>OX578139.1:48897178-49387178 GCA_951213105.1 Amaurobius ferox | reverse complement strand
GCATGGATAGCTAGCATTTTCTATATTTTATAAGACAATATTTAATAGCTATATATTTATTAAAATTACTAATTTTGAAATGCAACAATAGAACGATAGAAACATTTTTGCGTCGACTTAAGAGTGTTTCATTGCAAAATCTCGTGACTTTACATTAAATTTAAGCTTTTTTTTTTTTTTGATTTGTAGCATTGTTCCACAATGTTACGTTTTTAGTTGGTTACCAGTGAGGTTATTAAAAATGTGACACTTAACAAGTTTTCTTGTTGACATCTCAGTAACTGCTATTTGGTTTTCAGAAACACTAAGAAGTGCTAAAACTGTTAGTGGAGGATGGTTGATGCAGAAAGAAAATAATTTTTTTTTTAAATATGCTTTTCATAACGAATTTTCGGTAGTAACGAGTTATTTTAACTAAATTTTGATGCTCATTCTTTTTTTAAAAATTAATTTTAAATTATAAATAATAAAATGAGAAAGATTGGATTTATATTTAACAGTTAATTAATAACTTAGATTTGTTGTCATTATTTAAGAAATATAATCAATAAAATCAATAAAATGGGCAGATTGAATTTATATTTAATTAATTAATAACTTAGATTTGTTGTCATCATTTATGAAATATAATCAATAAAATCAATTGCAATATTTAATGGTGAATATTAAAAAGAATTAAATTCACATAATATAGCTTTTGAATTTTTTAAAAATATATAATTTAGTTTTAAAAAGGATCTTCAGTATTTGTAACTTAATGGTTTACCAAATATACATTTACGAGGCATGTTTTTTAAGTAAGTACCGTTTTGGAATTAAAAAAAGACGTGCAAAGATATCGCAATAATTTTATTTCTACATGAAAGCCTGTACCTTAATCTACTTTTCTACATAATTTCCGTGAATATTGAGGCACTTGTCATAACGTGGCACCAGTTTTTGAATACTCTCCTCATAAAATTCTGCCGCCTGACTTGTTAACCACTGTATCACAACTGTTTTGACTTCGTTATCGTCTTGAAGACGCTGACCACCCAGGTGTTTCTTCAAGTGCAGGAACAAATGGTAGTCGCTGGGCGCCAGATCAGGGCTGTATGGAGGATGATCTAGAGTTTCCCATTTAAAAGATTTGATGAGATCTTTGGTCCGATTAGCCACATGTGGACGGGCATTGTCATGCAGCAAAACGATACCCTTACTCAACTTGCCACGTCTTTTGTTCTGGATTGCACGACGCAGATTGTTCAATGTCTCACAATAAGACGCTGCATTGATTGTCTCATTACGAGGCAGAAACTCCACTAGCAATACTCCTTTTTTGTCCCAAAAAACTGTGCACATGATTTTCCGGGCAGAAATTGTTTGCTTAAACTTCACTCTTTTGGGTGATGATGAATGTCGCCATTCCATGGATTGTTGTTTTGATTTTGGTGTGACGTAGGCCACCCATGTTTCGTCACCAGTAACAATTTGGTCTAAAAAATCTTCACCTTCATTGTGGTACCGCTCAAGGAAAGTCAATGCACTGCCTAAACGTTGAGTTTTGTGCAAATCCGTCAACATTTTTGGAACCCAACGTGAACACAATTTCCGGTAATTCAAGTTCTCGGTCACAATGCGATACAAAACACTACGAGAATATTGAGGAAACCAGTCGCACATTGATGAAATTGTAAAGCGTCTGTTTTCTCTCACCTTTTCTTCCACTTTCTGCACCAAATCTTCATTAAAGACCGAAGGACGCCCACTCCGTTCTTCATCATGCACATTTGTGCGGCCATCTTTAAATGCTCTCACCCATTTCCTTACCATTCCATCACTCATAATGTTTTGTCCGTAAACTTCACAGATCTCACGATGAATATCGATCGGTTTTACGCCTTTAGCACTAAGAAATCGTATAACAGCCCGTACTTCACAATCGGCGGGACTCACGATTGTCGGAGGCATCTTAAACACTCAGTAAACAACGTATACAATGAAGAATCAGACTGTAATGGCGTCAGTGCGTAGACAAGAGATGTAGGTAACCAGCGCGCATGCGCGGAACGCCGACCGTAGCGCTGCGGCGGCGGAATCGCAAAACGGTACTTACATAAAAAACATGCCTCGTACTTTGGAAAGTTATATTCTAAGTATGTTGATAATAGCATTTCCCTACTTTAGAAGATTCAGAGAGTAATTAAACAAAAACTGCAATCTTACTTAACACCTCCAACATTGTTGTGTAACTTTCAGAAATCCCTTTGGCCGTGGCTATGCAGGTATAGTTTCCACTATCTTCTTCACTTAAAGGGTCTATGATAAGATTCGAAAATTCTGGGAACGAGCGGACACTCATTTTTGAATTTTTTGAAATTTCTCTTCCGTTCTTCAACCACCTGAAATCAACTTTTCCGCCTGTAGCTGTGGTGCATACAGTAATAACTCGTTTTCCGATAACTGAAGTAGACGGAAAAGAAAAGGGCTGGATCTTGAAACAATCCAATCCTGAAATATTAAAGATAACGCATGGAATTATTTTCATAAAAATAATAAAACACAAGTTTTGGTAGAAAAGTTGCAATAGAAGTTGTTTAAATTCATAAATTCTTCTCTAAATAAGATATTGTTGTGATAATGACATTTTTAATATAGATAATATATTTTTCGGAGTGGAGAGTATTGTAGGAAGTAACGTTTAACTTATTCAAATAAAAATAAAAATTTCTTTCGAAAAGTGTTTACAATAATAACAGTAGTAATAAAAATATGTAATATTTTGTTTGACTTACAATTTACATAAAAAACATTTCGACAAAGAATATTTATTTTTTAGGAATTAAGACGATTTACATCTAACCGTTTTGCATATATATATATGTGTGTTTTAATATTCTGAGTTTCATAGTGGCTATATATGCTTCTTGATGTTAGTATGAATATTTATTCATAAAAAAACACACATTTTCTATAAGCATTAGTTTATTTAAGAAGAAGCTAAAAACTAGCTTAATCTTAAATTAAATCTATCTTATATTTAAAATTAAATATGAATATAGACAAATAAATAACTGTTTTAGTAAGCACCATTAAACAACTATATAGCAGTGTCAACTGGTTTGGAATTCAAGTCAATATTTCTTTTTCAGGACATGTAAAATAGAGCAGTTATACATAAAATGGTAGAATCGATTTTCAAGTTTTATTTCATAGACTTTTTCTGCATATACTAATGTTAAAACTGCTCTGTTCTTTTTTTCCTTCTTAGTTTTTGTCAAGCAGAAGGAAACTTATTTATATTATTTTTATTTAACGCAGCTTACTAACAGTTGATTTTGTCCAGAAGGGATTTTGCTAATTTTTTTTACATTTTTACAATTATGAATGTTTATTTATATAAAAAATGTGTTACCAAACGCATTTGAAACTTTAAAATTTAATTAAATGTATTTTTTTATTATTGAAAGAAATTCTAAAAACAGAAACTTTAATTCAGCAATAAAAACATTAGAATTATTCTTCTATCGTAGAATACAATATTAATTTCATTTTTCAAAGTTAATAACTTTAAAACTTTTAATTATATTAGCTTTTCAAAAGACCATATCCTGAAAATGATCTAGCATTTCAAATAACTTTTAAAGCGTTTCAATTTTAATTTAGCTAGAAAACAAACCAGCATTTTGAAAATTAATATTTTTTGCATTTTATGTGTAATTCAACAAAATGACTATTATAATAATAATAATGTATTTTAGTAAATTTTTCACACCTGCCAGGAATAATTTCCGACTGTTTTAAAGTGCAATTTTTACCCTGTTTTATAGGTTTTTCACGAATAAAATGTTATTTTTATTCGAAGAAAGCCTTATTGATAAATCCAAATATATTTGTAAATCCCTTTCATATTACGTATTTTTGGAAAATTCTTTTTCTAAAAACAATATACTGTAAATACTGTAATAAAAAAAATATAAAAAACAGTGGATATTTTAATACACAAAATCAATGTATAAGAGTTTGTGTATTTTCAAGTTATATCGTGAATGCAATGAATGTTGACATTGTTCTAGTCATGGATTTACCCTGTTCAATATTCTAGTCACTGTTTTACACTGTTCAAGTCAATGTTCTTAATTTTCCGTGTATGTAATTAGTGTACAAACATACATGCTTTACAACTCATACTTTTGATAAGTTGAATAGATTAATTAATTATTTTACGATAAAATATTTAATGAAATATATTAAAAGAAAATTCAGGATAGTTTTAAATTACAAAAAGATAACTCAGTTACTCACCTGAGAGCATGCCTATTGTCGCCATTAGGAATATCAAATTGCTGGAAAGGCTCTTCATGGTAGATATATGTCTATATATTCTATAGCATGTATATTGTTTATAAAAGAGAAAACATATCATACGATAAAGTGTTCAGCACAATAACATTATCTAAAATTATTATAGTTCTGACAGAGCTTAAAATCACAGTATGCAGGATAACAGGCTATGAGATTCTGAAAGCTTTGGAGCAGTAGCGCCCTCAATGTTTATTAAGGTGAACTAAAATCTTATTTTAAATAGAATGGATATATTATTGACTTTATTTGCTTCGTTTTTATTTAAACCTTACTTGTACGAACTCTTCATTATTTATTAATGCAGTAAATATTACATTTACACTGATTTGGCACTATTACATGGAGGGATTCGATTATGTTCAACTATTTCTCATAGCAACAGATACAAAGGATAACAAAAAGCCTTACTTTATCTATATCAAATACAGTGAAATATGTACATTTGATTTTTACTTTCAATTATTTTACGGTAGACTTTATGTAATGCAAATTTTAGGATGCGATTATAAAAAGTGATAAATATGAGTATATAAAGTAAAGTCACAACAGAGTAGAAATGGAAATGTTCTAATAGCATTTAGCATATAAAACAGCATACAAAAAACATATACACAATAAAACTAACCATGCAAAATATTTTATACAAATATAAAATATGCACAGCATTTTATACAAATATAGCGATGCAAAGTTATTCACATACTTTTTTCGTGGGGGCGCGGTAGCCCATTGGTTAGCGCGCTGGAGTTGCACTCGGTAGGCCCGGGTTCGATTCCAGCCACTGCTGAAACTGCCGCCGTGTTCATGCGGAGTACGATCACGTTAAACATGTGGGTCCGAAAGTCCTTCCGAGAGGTTGGTGGTAGGGGAAGAAGGGTACGGTCCCTGTGGATGCCTCCCCCACTGGGTTCCGGTCTAAATTGGGTGGCACTTCCCGACCGTCCAAATAGTTACCTTACACCTTTCTGGTAGGTCGGACGGTCTGGGTTTCAACATACTTTTTTCGTATCGCATATTTATGTAACTTATATTATATACTACATTAAATTCTTCTCGTAACATATCAATAACACACACACACACACTCATATATATATATATATATATATATATATATATATATATTTATAAATAATGCCCAGGCACTTGATTGCCTAATCATTCGCTAATTTTTAGCGGCAGGTTCGTGAACCATTATGTTGTCACATGACATTACCTCAGTTCACCACACAGAACGGATCACATTACACCCTAAACGGACACTACAATATCTATGCCCGTAGGTGGGATTCGCACCCATAACCTGACAGTCGAGAAAGTATGCAGAAATTCTTGCCTTAGACCTCTCAATTACAGGGCTGGCTTAATGAAACATAAGTGCATACATTTATAGAAAATTCAGATATTTATATTAATAGAGCACGCATTTATAGCCCATGATATTGAATAATAAAACATGATATATATTTTTTTAATTTTCACCAACGAATACTTGGATTCCAGTCAGAATTCATGTAAGTAACAATTTGTATAAATTTTTATTCAAATTAATGTTTATCCTTTTTAACAAATTCATATTTTACGTAGTATATGTGCTCGTAATCGAATATGAGTCAAGCAGTGTTAAAATATTAGTACAGCTAAATTGCAAATACAAAAGTATCCTAAATATTAACTTCAATTAATAGAATACTTAAATACTCATGATGTCAAACGATACTTAAATTAGTAGAATTTTTAAATAGTGACGGAATATATTCAATTATACCTGTTTATGCAATCAATAAAAATAAATTAATAATAGCAAAAAAGAATTAATAACATTACAATCATATGTACATATTTCCGTAAGAGAGTAATACAAACATAGTTATATTACTTTTTGCCTATCCATGGTCCAGTGGCCAGTAACGTTAAGTGTGTTAATATAGACAATTCGTTCTTAAATGTTGTTAAGGGCGCATACTTTTCTTTGACCTGAGGAAAGGAGATTATAATGCCCTTGAAACAATTGTAGTCACATAACTGACATATGACCGTTTTCTTCAATGAAATATTGTAAATTAAGTTATATTACAATATTCATATTTGCACTTCTTGTAAACATTAATACGTTATTTCAAAGTTTTTAATGCTATTTTGAGCGAACTTTTTTCAGATTACTGTTATCAGAAGTTAATTGTTCATTTACTATGCTCTTATTTTAACATATATCTTATATATCACATGAAAATTATTTATAAGAATATAGAATTCATCTCGTGTCGCATTAAAACGGATATAAATGTCATCGAGCAAACATCACCAACATTGTACTCCTACATGGTTACAATATAATAAAAAAAAATGCTGCAATATGATTTGTTTTGCAGCAAATGGAGTAACGGATCCCTATATCCTATTTGTCTAATTATGTCCAATGTACACTCTATAAAGACAACTTTTCACATCGGGCGTTAAGTTGTAAAGAACCTTGCTGCCCAATCGGGAATCGAACCTTGGATCTTCAAACTGGCCAGCCGATCCTCTACCGTTACTGGGATGAAATTGCAAGCTCTTATTACCGAAGTGGAATCTGCATAGTTATATTCATATACTTTTGTGATATTTAAACAATGATATTTTGCAAATATGAGCTGGGAATTTATAATTTTAGAAAGTGCTGAAATTAGAATATCTGGCTCTTTAAGATGCAAATTATTTAATAAAGAATACATAATAATGAATACATAATTATGAATACAAAATAATACACTACATAGTTAACATAGATTTTAAAATGCAATTTTAGGAATTGTAACAACAAACATACTGTATTCAGTAATAAATTGCAATGTGAAACATTAATGGTGCATAACGCATGAAATTTCTTATTAAATACGTTAAAAATATTATTTTATCGCAAGAATACAACAGGTATAATGAATCTAAGTACTTATATTCACACTGTATACGACTAAAACAGATAATACTGTATTCTCTTATTTCCTTCTCAGTACGTTCATCCCAAGTTCATCTCTTGTTAGATCTCATCATCACCAAATAGTCTTACACTGAGCTGTCTTAAAGAAATAATTTGTGTGTCAAAATTTCGTGATATTCTCTGGTAACCCATAAAGTAAGTTGTACTACAGTAAATGGCATCGTGTTTACAGAATAGCGTGATCAACGTGCTAGACACTGTAAATACAAGCTTACTGTCATCAAAACCGCCGATAGTAGAACTTCTAAAACTTGAAATTGTGCATTCATTCGTAAAATGGAGTGACAAAAGCTATATTTTGAAAAAAAAATTCATGCAAAATCAATCAAAGGGTTTTCATATCTGAAGCATACCTTTATATAATGAATCGCACTTATACTTACGTAGATTTTCTAATAAGTAGTTTTCACTTGAAATTTTATTGTCAAATTTTCTAAAATTAAAAAAAAAAAAACTCACCAATCACTTTAATGTTAATATCTCTGGTTAATTCAGAGCCTACGCCATTTGTAACTATACATTGATAGAATCCTTCATTTTCTTTGACTATCTCTTTGATCTCCAAACTTCCATTAGGATGCACTGTGATAGAATCTGAGCTGACTATGGAACCATAATCTGCATCATGAACTGAAAAAAAGAATAAAATCTCTTTACTCAATATAAAAATTATCTAAATCCAAAAATTCTATCTTTGATATGTGCACTTTGAATTGTGCATAATTCTATCTTTATATGTGCATTAATAATTTAATTAAGGTATTTGATATGTAATTAATTTGAAGTTATTTTGTTTGTCTACAGATCATAGACCTACATACATACATAAACTAAACACATACCGACAGATATAATTCCAAATGTGTCCGAAAGGTTTTTCATGATATCTTAAAATATATATTTCAGTCAAACTGTTGAATTTGAATTGTCTTGGGATAATAATATTTTCACTACACTATGATATGAGAGTATGAAAATATTAATCTGATTCAAACTCATTAATGTGCAAAATACATGTGACGAAAACGCCTGCAACCTTTATATTTTTGTCTCTTAAACTTGTTACCTTAAATAAAAGAGACCAGCTGTAAAACTAGTTTTAAAAAACATTTAGTTAATCAAGTAGCACAAAAAAAAAATTTATCAATAGATCTAATCATAAGAAAAATGAAAAAAGAAAGAAAGGAAGAAAGAAACACCTCTTACATCAGGATAAATGAGAGAGGATAGTTACTTCAGAAAAGGTGAGGCCAGACATCTTTCTGTCTCTGCTAGAGCGATTGCTTTGTTCCATTTATCCAGATAAAAAATGTACTTTTTTTACACCTAAAACCGGTCGATACCTTTACTTAATTTTTTATGCTGTTTTATTAACGAAGTATTTTATTTACAGTTACTGAAATGAGCTTGACAAGAAAAGTCAAAAATTGAACAAAATCTCACGTGCTTAAGTATTTTGAAACTTAAAATAGATAGTAATTTTGAGATACAGAATCATTTCAATTAAACACAAACTAGTTGTTCACAAAATGCACCAGTCTTGTTCAAATAATACTGCTCGACATATCTTGCAGAAACGTATTATATGTTGAAAATTGTATCCGCTTGAGAGAAAAATAATGTATGTTAAATTGCACTTACTGGGTGATTAAAAACGCAAGATGCCTAGTGCGATGTTAGGGTAGAAGATATCAATGGGAGACAACTTTTTTGAAGAGATAAATTTGGGAATTTTAAAATTAAATAATACCTGTGAGACCAGAAAGAGATCTCACACTTTGGTGAGACAGTTTTATGTGCATATTTATTGCCTCCGAAACATCGAGCAATACTTCCAGTCTGAGTGGCGCCGAGGTTTACAGCAAATAATAAATTGAGAGGCGTCAAGACAGAGGGGGTCGAGCGGGCCCTTACGAGGATGTTAAGTAGCGACATTGGATAAAAGGTTAACCAATGGTAAAGCTGCTTGTTGCGTCACTCTCAATGCTGCAAATGAAAGCAAAGGGGGGAGTTACACCCCCAAGGGAAAAAGGGAGCCACAGCCTGTGACCAAAGAAGGACACTAGGAGCATACTTATACAGATAACTTCGACATTATGACTTGGTAAACTTGTGCTAATACTCGGGCGACATTATGACTTGTGCAGATACTACAGAGATCACTTGATATACTAAGAGAATGAAATAAGTGCGAGTGTTGGAGTCAGCAGTACAATATGATCGACGAAGTTACAAGTGGATGCATTACACTACGAGTTAATGCTAGTAATAAAGACGACATCAAATACGTGCTGCTAACAAAGTCCAAGACAGACTTGAAGGTATGTGTTCCTCAAAAAGATATCTAGGTCTAAACAAATATATTAGGAAATTTAGGTGGTCTCACATGTTCCCCCGCCAAAACTAATAATTAATTGTGTAATGAATTAATAAGTGTTTATGTTGTTAATAAATGTTTTATTGTTAAAGTTTAAATGGAATAATCAATTTAATATTATTCTAATAATATTCCTTTACAGGATTCACGCAAAAGGTAAATAATTGGAGGGTTTTATATAGCGGCACAACAAAGCAATGTACAATTTAATAATAAGTACCACTATGTACAAATTTACGGCCATGTTAAGATATGATAGATTAATGATAATTAATCAGAAAGTTCAACTTTAAAGTTTTTATTATTTTTAAATCTGTCCCACAATACCCTTAATTAAATTAAAATTGCAACACATAGAACCGCTTGTTTGATTTGTCTCAAAATATGCATATAGAAACGTGATGGCGACGTATACAAATAATTGCAGATTCATAGCAATTTCTCAGAAGCGGTAGCTGATGGGACTAAACTTGGCAAGCTATGACTTAAGCACTTTATGTATTTCTGTTGAGCAACTACTTTCTGAAAAGAGAAATGTTAAATAAAACCCGTTCCTGAAGATGATTAAGTTATTTAAAATCCTCAGAACTCGTGTTTGCGAACAATATAACAGGCTAACGAATTTTAAGAGACCGGATAATTGGCCCTCACGAGACTGGATGGTTAATTCGACGTATATGAGCAATTTGATGTATATGAGCAATTCGACGTACATGATACAATTGTCGACCGTAAAACACTAGGATCCGACGATGTGTCCAGAAATGGTTACGAGAAGGCACTTACTCGTATTTCCACTCCATTCGGGACTGGAGCACGTAGGGCTGTTGCATTTAGTAGTCGTTCTGTTTTAATTTGCATTGCACGTAATTTAACAGCTCGATATTATATTCATGAAATCTTAAAACTTGTAGCAATCTCTTTCATACCTGAAGTAAATAACTCCTTTTCAACACGATAACGCTTTCCCAATTACCTCACAGGAATGTCGCAGTATCAACGTGCTAGTTTTGCCTCTTAGAAAATATCTAGGGCGTTATCTATAGGCTCTGACACAATCACCACAGGCTGAGCATGAAAGGCCAGCAGTATTCAAAGACATGGAAATCTATGTAATTTAATTACTTGATGGGTAGCTATATATACCGCTTACAAAGGAGGATCCATTCTATACTAATATCGTCATTTAAGCCATGTTTTGCAAAATGAATGCTTACTTTTACTCCGGAAGCATTATCATGTTTAGTTTTCTACTTAATTAATATCGTCTATGATGTTTAATGGATTTACCCTTGCCTTTTTCGGTGTTGCATTTTAAATTTCACTCAGTGCATTTTTAACTGAAAGCAAAAAATATTTTTAAGGAATTAGAATTCAGAATTTCATATAATACTCTATGATAAATAATCCATATTTAAAACAAAATCTCAAATTCCTGCCCTAAAACCATTATTGAAAGTTTGCATATTGTTCGACTAGGTTTAGTGTGAGGCATGTTTTTTTCAACGTGTTACTAAAGAAGAGCACATTAATAATTCTTAATGCAACAAATAAACCAATATCTTGGCCATGGAAATATATAAGAAGTAGTAAATATATTACTTTCAAGGAAGTGAAAAATGGTAAAATAAAATCTATTACTATATATATAAGAGTAGACCAGGGAAGGGAGGGGGGTGGTTAAATATGTTACTATCTAAAAGCTAGTGATATAGACGGTATAACATACTAATATTCAGGAGTTGCTGCATAGGAGCGTCAAAATCTCCGGAATAACATAGAAATATATGACACTTTAGGAAACTTAATAACAGTTTATTCTTTCGAAATATCAAAACTAAACAAAACTGGATCACAACGTAAAATGCAGCACAAACAAAAATAAATAAGCATACGTACGTTTCGGAAACCTTTGGATTCCTTTCTTTAGCGCAACAAGCCTGGACCTGAAGGACCAAATGAGGACAGTGACCAGGGCCGGATCTAACCAGAGTGGAACCCAGGAGGATAATCAGATAATTCAGAATGGGGCCCAATGGGTCCCATGCACTCACGGCATACCAAACACATATAAAACCTCAACATAAAAAATTTAGGGGCTCAGGATCACAGCTCTGAAGGTCTATTGGTACATGTAGAAAACTGCTAAACAGTTACCTTATAAATAAGTAATATATTAAGACTTCAAAGGATGTATAATATTTAAAACTACTAACATATTTTATAATTTAAAAAAAAAAAGCTAATATTATCAGTTTTACAATAATTAAAAAATTATTTCTGTTTAAATTTTTTTATCACAAATAATTTAGAAACCTCATAATATTGGAGGGCCAAGGGCCGCGACCCCGGAAGTCCGAACGTTAATCAAGCCCTGGAACAGACCAAGACTGTCAAATAAAAAAATGGCTAAATGACATAACCCAATATAGTAGCTCCACCTAGTGTGACGAACGGGAAGTAAAACGTGAAAAAAAAATTAGAAAATCAAGGAAACACGAACTTGACAAACAAATAAGAAAATATACAGTCTGTGAACTCAACCAGTTTGCGTTCATTTGGGCGTTCTAGTCCAGGTTTGTTGCACTAAAGAAGGAAATCCAATTATTTCCGAAACGGACGTATGCTTACTTACCTTGCATTTTACGTTGTTATCCAATTTGTTATTGATTGTACGTGCAAAGTCACATTCTTTGCTTCGAGAAAATATATCTTGCTATTATCAATGATGGTTAAAAAAAAATAAAGGTCTATAATATTTACCAGGCAGTTTAATCCATTTTGAAGAAGGTTTCGGTTTTCCAGTACCTATGCAATTCAGCAAAATTACATCTCCACTTTTCGCCTGCAGATCTGAGGGTTTTATCTTCCAAACAGGAGGAACTGTTTAAAGAGAACACAACTAGAGATAAAATGATTGAAATATGAAATCCACCGATTATTTCTTATTTATGAAGCAGCATACAATTGAGAATTTATAAGTAGATCATTTTGCATCCTTCACTACTTAAATAATTAACTACGATTTAAAAACAATGTAAATCTAACTTTATCGTTAAAGTTTTAAAGTAATTGCTCTAGTTTTAAAATTAATCTACAAATTATTTATTTTATCGCATGTGATAAAAATTCAAGATACTGCATATTTTTTCTTTTAACATTAGATAGTTTGAAACTTGAATTTTTTAATACCACTAGTTAGTTCTAATTTTATTAACAGAAACACAGAGTTACAAGTCAGATGTAATTGCGCCAAATTAAGCCATTACCTGTGTAAAATTGTACTATCAATTTGAATTCTAACATTTTTGTACGATTTTTGTAAGATTAAATGCGTTATTACAGCTAAAGTAATATGGTAATGCAAATAAATTAATACCAAATTTAAGCTTTAGCTAAAAAAATATAAACTAATTTTCCAAATCTATCAGTGGCGAAATATGAAGGGAAATTGAAAAAACAGTGCCTAGTCAAACAACCTGCTGCCAAGAAACACCCAGAAACACCCTTTAAGCATACATAATTCGAAATAATTTAAGCAGTTACTTCGAATAATGTAAAATTAAAACAAAAGCCACCTGGTAGAGGGCTGTTTGAGTAGGAACTGTCACCCCAAATTCCCCTCATGCTTCAACCACTGCTATCTATAAGAAAAAGAAAAACTTGAACAATGTATAAAAGCAAAAATAACACAATAATGCAGCATATAACTGTTTTGAGGATACGCTAGATCCCCTTCATCAGTACAAGAGAACCAACAAACCCGAAGTCCAAAACATGAATGGTTCCCTTGCTCCGACATAGGGAACTAGTGTATCCTCGAAACAGCTGTATGCTGCATTATTGTATTATTTATGCTTTTATACGTTACTCAAGTTTTTCTTATCCTTCGCATAAAGAGTATTGTACTTACTGAAATCTATATTTGATAAATATCTAAATGTCTTAAAAACACTAAAAATGCTCCACTCTTCCATTTCTTACTTCAGAAGAAGGAGCAACTTTGCAGATATATTTACTGTTAAATGTGTAAAATCTACTAATGTGAAATGCGAGTCTTAAGTTTAAAGTAACACACTTACTTAAAACGTTGAGTGAAGCTGTATAGCTATCTGAAATCCCCCTGGACATGACCATGCATGTGTAGTTCCCAGAATCTTCTTCAACTAAGGGATCAATTATCAAATTCGATATCTGTGGAAACGACATGATTTGTATTCGGTTGGAGTTTGTGATATCAGCACCATTTTTGGACCAGTGGAAGTCAAGTTTGCCACCAGCTGTTATAGTCGAACACACGGTACTCACCCTCTGTCCAATGATCGAAGATGAAGGAAAAACAAAGGATTGAACCTTTAAATTTCCATCTGTAAGATTTTTTTATTACATGTTTGTATTAAATCTAGAACTTTAACAATCTACATGCATGTGCTACATAAACTTCATTTACATTAAAATAAAATTATAAATTATATTTTATTTCACTTTCATAATATAAAACTAAACAGGGATGAAAGTAATTAAATTCTAAAAGAATAAGAACCACTGATGAAATACAGCATTTTTTACATACATTTTATGCACATATATAAAAAAAAAATGTACAAAATATATTTTATTTTACATTTACAGTGAAACTTTAAGAGACTTTTAAAAATTGCTATTTAGACAGGTATTTGCTGAATACAGATGTGTCGAGAAGAAAACTTCGACTGTGACATATTTTTAATATAGTTGTATCTAATTAAACAGTGAAACCATAATTCATAAAGTATGTTGTAATTAACATGACAAAAAATGGACCTACAGTGTAGTGAGATTTAAAAAAACACTCTTTAAAATCAAATATTTATTGATCCTCTTGAAAAATGCTTAACAAAAAGTTTCAGTGTATTCTTCTGTATAGATAATAATCAGTTATTTATCTCACACTATGAAATTCATTATTTTACTAAAATATTTATTATCTAAACATTATTTAATATATTTAGGAAAATGATTTAGAAATGAAATTTTAAGTTTCGAGCAATTCGCGTTAATCAAAGGAATTAGAAAAATATATTTGTAGTTTTCTTATATAATGTATTTATACGTAAAATTTCATAGCGATATGCACATTTGCTGTAAGTCCCAAAGTGTTCGAAATGTGTTCAGAAGAACCTTAAACGTACTTTTCCAAACGAAACCTGAGATTCGGAAATTTTCGGGAAAGTAATACTTTTTGTTTATAGTAGGAAAAAATCTATTACCTTAAGTAAAAACATGAAGAACTGTTATATAAATCAGCAAAATCTTCTCAAATGCCTTCAATGGCCGGTTAAAGAACTCAGGTGATAAAGTGAAATATAATAAAAATATTTATTCGTGGTCGTGATAAAAAATAGTCGTTCCAAACAGTTTTGTTTTAAGAGACAATATAGATAATTAATTCTAGTACAATATAGATAATTAATTCTAGTACAATATAGATAATTAGTTCTGTAATATAATTTATATTTAGAAATATAAATTTTGATTGTAGTATAGTAAATTAGGCAAAATGTAAAGAAATTTCTCTCTTAAAGACTTTATATATATATATATATATATATATATATATATATATATATATATATATATATATATATATTTATATATTTAAACGGCGTATATTCGAGCAAAAATTAACACAATTTTATTTTTAATTGTAATTTTAAAATAAAACGAAAATGTATTATTAGGTAAAGGCCAGAAATTTCTATTCTGAAAAGTGGAATGTCTTTTTCCCGATTCTATTAAGCCTGTTTTATGCAAGAAAATACATTTGATAGTTTTAGAAAAATTTTATATAGTGAAACAGAAAAAACATAATTTTTTTAACCAAGTTCTATACTCAGTTTCGTAGCAAATATATTTGCTCCAAAACTACTAACTGAATGATTAAAATTATTAATATTATATTATTTTTTCTGAAGTTTGAATTGATAGACGCGTGTATTTCGTCCACTTTTGAGGAGTTCTTTTATTCTAATGCAGCAACAATAATAGAAAGATTTGCTACATTAAATACAAAACACATTTAAATACTGAATTGCATTTTATGTAATTTAAATTTAATTTAAACTGAATTTAAAATTAACTTAATTTGAACTATAATTTAAACTGAATTGCATTTTAGTAAAAAAAAACAATCAAAGGTTCCAGTGAATGGAAGTATAAATTAGAGAAATAGCAAGTATTGAAATTATTTTTTTTATGATTGTAATTTCAGCTCTGTTAATAATTAATTCTGTTGTTTTTTGATTAAATTCGCACATGATATTTTGTAAACATTTCTAGAAATGACTTTATATCGCGATCTAAAAATTACTAAATTTTAATAAAATTAATTCGACACATTAATATTCAAGGTAATAAATATATGTTATTAATAGTAACAAATTCTTACTAATAATATGTAATATTACTAATCACATGGAATACTTTTTAAGCCATTGAAAATTATCTGATACCAACATTTACAACATATTTCAGACATTACATTTATTTGAAATTTTAACAAGATTGATTCAACTAAAACATATTGTAACATAATCATTTGTTTAATCATTAAATTAAAAGATTTAAGCGATTGACTCACCTGAACATTGGCTTCTCTGCATGAGGAGGATAGCAGCTGCACATACATATACGTAGCATATATTTGAAATTTTTGTCATGGATGGATTTAAGATTAACAGATTAGAATCCTCTGCAGTCTTATATAAAAGTTTATAACAATAGGAAATCCGTAGGGGAAATGGCGTACAGTAGAAAATCAAACGTGAGTTTGGCTTGGTTGAACTAATAAGACTGCAGCGCCATCAGTATTTAAAAAATGAAACTAAATTGTAATAATTCAACTTATATAGTAGATATTTAAAAATTGCGAATATTAAATTTCACTGAAAAAAAAAAAAATAATTTTATATAAAATTTACTTAAACTACAATACTTCAAACAAATAAGTAAAACAAATAATTTACTTCAGTCTACAATAATCTGAAATTAAAATAATTCATTAGTAGCAGCATAAACAATGATGTTACTAATTATGGTTATTAATATTCTATGCAGATATTAACAAAAGTATTTAGTTTTAATTCAGACTAATACGTTTATTTAATAAAACATGCTTTAATTATGCACTATCGATATACAGCACGCAAAACACAAAAAAAAATACCCTTGAATTTTTTTGTATATGAGTTTATGAAGAACTTCGATTTTACGAATTTACGCCTTCGAATATTATCTTGAAATGAGTGATATTTGTTAAACAAATGAAAGAAATCAAAACATCAGTAAAACACTTTATTTTACAAACCTAATTTAATAAATATTGCATTGCAAGCTGCAATATATATATGCATTGCAGGCTGCAAATTACTTTAATCATAACATATAGTTCTAATTCAAATGAGCTGGTTTAATGAAACAAGGTTTAATTATACAATAATATACATATATAAGAAGTAAAAAATAAAAAAAATCTTCGAATACTTTTTACATAAGAGCCTATGAATCACTAGGATTTTACTCCTCCGAATGCTATCATTAAATGAGTTATATATGTTAAACAAATGACAGAAATCGAAACTTCAAGAAAACACTTTATTTCACAAAATAATTCTAATAAAAATGATACATTGCAAATTGCAGTGGCTTATATAGAAAATTAGCCAAATTTTGCATAATCACTCTCTTTTGCAAATTATGTTCAAATTATTACAGTTTTGTGAAAATTATTAAAAGTCAGTATTAAATTCCTCAAATATTTCCAATTCTGTAATTAAAATATCTCAAGTATTTAGAATCATAAGTCTTAATGGTTTATTGACATGTACAAAATCTTTAATGAAGACAATTCAAAATGTTAAAAAACAATTTTCCATGAAAAATAGGATAAAGCAGTAATACTTTTGAATGTAGAACCCTTCATTATCTTACAATTTACCATTTTTCTTAAATTTCTACGTACGTATGCCTCACTTTATACAGAAGGACAGGCTGTGCGCAAGATGTTTAACATTGTATTCCAAGCATAAGTCAACAGAAAGTATAAATAAAATATCTCTCTTCATTAATAAAATTTAATATGTGTTTAAGATGCGAAAGGAAAAACGCATACAGAAAAATAAGTGTAACAATATTTTGTGTGGAAAATAATAATGTTATAAGAAGCAATACAGTGATATTCAGATAGAAAATGTATAAAAATATATATGGCTTATATATGAAAAAGCGGAATCTATGATATATAAGTTATACAGCATCATTCATGGCTCGAGAACATAGCGTGGACCTTGACCTTCCTCTGAAGATCCACCCAGGCATCCTTATTCAAAACAGCGTCACGTCTGTTCATAACCTTTAAAATTTTCGAATCCTTCTCCACAGCATAATCGCAACACAATCTTGGTCTTCTCTCAGCTCTCCTTCCCTGGAGCTTAGCGAGAAAGATCCTCTTTTAACCCCTTTCTCAATTCTTATAATATGTGTAGCCCAATAAAGGTGTTTGATTACGCCAGAATTCTATTGAAGCCATACCAATCGTATAAGGGTTCAAAATTATACCTTTTCTCTGCTGGTTGCTTTATCTTATACGCCACCAAATATACTCTAAAGTATTTTTCTCTCAAAAATCGCTACAAATCTTTCATCCCTATTTGTGAGAGTCCACGTCTCTGAGCCATAAGTAAAACCAGGCCTTATGAAAGTGTTTAAGCAGCAGTAATTTAGTTTTCCTAGCAATGAATTGTGATTTTAAAAAAGCTCTTCAGCCCATAAAAACTTCCATTAGCAACCATAACTCTCTTCTGCATTTATGAAATAATTTTATTATTACAGTTCACTTTCGAATCCAAATAGGGAGCGGTCTGAAATTTGTGGGTCCCTATTTAAAAGTAGGGTGTATTATAGCCTTTATTACTGGTAAAAAAAGCATATAATTAGTTTTATCCTGATTGATTTTCAAGGACATATTATTTTCAGACATATTAAGAGCAAGAAGTTATATAACAAGGCTTTAGAATTTGGTTTTTAAAACGGCGCATAAATAGTTTCAAACATTCCATTGTGACAAAACATTAAAATTTCTTAATACTATATGCAAAACTATCGGTGTAAAGCTGCACTCTATTTTTTCATATATTCATATTCCAACTTGTTTTAGATTAACTTATATCATAAGCAGTATCATAATACAAACAATTTTATCTTTTTTCATAAATTTTCGTTCGCAAATTATTCATTAAAACGTTTGCGTAAAAATAAAATTCTTAAAATAAATTATTGTTTAAAGTTCACAATAGGTCTGTGATAATAGCATTTCCCAGCATACAACCATTAGCATTATCATTGTTTGCTACAGATAATAATGCATTGAAAATTTTGAATAATTCATGTTCTAATGACAAAAATTACGAAATTGCTCAATTTTTCTTTGCTTTATTTTTTTTAATATAATGTATTCACACGTAAACTTTTGAAACTGTACATGGATTCATTTTTCAGTTAACGTGTCGACGATTTACAAACATACACACATACAAACACACTGTAAAGAATCTTGCTGTCCCCGCCGTGATTCAAACCACGCATCTCCGTACTGGCAAGCCAACTCTCTACCAATTGGACTACTGGGATGGGATTACAATCTCTTATCGTCGAAGTAGAATATATAGTCTCCCCCCTCTAATGTTAAGTTAACGTGCAAATTGACAAGCAGACTGACTACCTCTTGTTAATTTTACCTTAAGTTAGCCTCCCAAATACTACTATTTTTATCCAGATTAGTATCCTGCGTGATCGTCGTCCTCCCGATTTGAAATCTACGCCCAATACGCCAGAATTTTACTGAATCCATACCAATCGTATTAGGGTTACTTTCAGACTCACAACATCACTGCACTAACCTGCAGGGTAAATTAGTTCGGGCGGCATTGTAAGGAACCCTGTCTCAGCCGTGGGTCGAACGGCAGATCTTCGTACTAGCCAATCGACATTCTCCCAGTTGAGCTGCTAGAATGGAAGTAATTGTAAGCTCTTATCGTCGAAATGGATTCTGCAGTACTCACACACACAGAGGCGGAAATGTTTTCGAAAATATTTAACATGTACTAACGAAGCTTTAAAACGTGCGTTTCTTCTATATCTAAAAAATTAAGGTAAATGGTACTTTCTCTATACAGTAAAGTATTGAAATAAATATCGTAAAATCCGACGCTATATCGAATACAGAAACAATACACCACATTCATTAAACATGTTATGACTAGAAAAAAGATATAAGCTACTGAATCGATTGCATAAACGATGCATTATATCATATCCACATTCATTAAAAATGTAACGACTGAAAAAGAGTGATAACGTAAAAAATATTTTCTGTTAAATATCAAACCTGAAAAAGAAACATGATTTAAACATACCTATAACTTTAACTATCACTGTTTTGATTAGAGAATCTCCTATTCCGTTTGATACATTGCATTTATACATTCCTTCAAAAGTTTTATCAATTTCTTTCAAAATAATGCTTCCATTTTTCAGGGCTAAGTCGAATGGGTCTGATACAGGAATAAATTCTGCATTCAAACCTGTGGAATAAATTTTGGATTCAAATAAAATACATTTAATTATTGTAAATTTTGCAGATAAATTTAGTAAATAGAAGAAAAAAAATCTGATGTGGGCAGCACATGACTTTCCTTATATAATGCAATGAATTTACTACTTTTACAGTTAAAAAATGTTATTCTTTTAGTAGATGCATATATTCTTTCAATGATATTGAATTTTCGTCAATGAGTCGTTATTTTCATTGATTTAGCGTCATTTTTAATCATTTGGCGAGTTTTTCGTTAATTTAGCAACATTTAAAAAAGTCGCCAAGTTGGCGACATTCCGCCAAATTCGTCGCCAAAATCTCATCAAGCGTTATGGACGGAAAAATAAGTTATTCTTACAACAGATAAATGACTATTGGCGTTCAAATACAAAAGTATTACTCAAAGAATCTTTTTTTCATGAATGGAACGAGCTAGATCCATGAGAATGATGTCACCCAATTTATCGCATGGTATTACATATGAAAAGTGAACATGTTTCTCAATAGGAAATATATTTTTTTTATTTTATATGATTTTTTGATAATTTTTTTTTGAAAAATGTGCAATATCTCGAGAACAGTTCATGTTAGCGTTCTAAAATTTGTATCAATCGTTTTCTAATGAAAATGTACATAAGAAATGTCTATTTGCGTAACTTTATTAAAGGTTTTGATTTTTTGACGATTTTTTCAAAATTTCACTCAAAAATTTAGGGGGGGGGGGGGTTCTGAACATTCGATTGCTTATAAAAACAACAGGCTACCAGTGTTTACGGATTGTAATTTTTGTACCAAATTTCGTTCAAATCGGTCCATTCGTTCGTCAGTTATCGTCTCAACAGACTCACTGACACACGCGCACACACACACACACACATCACTTTAAAAATGTTCTATTCGTGGGATGCTTGAAACGTGCTCTCCCGTCGAAAACTCGAATTCGAATTTTCGACCCCGTCACAATACTTGCCTTATACATTATTGTATATAAGGAAAGTAAAAATAACTAATTGAAGTATTCTACTTTTCTTATTTTCGTGTGTTTTAATCGCATCGAATGCATAAGAATAAGCGCATATAAATACAAAATATGAATATGTTTTTAAGTTGCAGAAAAATTAATAACGCACGGCGCAAATCATACTTCATTTAGCATATATCAAGTTAAAAATGCCGTTTAAAAATATTATTCAAAAATATTGTTTTATGTACTCTACAACAAAATATATAAGAAACATTTTAAAGCTCACCCGTTGTTCTGGACCATAAAACCGTCGGTTCTGGTTTACCAGCACCCTGACAGTTCAATAAAATAGAGTCTCCATCCACAGCCTCTATATCAGAAGGTAGAGTTTTCCACACCGGAGGCACTATTAAAAAAATATGAAAAATATTAAAAGCTTATACAGAGCGCTAGAAAATGCTTATAAATTGTAAGTCAAAATCTCGAGAAAAGAAGCTATATTCTTGATGGTGACGCATCACGAATTATTTGGCTGCCAGTGCTGTTAACAGATAATCAGTGTTGATGAGCTGTAACAAAAATAAAACCAGTTCTCCGATGCTGGTTGTTGCAAGGTGGTTTGATCATGGTTTGATAATTTGTTATTTTATAGTAAAAATCGTGAGTTTAGCATATAATATGTTTTTCTCCTATACCCTCTACTGGAAAGATTTTCGATCCAAAACTAATATATGAATGTATAGGGTCGAAACTCTCCTCCAGGTATTTTTCGAACAAAATGAGACTGTGTTTGGTGAAAAAACTATTCATCTTTACACAAAGCTAATTGGAAAGCAATAGTCATTTTTTATTATTTACAAATTTGTTAAACTTTTATCATTTATACCTATTTGCAAATTTTTTGGTTACATATTTTTATCATCATATTTTATCTAAATCGAACGTTTAAGTTCGATTTAGATTTGCAGGAAAAAAGCCATTCCACAATTGCTGAATCTATAAAAATTATTTCTACCAGTGCTATTAACGACTATTTGGTTCTAACGATTTCTATTAAGACCGAACGCTCTACCGATATTAATTGTTGCACTAGGTGGAGGATTCCAAATTTATTCTTAGGTTCGGAAAATATAAGTAGATTGAGTCTTACTTCTTAGAATAAGAAGAATAAGAATATGATAAAACGATTTATCATATATTAATTTGTTATCATATAAAAATAATTTACATTCTTTAATAATTCTTTATATTTTTTCCTTTTTGAGTGGCATTATTTTACTGAATAATCCTTTATCAATTATCTATTTCTAAGGGATAGGAGGTCTAGAAATTGCAAATGGTGTCCTTCTTTACCATTTTGATAGTTGCTATATTTATATTTTTCAGTATGAATGATACTTAATTTTTTTTCTAGTAACATGTTTTACAATTCAACCTTTTGCAGAACAATTAAATTTTTTTCAAGAACTGGCATTCAGTCCTTTTATAGAAAATTTATAGAACTACAGCTGATAGTCATTGAAACTAATTTATCATTTTTAAATGCACTGTATTAGTACTAGGCTGTTTCTTGCGATCCAAAACTGAGGCGAAGTAGGGTATATACATAGTTACATATTTAATAATTGAGACGTTATTTTATAAAAGTTGTAATAAATTCAAAATATTAAATTAAAGCAATATCCAAATAAAATTCGTAAATAAATAGAAAAATCTGTTTGGCGCGTGATTTTTTAAAATTAATTTTTCTCCATAGACTTAGCATTCTATGATTTTTGATTTTGGATAGCTCAGTGCATATATCTAAATTTAAAATGTGTCATGAACTAAAGCAGGATTAGTCCAAACTATACACAAAATTTTTATCGAATTGATTTGAGTTTTATTATACCAACGAAACTTTCAGATTTGAGCTGGTGTTAATGAAGGAACTCGGAACTCGCTTCGTTTCAGTAATTCTCATTCTATGCTGCATATAAAAGTATTGGTGTTTGTTGTAAAGGTCTTAGTCAAGAGTGCTGATCATGAGCATCCGTAGAACTTTTTCAGGAGAGGACAAACTCAAGGATATTTTTGAGAAAATATTCTTTTTTCATACTGAACATATTTAGCTTGATGTCCACCTTTGTAACGTGATTTTGAACGTGCAGGGAGGGCAATTGCCCCCTCCCCCTGCTCACCCTTATGGGAGCCCATGGTGCTGATCTACTGCAGTGAACCCAAGGATGGTGGGAAAACCAGTTGCGGTCGTCACCTCTCGATTCAGCTCTCTTGATTTAAGCCCTTTCAACAAATAACGATTCAGTTATTTAGTAAGAACAAAGTGCACTAATAGAGCCTACTTAAAAGCTTTAAATTTCAGTATCAAAAAGTTATTCAGAAGAATTTCTAATGCTACTTTAAATTGTAAGTTAACAGTTTGTGATATGTTTATGAAAAATGTAATAACAAAACTGAGATCAATTAACAATTAGTTGTAAAAATGTTAAGTAAAATTTTTTTACCTAAAACTTCAAGAGTTGCTGTATAACTCTCAGAAAATCCGCGTGCTATTGCTGTGCACGTGTAGTTTCCGGTGTCATCTTCAGTTAAATGGTCAATAATGAGATTTGATAGTTCTGGGAAAGATCTGACATTAATTTTTGAGCCCTTTAAAATGTCTTTTCCATTTTTCAACCATTTAAACTCCACCTTTCCTTCAGCTGTAGTAGCACATGTAGTTATAACCCGTTTTCCAATAATTGATAAAGTTGCTGGGAAGGAGAAAGGCTGAATTTTAAATGAATCAGTGCCTGCAATATGTAAGAAGTGAATTTTAGAATAAAATGCATATAAAGCAATATTTTATTTAAAGTACAGTTATTTAATTTTAATTTATGAGTTTAACTTTAATTGATAACAAAAGAAAATAATTATTAACAGTAAAGTTGTCAAGTAGTATATACTTTTCTTTTTATTGAATAATATGACAAATGAAAATATTGAATGATATATCACATGTTATATTAAATCCAATAGTAAAATATTTTATATTATTTTTCTTAAATTCATTTCATTAACATCCGAAGAGCTCACAAAGTACACTTAATAAACAAATATTTTACAGAATTTTTTTTTTTTTTTTACTATTAGGCCTTGCAAAACATAGCGATCGGCGAGTTATAGTTTTGGTACTACTTTCTGAAAGATTAATTTTAGGTTTATAAAATATAAGATTAGTTTTAGGTTAGCAAAATATAGGATAAATTTTAAGATTAATTTGAAGTTTATAATGTAATAATATAACTTTTCAGAAAATATAAATTTTACTTTTGATTATAAATATTTTCAATTGTGTAGATATTTATTTTGGTATCTAACCTGTTAAGCAAGTATTTTAATTAAAAATACATATTATATATTATTTTTAATTTAATTTATGTATTTACTGTCAAAATTTACTGGCGTATTGGAAAATTTATAATGAAAATTTTAAGGAACTAGTATTGAAAAAAAAATTAATTCAGAAAACTTTAAATCCCATTTTAAGCGTAAAATGATTTAGTTGTGTAGTAATATATTTATTAATACACACGTTTAACATGAAATACTTACAATTAATTTTAGTTATTTAAAATGTTCAAACTTTAACTAAAATGTTAACAACAATACAAAAGTAAACTCTATTGCAACGTAAAATATTACCATGAAAATATAAAGAAATACATATTCAGTTTTGTGGTAATCGTATACTGTTTCAGCATCGACATATAGTCAAATGATAACATTTAAATTATTTTCTGTACATAAATATAAAATTCAAGGAACACGTTTATGGAAACTAACAGATTTCGCACATATATATAAAAATTCATAAGATTACAAATTTAAAAAAGAAATCAGAGCTTACCTAAAACCATAGTCAGACATGAAGCAATGAAGATGAGATCTTTTTGAAATGAATGCATCACGATCACGGAAAAATATTTCCTATGTGTATGACAGAGTAAAAACCTATTTTGCTGTCTTCAAAAATGAAAATACATTACATTTTGGGAAATATTCAGTAAAAGACTTCATATAATAATAAAATTTATGAAATTGGTATTGTTCAGAATTAAAGTGATCAACTTGTCAAGGCGAAAAATATACTAAATGGCGGTGGAGGGTTATTACTATACGTCGAAGGTTAGTAGCGCCCTCAAGGTTCACCAATAAGAACTAAAATGGAAAGGTTCTATAATATCAGCTAATTCAAAAATGTTATTTTAAAACAATAAATACTTGTGAAAATATAGATTAATATGCATAGCAACAGGCCCAGACAGCAAAAGTACTTCGTATTCCTGAAAATGGTATCTGTGAAACAGATATTTTCGGAAATGCGTGTATGGAAACAAACAAATATATTCTTAATGTAATAGAATATTATGAAAGCAAAATCTTGCTGTAAAAACCTTAAATAGCTTATTTTTCCTCAAATATTAATA
Source organism: Amaurobius ferox (assembly GCA_951213105.1). Lineage (NCBI taxonomy): Eukaryota > Metazoa > Arthropoda > Arachnida > Araneae > Amaurobiidae > Amaurobius > Amaurobius ferox. Next base: position 49,361,411 of record OX578139.1, on the reverse strand, counting down.
AATGCTATTAAAAGAATATGAAACATTTTGTGATATAAAACAATTAATCGATAATGCTAGACAGAATCTGATAAATAAATTTTTATTTCTAAAGACAATGCATTTTGAATTTATATAATTGGCCCATTTTTAGTAACCTAGAAGTGAAAATTATTTTGCTATTAAAAATGTTACCTCGGTGTACGTACCAAATGAGCACAGCTCACATTACACATTTTTGGCCTTAACACTCTACGGTCGAAATATATACACGAAGACGAACTGGACCAGAGTTTGCAGTTTAAAGTGGATGTAGAACCACTACGGACATCTCTGCTTATCTCAAAACTGCTCCTTCGTGCCAGGCGGTATGTGAACGTGGCATACTTGTCCAACCGAAAGCCAGAGTGTTCGGCCACACAGACGACCCTAAATTATCATACTTATATACGTAAAGACACATACAAGACGTAAATTTTACATTGAGTATTTGCTACAACATTTTTTAAAAATATATCATGAACTCTATCTATACTCTTGCAACCATCTCGTATATATTTGCAAAAAATCTATAAAAAATCTATCAAAGTATATCTTCAAAGTCATAAATAATTTGACTGCTAAAGTGTTACAAAACCTTTTAAACAACTACTGTTAAACAACTATAAAGTATATATTCGTATTCCTAAAAATGTTAGTATATAGTACATTCTTAATAGAGTATTATGAAAGTACTACTATTTGAACAACATTTAATGACTTCTTAAAACCCTTCTACGTAGAATGCATGCAATTAAGTTCTGATCCACATAAATAATGGGCAGATATAATTTAAGTTAGATCACTAAATTTGAAAGTTATTTCATGAAACTGTTCTAATTTGTCACAAAACAGTTTATAAGCGTATCTGTACAAATGTTTCATATATTAGCTTTACGGAAAACGAAAACTAGTCGTAATACTATTAAAGTACTGTAGGTGAAGACGCGTAAATTCATTAATTAATACTATGATGCAATTTAAAATAAAATAAAGTATTAAAAAAATGCACAACTTCACTTTTTCCAGAAACATCTGATGCCGAACTTGCTTGAATAAGTGAGGTTGCGCTTCTTGTTAGTTCTGATGAAGGCTGTTTCTTTGCCGCAGAAACAAATTAACTGCTGAACTTTATTATGTGCTGTAGTTTTGCGAAGATTTTATATTAATTTAATACTGACAGCATTTTTTGAGCGTACTTTGATAAAAGTTTATATCGTGAACAAATGCTTTGGAGATAAAAGATCATAGACATTTTTTTATGGACGTTCTAAAATATAGTTTCTTCTATGTCATATATTTTATATAATTATAAGCAGATATGAAGATGGCTTTTATATCAAGGTAAGTTCAAATTTGATTTCAAATACTCCTGTAATAAGCACTTGCTCTGGAAAGAAAATGCATTCTTTAAATATAATTTACATCTACACACTTTGCAGAAAGAATTAAACGCAAAAGTATTGCAATCATTTTATCTTCATACGTCTATTTAAGCAATATACGTCGCACTTATGTGAATAACGAAACAAAAAATGCAGTCGTATCGATATATTTAGGACAACGTGTACTGGTAATTAATAACAGGGTATTGGAACAAAGAACTATTTATAAGTGTTATTACATTGCACTTATATTTGTCTTATAAAGTTATTATAATAGCTAAGGACTACATTTTAATTCCACCCAAAATTTTATTTTACAAATTCTTACTTTAAAATAGTGTTGCGATTTTTGTCATTTCATGGCTCTCATAAGTAATCCCATGATCTAAGGATGTAAAGGGATGATTTGAAGAGCTAGATAGAATGTTGAATCAAGTAGAATTTACATAATTGCAAGTCTATCAACCATAATACACATATAAAGTATTCTTACACAAAGGTTTGGATCGGAAGTCTTGTCAGATCAGAATACAACCGGCCAAGAAAAATATTAAGACGCCAAAAGCAATGAATAATTTTATTACAGTCATTTATATATTATCAGCTACATTTAAAAAAGATACAAATATATAATCAATGGTTATACAATGTTAAAAGTTTTTACTTTCATTCACCTTTTTATTTAATAAGAGGCGTTCTAAAGTTTTGAATCATTTTCGCAGTGCAGTGAAACAAATCGTATGGAACTTGACAGCATTGACAACCAGCATTTATTTGCTGCACATGAATAATAATTCCACAATTTAAATTACTAAGCAACAGAAATTTTAAATTAATGAAATTAAGAAGTGAGGCTTTTTGCACAAAATGTATATCATATCAGCAGATATACTCGACGTTGCTTATAATTTAAAATATGTGCAAACGCTTGTAGTGTTCTAAATATACTCTGTTCTCCAAAATATAGTAAAATATTTAATTAAATTCCCCTGAAAGAAAAATATAAAAATCTTTGTATTCACCATATAAAATTGTCTTCACAGGCAGATTTGAAGATTAAAACATATTGGTCCTGTTTGTAAACAAATTTACAAAAAATAAGAAATTTGGCCAACATGCGCCAAAATGAAGACGCTATAATGTTAGGAGAAAATATATACCCGTATCATTTTTTGTTCTGTTTCAATAATCGTTTAAACACAATAGAAAACATGAATTTGACAATTCTTTTTTCAAAATAAATCAGATAACTTAATTGAAAATATCAATAATTTCCGTAATTTTATATCCCAAGGATGTAACTCATATAACCCAATCAAAAATCTGATACACTTCTTTTAAATGGTTACCTTACACCTTTCTGGTAGGTCGGACGGTCTGGGTCTCAACAACAACACTTCTTTTATAAAATGTATTTTTCTACTTTCTATCCATTTCTTTATTATTTAAATTATATAAATCAAATAAAATTCATCTGTGGTAAAAATACATTTGATTTAATTCCGTTGCTAAGTAACATGATATAATTTTCTTCAAGTAAATGTTCGGAAAACAATCGTCTGCATAATACTATTTCTATGAATTATCGTTTATTAATATCTCGACAACCCCTGATTTTAGAAACTCAAAACCAAGACAGAGTTACTCATGAGGAAGTAGAAAGTATCCATACAAAATTTGAAAAGAATCCGTCAAAAATTGTGAATTTGTGCACGGAATAGATGAATAAACAAATAAACAAACATACTTTCAATTATATATATATATAGAGAGAGAGAATTGAAATATATATATATATATATATATATATACACTTTTGAAATCTATTGTAGAGTAAAATATTAGAATGCAATTATAGAGTCATAAATAAACCTTTAATTAAAAATACAAAAGGTAGTATTTTTTTATTTACGCACCTATAACTCTAAGTACTACTGTTTTCTTCAGAGCTGGTCCAATACCATTGGAAACGTTACATAAATACATTCCTTCATCGATTTTGCTGACGTCAGTAATTTCAATGCTTCCGTTCGGTTTGATACTTATATGGTGTGAATCAACAAGTGGTATGAAATCTACATTATGTCCTAGAAGAAAGTTTTATTTGTGTAATAACATAAAATTTATAAAACTGCATAAGAATATAGAAAAGTAATAAAAATTGGAATTTTTGTACAGTGCCACACCATTTGGAAGCGATGGATAATAGTTTTTCTGATGACTGACATCAAACAAGTATATAATGGTGCGATTCCTGCAGTGAAAAGCCTTGAGATAATATAAGTTTTTGTTTTTTTCTATTTGAACATTTAAAATTTGTTATAAAGAGATTTTCAAAATGTTTATCTCCGCCACGAAATTATCAAATCCTTAATTACATCTTTTAAGGTAGAATTTCAACATTATTAGAGTTGTTTCTTATTTATTAAGTTTCTGTCCAACTATTATTTCAGTATTGTTTATAAATTAGGTTATAATTAGAAATGCATTTGAAAATCAAATATTACATATATTTTGCGTTGTCCGTTTAATAAAGTAATATACAAGTATCTTCTGGAAAAGTAGATATAAGTATATTAATGTACATAAAAGTACAGCAATTTTGATATAGTGTTCAATCTAGAACGCATATAAATTAAATGTTAATTACTCAATAAAAAATATATATAACTAGCAAACTCGTGTGATTAAAGATCTTGACTTTTCGTTACTGGATATTTTAAACCAATTCTACGAATATTCTTTATTCGGAAAGTCGAATGGTGTAAATCTAATTTAGAAAAGAACATTAAAAAAATTAGAAATATGTTAAATGTTCTACTTGATGATCTTGACCACAGAACTGCCGGTTGGGGCTTTCCAGATCCTTGACAATTAAGTACAATTTGATCACCACTTATGGCATCCACATCTTTAGGCATAACTGTCCATGAAGGAGGAACTGCAAGTATGAAAAGTTTATATAAACTAACAGCAAAAAGAAATTTAAATAAACAAAGCAAATATACGTAATTTTCTGTGAAAATAAATTAATAAAAGCAAACAATAAGTATCGGAAATACTTGTATTTTCTTCTTGAGGGCGAACAAGTCCAGAGATGAACGCCCGTCATTTTGGCAATCAGATTGACTTGTTTGCACTGAATCAGTTTTGAGCAAATTATAGTAGCTTCGGTTTTATAATATTTTTAGTTTATTTAAAATTTAAAATAATAAGAGTAAAAAAAATGCCCTATTTAAATAATTAGATGAAATAAATTACTGAACACATTTAAAGCATAATGACGCAAAGCTCAATATTATACAGCAGTCGTCTCTGCTTAAAATTTATCCGATAAATGTGTGACGAAATGCAATTTTTCCTTAAGGAAAAAGTCAAAAGTACTATGATCACATATATTATCAAATAACATTTGAGCAATAAAGATGAAAAACTAAAGAAATGAGAATTTTTTTATATATAATTTTATTCACATGCTCTATAAATATCCTCAACTATTGTTTAATATTTCTTTTATGCATATAGAAAATATCACAAATATCACCAATTTTGGATTATAATTTTACAGATTTTACAGTTCAATAAAATGTTTTTCATGCCAAAATAAATCTTTAATATATTTTTTTTAAATATAATGCCTGGATATAGATTTTTCATTTTGCCACATTTTCCCATTTCATTATTAAATCGCCATATGATTTTTATCAGTAATTAATTTGGATGTGAATAACATCTCTGGTTGGGCATCACTGGCTTGAATCGGAGTTTTACGGAAAATATAAACACTTCGGACGCTTATATCGCAGTACTTAAAAGATAGAAATGAAAACAATTTTCTACTTATTTTGTTGAAAATAGGGTACCATTTATGTATATACAAAAATAATTTTAATATTTGAAACCTTTTTCTTTTCGAAAAATCTGAAAATTTTTTGTCAGGGAGTATTTTTGCTTTACTTTGCTTACTTGCAAACAAAATATCCTCTCTCTCTCTCTCTCTAAATTATAACAGATGGATAAGTAAGTAACAAAAATATATATTAGAAAATCTAATTTTTAGTTCAATAATTTGTTTTTACAAGGCTCTTATAGTTTTACAGGAGTGGTCTAATCAAGTTGAAGCAGATTGAAAATTTTCCTTTTTTCAAGTTTGTAATGCTTATATCTCCAAAACTAAAAGTGTTAGCTATAAACTATAAGAATTAATGTGTAGACCTTTGAAAGTCCTATAAGTACTTATAACTGGATTTTGAATCGAGTTCTTAGTTTTCGAACTACGTGGTTATAATTTTGATATTTTAATGCTTTGATCTGTTAGAGTTTTCCAGTAGAAGAGGCAGCTGCAGTATCTAAAATGTCATGAGTGTACAGCTGAACGTAGTTCCTCCTCGGTAAAATATTAGAACACAATTGAGAGGTAGTTTTTCTTTCATTTTTAAGAAATTGGGAAGTCAAGTGAATTTTGAGATTCTAAAGACATGTAATGATTGATGAGGTTCAAAGAGAAGAAATATGAAATTCAAATAGTATCTACATACCGTCAGGCAAGTTTATAAATTTACCTGAATCTTAAATCTCGTCTAAGATATTATATAAGCTTGGTTCATATGCCTCTGAGCAAGATAGAAAAATAATTTGATATTCTGACATTAAGTCCACGTTTTGGTTATCCAGCTGAAATCAAAGCGAAAACTAAAACCTATGAACAGTTTCCCAGTAATTTGTAGTCCTTTTAAACCATACAAGGATATATAATTGTATTTAAAACCAAGCTCTTAGTTTAAAAAAAATAGTGGTTAAGATTTCGATATTTTAATATTTTTAACTATTTTGAAAAGGTGGTTCTAATTTCAATATTTAAATATTTTTAACTGTTATAAAAATACTTAAGATAACTAAACCAAAGCAAAAATATGTCATTCACGCAAAACCATTTCAGCTCCATCGGACTGGGGCCATTGCCAATTTTTTTTAATGAAAACAATGTAAGAACCTTTGTACGGTAATTCAAAATGTGATCTGAATTATATTATCAAATTATTCATTTTCTTATACTCAATTATACATATTTTCAATTAAAAATTTGCATACACTTTATTTTGTATATATACTGGCACATTTAAATATACAATCAGTTAAAAATATATTTGAATAGTTACCTAAAACTACAAGTGCAGTTGTATAGCTATCGGTATATCCCCTAGAACTGGCCACACAAGTATAGTTCCCAGCGTCGTCCTGTGTTAAGGAATCGATTATGAATGTAGAAAATTCGGGAAATGACCTGACGCTACTATGTTGCGAATTACTAATTTCTCTTCCATTTTTTAACCATTTGAAATCCAGTTTTTCATTGGTTGAAGTTGTGCAGGCGGCAACAACGCGTTTACCGATGACAGACGAAGAGGGGAACGAAAATGGCTGGATCTTGACGGAATTGTCTCCTGCAAAGATACAAACATGCTTAATTGTTAAGGAGGTTACATTTTAATTTGCAACATTATGCTGAAATGAAAGTTTAAATGAAAATTTCTGAACAACTTTCAACGAAATTAGAAAAAGAAGTTAAATTTTCGCTGAATAAAGTAAAATTATTCTCTTTTAAAATGATAATGATAATAATAATAATAATTATAACATAAATTATTATAAATTATTAAACATATGTTTTAACATCTTGAAGTGTTCATATTCTGTATAATGTATGAATCATTACTTTTACCTTTAAAAAAAATCTAATATAGGCAGTACATGACATTTCCTATATAACGCAATGAATTTACTACTTTCTGAGTGAAAAATTATATAGAAGATCAAAGTGTTTAATATTGAATTGTACATTTGGCGTTTTTCCGGATGACAACATGTAAAATTATTTAGAATTAGCCTATATTTCGCGAAATCCAAATTGACTATCATCAGTATTGATAACACCCGCAATAAGCAATATAGTCCATATATTAAACTATTTTAATAATTAATTCACCAATTTAGCGTCATTTTTGTTAACTTAGCATCATTTTTGCAATTGGAACGATATTTTTGTAAATCTGGGGCGAAATATTGCCAATTCAGCAATATTTCGCTAAATGAGTTGGTTGCCAACTTCGTCAAATTTATCGCTTGTTACAGACAAACGGAGAGAAGAGAATTGTTAGGGGTCTAAATACAAAGCAATTACGCAAAATATCTTCTTTCGTGAATGGAATGAACTAGATTCACAAGAATGATGTTAACAAATTTATCACATAATATTGCATATGAAAAGTGATACACAATAGTTAATATTTTTTTTAATTTTATTTTATGTGATTTTTTTAATAAATTTACTTGGAAAAGGGAAATATCTCGAGAAAGGTTGATGTTAGCGTTTTAAAATTCGTACTAATCGTTTCCTAATGAAAAATTACAGTAATAGATCATTATTTAAGTAACATTATTGAAGGTTTTGATTTTTTCAAATTTGCATTCGTAAATTTGGGGATTTTCAGAACATTCGATTGCGTTTACAATCAACAGGCTTCCAGTACAATCCAGTATTCATGGATTGTAATTTTTGTTCCAAAATTTGTTCGAAACGCATATATATTGCAAAGTTTTTAATGTGGGAGAGGTAAAGAAAAAATGATTTTCATAAAACTTTTTAGAATAAAAGCAAAATCCCAGGAGCAACAATTTGTTTGGTAACAAGGATTCATCCTCATATACATTGAGCTTAAACCCTTTCCTAAGTATATCCACAGATAATTTGTAATAGCCTAAACACATGTAAATTACTTACGAATTTTTAAATGATGTTTGGTGTTATTCACAAATGATGTCATTCACAAACAAGGGAAGACTGCTTTAAACATCCTGGGTTTGTGGGAAGATAATTCAAAATGAAATAGGTTACTGGAAAAATGAGTTTTATCAGATCTTACTTTTGATGATTGTGCTGCAAGGGATGATTGGGTTGAAACAGAAGCACAAGAGACGGATAATGTCATTATTACTACAGTTGTTGATAACAAGCCTGATGAATTCGAATACGAAGAAATCGAAATTGATTTCAAAAATGGAGGATAACATTAAAATTTGCTATGGAAAGCCTCCAAAATTTGAGTGGCTTTTTCGAAAGCCACAACGACACTGCAGCGACAAATGTTTAGGTTAACTGCAGCGACAAATTTCATGCAATAGGAAAATTACTATGCAAATGTGTTGAAATGTTCGAAGGAAATTTGATAAATTGAAATGTTCGAAGGAAATTTCTATTATTTTCAACGTAAATGAAAGAGCAATACATTTCAATCATTTCTGTAATGACCTTTTATTTCACAATATACAGGCCGAAAACTCATTGTTTATCTCATACTTAACTTTTTATCGATTATTGTGAATATCGGTTATAACGACTATTTTTTTTCTGCCCCTTGCGACTGAGTGAAATTTATATTATTTACTCAACACATGACATTCTTGTAGAACTTTTGTAAATTAAAAGATAGTAGTTACAATAAAGAGATTTTTATCTAGAATCTGAACGAGTCAAATAGCATTTATCCAAAACTGTTTCAAAATCTTTCAAACTTTTATTTAAGATTTAAACATTGTATTAACTTGAAATAATAAATGATCTTGTACCAGTACAAATAATAATTTTAGGTTTAACTATCAGTTATTTTAAAAGAAAAAAAGATGATTTTCAATATAAATAGGATTTTTCTCACCAGAAAGTATGCTTTGCTCTTAGAAATTGTATTAAAATTTGTTTTCTCATTTGCTATATGTGTACTTAATATTAAAAAAAGAAAAACTATTTTAAAATACCAAAACAATTTTAGAATTTTTTTTTTGTTTCTATATGGTTGGGGAAACACGGGGGTTCAAAATTGAATTCAAGTTTTCGACGGATTTACACGTTATATGGATCTCTGAATGACAAAATATATTTGATAATATATGTATATATATATATATATATATATATATATATATATATATATATATATATTAGTCAAATAGGTTGATATTTGATATAAAGCATTATGGAATAATTTACTTACTAATAATTATACTATGAAATAAATGACTAGTAGCAAATAGTAATTTATTTCACAAGATATTAATTAAATGCCAATTACATTTGCTTGTGGATTTCGCACACGAGTATGAGTCATTCTGTTTTAACTAATAAAGTCACCAAAATAACCAAATTTCAATTTAAGTGTCCCTTATTTAATAACAATAACATTGTCGTACTGCTGAATGTTTTTATAACAGGCACATCTGGTGATTATGTACGATGATTAATTTGATGGTTGTCATTGCGAAGAAATTCGAGTTTCCAAATTAAATAAAAATACGTTAAATGTATCATTGGCATATGAAAAACATAATTACAGGAACCTATTATTTGGAATTCAAACCATTATTTTTATGTAATAAAATATTAGTTTGTTTATATAAAATCGTTAAATGTGAGGACTATACTGATCAGCAGATGATAGCATTTTCGTTTATTTGTCAAGTTAGATTTGCGTGAAGTATAAATTAATTTGATATTTCGCAATAGTTCTAGGTGCTGGCTTCGATAAAAGAGCTAAATTTTAGTGTAGTTACCGACAACATTTTAATGTAATTATCGACAAAAACATTGCGTCGTGGATCTTGTACACAAATATTTCGTTATGAAGAAGCATAATGTAGGAAAAGTTATGCGTTGCCTGCATCAGATTTTTTTAAAATGATAATTATGCATGTTTGAAATAGGTTTTTGTTGTAAAAATTTTAATTAGTTTAATATTTTAAATTCTTAAATTGATCCATATTTTTAATTATTTTTATCTTTTACCAAAATTAATTTGTTTCTATTCCAAATGTGTAATTAAATAGTTGAGCTAATCATCTTTGAATTTATCTAAATACAATTTAATTCATATAAAATTCTGATAATTTGGCATTTAATAAATTTTTTTTTAATTTGTTTAAAGTTTTAGACAATTTTGTTATTCTGTGTTACTTAAGAGATTATTACGATAAATATGTTACAAATGATTGATTTTTACTGCCTTATATGTGAATGTTAACATTTTAAATGCATTTTAAATTAACATGCCAAATGAGAATAAGAACATAATATAGAACATATAACATATCAAATAATGTATATAGTTAAAAAAAAATTTATTGAAATACTTCTCCTTATTCACATTGAAAAAAATATCTTATGTTAATAATAAAATTTGATATATAATAAATTTTATTATGATTGATTTTAGGGCAAGATAAATTTAATTTTCAATACCAAAACTTAATACTTTATGTGTTCAAAAAATTTATTTATTTTGTAAGGAGAGATATTTCATACAAACAATACCTATGTCAAAAGTAAAATATTTTTGATTACAAGGAATAACTGTTGTTCAGTTAAAAAATAAATTGCATTCAAAAACCAAAGATTCTTATTTATAAAAAAAATAATATTTTTCATTTATACTAAACATTAGTATACGCATAACATTTTGAACATTAGATAATTAATAAAATGATAATTGTTCAAAAAGGATAATAATAAGTTCAATGATAATTATGTATAATAAAAGCATTTGGAAATTATAAATTATTAATACATAAATGCTTTTTCTATTGAAAATATATATTCTTAGAATTAAAATAAACGAACCTTAAATTTATTCACAACAGTATTCAAAATTAATTTTATAATTTGTAGAATCATTCAATGGTTCAAACATAATAGAATTACATATATAAAATAATTTCTTACCTATAGCAATATGTAGTTCGAAGATAAGCTTAAGTACGCAGAGATGAGACAAAATCCAGTTGAAACCAAGAGTTGCCATTGTAGAGTAAAGAAGTGTTCTTGCAATGTAGACGATAATCTTTTGCGAAAATTTTTAATTTCGTAAGTTTATAATGAAACAACACCAAAAATTGTATTATAAGAGTGTAAATAGTTGTCAATAAGAAGCAGGTCTTTCTCCATAAGATTTCATATTACACATTACTAAATGAATATGGCGTTAGCTTCATAATAAATATCGCAAGAGTCTCAGCAGCGCCATCAAGGTTCAATTGGCCGAACTAAAATCTGAATATGTCACAAAAAGCAGATTGTTAAAGTATAAATGATATTGACATTCAAATGAAAAACGTTTTAAAATAAGAATTATTTTTACGCAAATATATAGCATTTAATATATATTGTTTAATTGGCATATAATGAACTCAGATTTATATGTACTTACTATAATCAACAGCATAAGAATCTTATTTTGGTATATTAATCCTAAAGAACGTGACATATTCAATAAAATGTGAAAGAGTACAACAAATTTGAAGCATAAGATTTTATCAAATACGTACTTTATTATTATATAACTTGAAGTAATGAAATTAGTTTGCAGAAAATCGCGATAGATATATCTATAATCAATCAATAAGTCCAAACGTATGATGATTTTACTCAAGTCATATTTCATTAATTTATCGCATCAGAAAATGCATTGAAAAGGCATTTAATTCTGAAAAAATATTCAAAAATAATAAAAATAGGAATCTTATGTGGGCAATTGAATTTATAAGAACTTTAGTCTATAAAAATTAAATTAAATGCAATTGAATTAATGAAAACTTTATAAAAATTTAATTAAATTAACCAAAGTATAAAAAGTTGGAATTAAAGATTTTTTTCAAACCAACCATAAGTGCAAATGAAGAATAAGTCCAAATGTATTTTCACTGTAAGAATTCTTGATGTTTTTATTTCAAAGATTTGATTGAGTGAGATATAAGACTACCATTTTACTAATTTAGGTGTGAATAAATACAGATAATTAATAATATCGTATATCTGAAAAATTGTTTTTTATATGTTAGTGTAACTTATTGACATAAATAATACTAACCTGTAAGCTAAACTGTTAGTTAAGTGCGGTGATACAGTCTTGGAAATAAAACTGTTTACTATTGATGAATCTAATTATGACATTCATGTTAACAATACTAAAATTGTTAAATCATAATGTTGTTGTTGTTCAGACCCAGACCGTCCGACCTACCAGAAAAGGTTAAATCATAGTGTGTAAAATCTTCTACATTAAAAGATCTTACAAATTATTAAAACATATATCCGAATAAAAATACAAAGATAAAAACATAATGTAGATTTGCTAAGTAATTTTTTATATACAGAGAAATACGTTCTTAATAAATAGAAACACGTTTTTTAATATACACAGAAACACACTTACATCGTGCATTTTATCAGTACAAATAAAACCAGAATAATATTTTTTTCTACTTTACATTGCATTTCCTACCTATAACTCTCACCATCACTGATTTCACCAGAGAGCTGCCAATTCCATTAGAGATATTGCACTTGTACATGCCCTCGTCACTTTTAGCTATGGTTTCCATGTACAAACTTCCATTCGAATAGATGAACACTTCGTTGGATCCTGATAGAGACGTGTAATCAGAGCTTTCACCTATAATATAAGAAACATGGAATGACATTATTACCAAATATTTAATCACTGAATTCTAATATAAAATTATATGCGCAGTTTAATTTTTAAAATTTAATTAAAGTAACTTGCAATTGAAATTCAAACACTTCTTTAATTTTGCAGCTTAAAAAAAAATAAAAGTATCTACTGGTTTTAAAGTCACAAAAGTTCCCTCTGTAGGATAAATAAAACAGAGCAGAACCTCTATCAAAGACAGGAAAATGTCTTAAACAGAAATATGTTAACGAGGTTCTATGAAATAGGCATTTCTAATCCTAAAGCATTGAAATAAACAGGTTAGAAAATAATAGGAGGCTATTGAAAATAAAAAGCTCAAAACACTTTAAAAGTAATGGCTAATAAACAAAACTGCGCTCAGGAAAAAATAGAAGAAAACCACCGGTTCTGGTAACTAAATTACCTGTAAAATAAAACCAGAGAAGTTACAATTAAAGAAGATTTCAGGTTTCGGAAAGCAGAACAGTTTATAGAAACATGTATAACCTGCAAAGAATTCCTGTTCCAACTAGGAATTGAGCAACTGAAACTATATTATTTTCTATATTTAAAATATGAAATTTTTTCTGCACAGGTATTTAACAAGAGGATTTATATTTCAAACATTCAATAACAATAAATATATTCTTTACTTTCCACCAGATTTGCCTGAACCAAGATTATTCCATTTAATGATGATTATCTTCATTATGATTCAGAATAAATACATATATCATAAACCATTATTGCTTGACTTTTTTTTTAAATTATTCTGCACGATTAATTTCAGTAATTTAATTGCCAATGATTTATTACAGCAATGCCCTTCAACTGCAATTAATATTTTAAAATCGTACAAGGGTTAGTTCCTTTCATATGGTAATACTTGGTTTAACAATAGTAATACAATAGCAATTAAATATCTCAGAAATAGTTAATATTGGTGATAGAGAGTATGTGAAGTGTTACAAATTTATGAAAAATTAATTAAATGAAAACAAGATAGCAACACTTCACTTTGTTATCACGTTAAGCTACGGAATTTAAAAGTTTTATTTTTAATAGTTTAAATCTCAGATAGGATCATTATGAACTATCTTATCATCTAGGCAATAAACTCTTTTCATATAGAAAAATCTAACATTTGGAGAATATTATAAAATATAATATTTATAAGGAATGTTCAAAAATTTAATGAAAGTTTATAATAAAGTATAACAAGGCGTTGCAGACAATCAGGAAAGTGTGGTCAACTGAGTATTCCTTCAACGCCCTTGCACTATGATTTTATAGATTTTGCTCTCGTCAGCATGAGGTAGACTCTAAGATGAATGGTGATCGTTCCTAAAGTTAAATTCCACGGACCGGTTTTGAACCACGTCGGTTTCTGGATGCTATTATCTGCAATGGGTGCGAGATTCTATTTATATTATATTTTCATTAAGAATATTTAAGTGCAATTACTTTGAGATTTTGACCATGCAATCATTGGTTCCGGTTTCCCAGTTCCTCTACAGTTTAACAAGAGTGAATCTCCATTTTTAGCATCCACATCTAAAGGCGCTGTAATCCACGATGGAGGAACTGAAATTAAAGTGTTTTTCATTAATTTATGTCTGAACACTATGCATTCATTTACTAACTCACTTGATCATTCATTTAATAACTCACTTGATCATTCATTTAATATGAGGTAAAAAGACAAAAAAAATAAAAGTTACTATAATTTTAAAACAATTCAGTTAGATATTTTTGTGGTGAATATAAAATGTAAATCTGTTGTGGTCAGCACATGACTTTCGCTACAGACTTATATTCATTTTTTCTTTATTTATTTCATTAAATTGAGTTTAATTGTACAAAATAACACGAATGAATATTTGAAATGACACTAAATTTGCAGTTTTAAGTCAAGGTGACGTTTCAAAAATTAGAAAAACTAAAATATCTCGAGAACAGCTAGTCCTAGACTAATGGGGTTGGTTTTATTCTTTTTAGTCAAAAATTACATATAAAATAAACATTTAATTGATATATTTGAGCATACGTAGTCTTATTTTTAGCTTTAACGATTTTTGCGGGCCATTTCGCAAAAAAAAAAAAAAAAAAGGAATTTTTTTTTCCGAATCGTACCAAAATATAATCAGCACCAGGTTAATAATCTACCAAATTTTGTGAAATTTGGTCTATTAATTTTTCAGCTATTAATTTTCAGAGTGAATACAGGAAATCGTGGGCCATTTGGCAAAAAAGGGAAGCCTTTTTATCCCGAATCGTAACGAAATCTAATCAGCACGAGTGGATACAAAATCTATACAGACAGACGCACACAGAGACAGACAGAAGCCACGCTAAAAATATTTTTTAGAGTTCTCAAAAAGCGTAGATTAGTCGAAATCTCGAGTTGTGATTTTCGGCACGATTTCAATACTTTCCCTATACATTGTCATGCATTGCAGGGAAAGTACTATGAGTATATGAGAAAGTTAAGTGAAATGATATTGTTTGTAAAATTTTTAAACTTTTGAATGAAAGTTAAGATTTTTATATGCAACAATAACTGCAATTTAATTGCGAGTAAAAAAATCAAAACTAAATTTAAATCTAATGAAATTTTTAACATTGAATTAAACAAAACTAAATTAACAAAGTACATTTTTCATGAATTATGAAAAAAAAAGTTCGAATTTATTTGCTATAAAACACTCAAAATATAAAGATATTCCTGAAAAATATGAATTTGTAATAAACGTTTTAACTATGAAACGTAGCTATAAATGCAAAGCAATCACACCTAAGAAGTTAAATTTTTGAGTAAAATAGAATATTTCGATTTATTGCACTTATCTACTTTTTGAAAAGTTCAAATTAAGAAACTATTAAGGCAGCGTGCAATTGAACTTTAATATTTCCAAACAGAACAATTTTTATAATTCGATATGTCCAAAACACGATTTTCAAAAAAGCGAACACTTCATTATTCATATCAACATAAATGATTATATTCTTTTTCTGAAGCAAATTACAAATAGAATATTATGCATTTACTCTTTCATTATCGACTGAAATTTTCATCAACGGGATTAGTATCCTTGTTTTGAATAATCTATTTCTCTAAATATTTCTTTAGAATTGCAAAGAAATATACCAAAATAATCATCAAACTATTTCTTTTACTCCCCCCCTCCCCTAAAAAAAAAAATTACATAATGTATACAGTTAATTCCACATCTATTTTTATATATAATTCCTACTTTTTGAATACGTGTAGAACATAACAAATTATTTTCTAATGGGAACCTCTCACTGATGAAAACAATTATAGCATAACGTACAGATAAACTTTAATGAAGATTTTTTAAAATAGTTTTGCTAGTGATTGGCTACTTGTAAATCAAAATTGAGAAACAGATAGATATATTAAAATATTTGCGCATAGATATAAAGTCAATATATATTCTCCGATGCCCAAAGCATGTTAAAATCAAAAGTAAATTTTACACATTCGATTTTGTCAAGCTACTTTCCTTCTAAGTACAGTATGTACACATAAATGGGGAATACTATTTATACATAATGCTATTTAAATGCCTATACGTAAATAAAGCTATTGCTACTGTATGCAGAGTTTGGCAATGCTACTAAATATTTTTCAACTATGAATAACATTTATAATTATCCTTCACTTACAGAAAGCATTTAGTTAATAAATACGTCCGAATCATAATTTAATTTTATAAAATTATATTTTTATAGTTTTTTTAACAAATAAAAATTGTACATTTTACTAGATGACTAGAACTCGTCTTTAAAAAATAATTTTGTGATAGAAACTATATACATGTAGAGAAACTGGGATGAGATCTATGATAAAAAAAGGAATCCTTAAGTTGGTTACAGATTCTGAATTTGCTTTTATATATTTTGGTGTAAAGATCTAGTCGCTATATTTCTGAACAGAGCTTGACACTATCTTGGGTATTAAACTGTTCATACAAGAATGTCAGAAATTTCGATAAAAAAATAAACTCAATCTTATAAATTCAATATATATACATGCATATTGAAAATATATATAGAATATGAAGAGATAGAGATATTTCAATATTTGCATGATTATAAATAAGCATATCCTAATGTTAAATTTATTAACTGATGACATTTATAACATTAAATTAAAAGGCATGATTTTTTGACTGACAAGTTTTTAAACTACCGCATATTTAAATCTTTTGTTCAATTAAAGTAATACTGGTTTAATATATGGGTAATGATATAATGCTCTAATTTACAATAAATATTTTACAAAAAGGAATTTGAATAGTATTGTCATAATTACTGAAACAATTTACAATGAATTCTCAAGGAAAGTAAATATTACTCAAGGAATTTCAAATATACTCACCCAGTACATCTAAATGTGTTGTATAACTGCCAGTCATACCTCTAGCACTTACAACGCAAGTGTAATTACCACTATCTTCCGATGTTAGCGGATCTACCACAAGGCTTGATACTAGACCTATAGATAATATATGAATATTTTGGCTTCCCGATGTTAGGTCTTTTCCATTTTTTAGCCATTTAAACTCCATCTTTTCTCCCCTCAAAGGTGTGCAGGTCACACTTACTCGTTTTCCAATAGCAGAATCAGAAGGAAATGAAAAGGGTTGGATTTTTAAATAATTGCTATCTGGAACAACAGATAGGAAAAATCCCATAAATAAATTATTATTAATAAAATTTATGTTGTCATAAATATTTAATTATGAACAGTTACTTTATAAATGATTGATAAAATGAGATAGCTATAAAGATAATGATTAAAACAATAAGCCTGATTATGCAGTAAAAGCTGTGATTGAGTTTTAATACTGAATGGATATTAATTCAATGTAATATTTTGATATAAATTTTAATTTAAAACAGAATATTATACTTCCTTTGCTGATGCAACAGTAATTTTAAGGATTAACTTCACAGTAAAATAACTTGAATATAGTTAAAAACATCTTTTTTTTAACATACGTACTGAAATAGTGCAATACACTAAATTCACGAGTATCAGCTTCACGGTACACATGAATACATACATTTTCAAAATTACAAACGGTAATAAAAATGAGAAACTTACCTGCTCTGTAGAATAACATAGCGAGCAGAAAACTTTTAAACAGAACTAGTTTCAACAAAGATTGCATAGTTGAGGGATAGCTTCTTTTAACAATTCTAGAACATTTTAAGCAAAAACAAAATCTGTGAAAATGAAAATTAATTTTACAATTACTTTTGCATAGTTTGAGAATCAGACTCTCTTTGCGTGCAACTACATACAGATTCACAATGGCGGTAGAAAAACTTCACCGTGAAGCTTACAATACAACTAAGCATAGTAGCGCCCTCGTTATGTGAGTTTATAAACTAAAACTGTAAGTTGTTAAAAACATCACCAGAACTTTAAAAATCAGAACATATTTTTATTAAAGTTTGTTAAAATATATAAAAGTGTATTTCAGTATCAGAATATATACTTTTAGAATTTCATAATCACATATTATAAATATGAATTCTTAGAAAAATTGTATTAGTACAAGAATAGGTAATTTTATATAATGGAATACGTAAATATCAGACGTTATATTTTATTAGGATCAAATATATAATTTTATTCAGAACATGTAGCTTGCAGAAAAAGCACAATAAACGCTCAAAGTTTTGCTTATTACAAGCACTAGTAATTTTATATAATGGAATGCATAAATATCAGATAAATCCTATAACTATAATGTATAGTAACAATATATTATTTTTTTAGGATTAAATAATCATATGAAATTATATTCACAACATATAAATGCTTGAGTATAAAAAGCACAACAAGTATTCACTTGTATAAAGTTTTACTTGACACAAGCACCGTTAATTTTATATAATGGAATGCGTAAATATTGGATGAATCCCGTAATTATAATGCATAGTAACAATAAATTATTTTATCAGAATTAAGTAACCATATGACATATTTAAAACATATAAATGCTTGTATAAAAAGCGCAATAAACATGCTTGTAATAAGTTTTACTTATTACAAGCATCGGCAATTTTATATAATGGAATACTTAAATATCAGATGAATCCTGTAACTATAATGCATGGTAACAATATATTATTTTATTAGGATTAAATAATCATATGGCATTTTATTCAGATCATATAAATGCTTGTAGAAAAAGAACAATAAACATTCAAAGTTATACTTGAGTTCAATAAATTATATTAGAAAACATTACAAATACTTTAATGTATTAACCCCAAATCCAATAATACCATTTTCATTTTAATATACTGTAATGGCTAATTCTTTAAATTATACTCAGTAATTTTAAAATTAAATAAATATGCAATATACTGTGCTACACTAACATGATAAAAAACTTGAATAAAAACAATCTTGCTGCATTTGCAAGATAACTATATAGTAAGGGAAAATAGCACTTGCTATTTATCTCACTAAAACGTCTAATGGTATTTTTTACATCACAATTTCGCATTTTCGAAAAAAAAAATCTCAGTTCTCCTTGTTATATACTTTTAACATAGTGGGATTATTTATGAAGTTTCACTGATGCAATATAAATAAGAATATAATAATTCATGAAAGTCACCAGCGTTTTTCATGAAAGTTTGCATCGACATTTTAAAAATGAAATGATTGTGCGGGAATTTCATCCAGTCGATTGAACCAAAATTCGATGCATGTACTCTACAGGTTCAACATTTGTAACATATATCATATGTTAAAGGTAAAATATAAATATGAAAGATGTTAAATTCTATATTTCAATATCGTAAGAAATTGAGTAACAAATGAAAAATTTAAATCAAATATTTTAGTAGCATAAAATCATTGCATGCAGAATATCTCATATCACAAACTGTATTCAGATGTGATTCGTTCATGCATCGGCATTATTTTGCAAATGAAGATTTTCATATTTGGAAAATCTACGAAATTTTACATGGAGTAATAACTGACTTGTGTTCAAAAAGGGGTGAAACAAACGTTTCGTGGAGGAATCGACATGAACTTGACCTACTAGTTTTCACTAGAAAGTATCAGTAATGTTAGATAATTTATCTGATTTAAGATGGCCCAATCATTCTTGAAAATAGAAATAAATTGTTGGCAAACGAGTTCTATACTATAATATATTCCTTGAGATTTCTTCATTGTAAAGTATAAGTAACAAAATCTCAGTCGTTTTCTTTTAGAAAATGTTTTTCTGATCCAATAAAAATCTTAACAAGAGATTCTCAGCGTTGCTATTAGATATTATACTCGTGACGTGACAAGCTGAAAGTTTCATTCATTCACTTTAATGGTCATTCAATTTAACGGTTCACTGCCTGGTCTTCAAATCCATAACAGCCAGGTGTGCATCCAGTATGCACGGTAAAATAATTTTTTTTAAATTCCTTTACTGCAAAGGAAAAGTTAGAAAAATCGAGCCGTTTCTTACAGAAAATATAAAACTTTTAGAGCCAAGAAATGCCTAAGAAAAAATTTCCTAAAGTCGCAAACACTCTACTCATACAGAACTCTGAGTAAGTTCATTCTCTGGTCCTCAAATCCATTGAAGCTGCGTTTTGATTCTGGGTATTCTCGTAATGATTCGGAATTAATTGGAACTGTAGTTTGGACTTTTGCGCCTGCAGTTTGGACTTCTGCGGTTGCAGAATTTGTTAAAAGATTTATTGCTATGAAAACTGGTTGCTATATTTTGTGACAGCTAGCCTATATTAATTGTCTGCTTTAAATCTCAATCTTTCAGAAACTTGAAATAGGTTTCTTGCAGATTGAAAAGTAATTTCACTGTTTCTGTTTGAGAGCAATTATCTTTATAAAATAATTTTATATTTCATTTAAAACATATTGTTTAGAATTTCGCCGTATTTGGATCATTTTAATTAAATACTATATAGACTATTTTAAAAAAATACTATAAACCATACTAGGCATTGAAACAGTGATTCAACCATATATACAATAATTAGGAAATATTGTTTGCATGTGGATTTCCACATTACGAAAGTTGAAAATTGCGAAATTTTAGGACAACATATTATCCCATGGAAGTCAGATGAAAAAGTGTTATACAACTTTTTCGTTAATATTCATTTATTCACTATTTTCTATAAGCTGATAAATGTAATACAAATACATACTTTCATAGAGTATTATAAAACAATTAACGGAATTCCTGACATCCCGAAGTAGTGTAGCTGGTAACACATCTGGGCGCAATACAGTAGTGCCGAGTTCAATATCTGATTGTAGTTGGTTATTATTTTGAGCCTAAAATTATATCTAATACTCTACAGCAGTCTGCTTCAGAAATTTTATTCATACGGGAATAATTATTAAACAGCTATAAACCAGTATAAATGCGCTGTGTTATATGAGACTAACATCAAGACGCATCAGCTGAGGTTAGCTATGGCCTTATATATTATCTTGTGTAAGAGAGTACACATAAATATATAAAAATTGAAGCTTCAATGTGTTACTAATAAATATCTGTGCATAAACATGTTCTTAGAATCTGAAATGATAAAGCTACGTCATTAACAATTTTATATTTATATCATGCGAACATTAATAGTAAGGTATTTATTTGTAAGTATTAGGTGAAAGAATCTTATACCATTTTTGAATGAGGATATAAAATTCCAATGACATTTCCAATTTTAACTTAATACTGCTATAGAAATAAATGAAACAGGTACTTCTTAAACTGAACACCCAATTCAAGCCAATACATTCAATTACCTAAACCAAAAATTGTAAAAGTACACACTTTTCTCATTTGGTGCTGAGAAGCATGTCATATTTTTCATTGAATCAAAATTGACAAAACTGTAACATCGAAATATATTATAAAAATTACTCTATCGAAACATTTCCTGAAATAGAATATATCCAGAGGTTATTCCATCAAGATATATGTACTCTAAGATCATTTGATGTAAGTTAAATTTGAACAAATACATTCCTGATCTTATTTTATATTATAAAGAACGACAAAATAAACTAAAAATAACAGAATTTCTAGCTCTACATTTCTATATATTTAAAATAATAAGCCATACAGCGAAGAAGATTCAACTTGGAGTATTGCAGTATATAAGTATCTGTAAAAAACAAGAAATATCAAATGGGAGAGTAAAAGAAAGGATATTTTACCAAAATATAGGCAGTTATGATCGTACTGATAAGAGGAGTTGCCTTTAGGTAAAGAGCTTCTAAGAGAAAGGGCAATATCTTTACTTCACAAGCTAGAAAAACTATTAAAACCCAGTACACATAGCAAATCAACATAGTGGAAAGTAACAATCGATCTCTCGCTTTTCAGCATGATTTCCGATATGTCAGTGGTATCATATAATTAAAAATTAAATATATTTAATTCCGTTTATATTTTGTTTCTGCAGGGTATGACCAGATTTTTTTAAAATATAATTTTATTTGGAATCGTACCTATAACTCTGACCATAACTGACTTGACCAAAGAAGTTCCTATTCCATTTGAGATGTTGCACTTGTATAGACCTTCATCTTCTTTAGCTACGGATTCCAAATAAAGGCTCCCGTTGGAGTGAATGATGGTCTGTTCGAGAGGAGCTATGGGAATGAAATCGGAATTTTCACCTGCAAGAGAACAAATTCTTTTTTTTTTAATGAAAGTGTGCATATAAGTTTTTTTAGTGCAGTATATAAGTGTTTTTAAAATATGTTAGTATTATTAATTCAACTTTTATCATGTTTATGTAAAATATATATTTGTAATGTCGAGACTGCATGTAAATATAGAGATCTGCTCCAGAGTAGAGTTGCATATAATTAGGATCGCGCTTTCATCGCAGAAAACAGCATCCAAAGACTCGTTTTGCTCTTATATTGGGCTCGCCAGCATGGAATAGCTAATACATGTAAGGGCAATAAGAAAATTAGATATATGACTGAATTTGTGGAACCTCTCTGCGAATTGACATTTTTAACCTACCGGGTATTCGGCTTCAAATTTCTTAAAGATGGAGTTAAGGCTATGTGGGACTGCAACGACCAAGCTCATACTCTCAAATCTCACCTTCTGAGGCTCCTCCTGCTTAATAGAATCATGATTCTAGCTTTGAGACCTCCCCCCCCCCTTATTTTATGTTATGTGAGCATGGGTATAATTAACGCAGCATCTAAGCTACAGTAAAAGCTATCGTTCTGTTAATTTAAAGCTAAAGTATTGTTGCAGTTGCTCAGGATAAAATTGACTAACTAGGTGTAACAGTTGATTTTTCTATTAGTTACTTTAAGTTACTTAGTGCTATTCTAACACACTATGCTAACTGAAGCTTTTTTTATGTTTTCAAATCCAATAGGATTATATTATGCGACATGGCTTCCTTTTTTATTTTAATATACTTTCTTTTATTTACCGCTTTTTGTACTTGAGCTAAGCTTTAAATTTACTTTCGTCGCTTACTATTTTTTTTCTGAGACTGCAAGTATTTTATTAATTATTGAGAACGTTTATCATTTAAACAAGTTTAACATTGTTAATTTCCACAATCAATAAAATTAAATAAGTTGCAGATCCTCTGAGCCTATATGTAACTAACTATCGTCCCCAAATTTCAGGCAGTTCACAATTTTTATCATATCCCATTTTCTAACTATGCCAGAGCTTAGCTTTAAAGACTATACTTCCTAGCTTAAACTAGCAAAGTTTCTTATCAGAATTTAATGCATCACGCGTACTATGGCGTATTATTCCTGAGCAGCGGTCGAGAGTGGTCGCAAAGGCGTATATGTTCATAGCTAAGGCGTATTACGTCCGAGCAGAGGGCGAAAGCCCTCATTTTTCATTAGTTTATTCATTTATTTAGGGTGCACTATGCTCGTGCGTCGGACTTTTGTTCAAAGCGGGCATATCGTTAAAGCATTGATTGGTTTTCATTAATTGACTGTAAAATTTTAATCAAATGTTTGCATCTTAATATCGAGCAACGTCGGGTATTCTTGCTAGTTTTGAATTTTAAAAATGCTAAATCAGATGTTGCCAACTTAATTAAATATCAAATGTTTCAAAGATTTGTATGAATGATCACTTGTATGGAATATGACATTATGTATCCGAAAACTTTACATATTCATTCTTAAAATTATTATTTCAAAATCATATTTTTACAAAATTAGTTTTTCTACCCTCTAAGTTTGATCTTTGTTTAATTAGATCTTTCCGAATTTACATCATTGTAATTAATACCGGTCGTTCAGTTTTAAGTGAAAGTATCATAATATCAAGATCAAAATGGAAAATTTTCTGTAAGAATATTATTAAATTACTCATTAAATTATTTGGAACGAAGTCCATTCTATTAGAGTTAACTTTTCTGAAATCCAAAATTAAAGTCATAGTAAACCTATTAGTACTGAATAAGAAAATAACTCAAAAAATTTTCAGGGAAAAATCTAAATTTAGATCTATTATATACTTACTGATCGTTTTGAACCAGGTAACACCAGGGCTTGGTTTTCCCGTTCCTTTGCAATTCAACATCAATGAATCACCACTCTTGGCATCTATGTCTGAAGGTATTGCAATCCAACTGGGGGGAACTAAAGCACAAAGTCAGTTACATAAAATAAATTAAAATATTTTTTCATATTATATTTGGATAGTTATAAAATTAACCTACACATATATATAACAAATATGCCATATAAACATAAACTAATAAAACATGCTATCAAATATATTAAATACAAAACAAAAGAGGAAATAAAAAATATATGTTATATTGTAACCATTCATGTCATATTTTTTAATTTTGTGACACAAAGATTACTTTTATACCTAAATTGATTTAAAGTTGAATTTTCTTCAAAGTTTTCTCTATTTCAACTGAACCCAATTCCTCTTATACCTATTTATCATTTCGTATGTTCCACGTGATTTCTTCTAATTGTTTACTTTAAACGCTTCTTGTTTTTTTTTCTTCATTTTCATCAACGTTTTCTTAACTTTACTCTCGATATTTTTTTTCTTATGTTATTCAAAATCATTTTATTTCTATTACTGTTTTCTCTCATATATATTTATTAAC
Organism: Amaurobius ferox; assembly: GCA_951213105.1. Lineage (NCBI taxonomy): Eukaryota > Metazoa > Arthropoda > Arachnida > Araneae > Amaurobiidae > Amaurobius > Amaurobius ferox. The sequence continues at coordinate 49,336,330 of OX578139.1, read as the reverse complement.
GACCACACTTAAATTCGTTTGTTAGTTTATATATCCGCTTCACCTTTAGTTTGGAAACCTTTAGTTTGTTTTAATTCGATATTCAGCATCTTTTACTGGAAATAACTTCTTAGTCTCGTCTTTTGAAAAAGGAACATCCTTTAACTTTTGAAATATGACAATATGATGAATGTATTAATTCACACAATGCTTCTATAATCCAAGTATCTTATTTTCAATTATTTTCATTGGCAATTGAGCTATATTTGATTATCTGGCTAAACTCGTGGTATAAATAGTTTCATCAATCGTTATGAAAATTTTCCTTGAAATCTGATTGATCAAACCTAAAATATTTCAAATCACAATCCATTTTCTCTCATGGTTTGTTAGGAGCCTTACCTTTGGTTCATTTTTCTGTATATAAATAACTAATGGAGTAAGTTACACACATAAAAATTGTTACACAAAATTATTAATACATCACAAGTATAATGAATAAAAAATAAATATTTATAATAATTTGGAAATGCATACCCAATACATTTAGAGTTGTAGTATAGCTCCCCGAAAGTCCTCTTGCACTAACAACACACGTATAGTTACCACTGTCTTCGGAAATCAAGGGGTCTATCACTAAATTTGACAGAACAGCGTATGAGAGAATGTTTATATTTTGTCTTCCAGAAATAATATCTTTCCCATTTTTGAGCCATTTAAAATCCATTTTTTCTCCAGTCAAAGGAGTGCATGTTACGCTGACTCGTTTACCAATGGCAGAATCAGGTGGAAATGAAAACGGCTGGATTTTGAGTAAACTACTCTCTAAAATAAGAAGCAAAAATATAATTAATTTGTCTTAATTAATTATAATATGTCTTAATATCAAACTAAATAAAAACATTGTAAACATTGATGTTTAATTAAAAAGAGTAATTAAAAGGTATTTGAATACACTAAGCTATTCTGCATTGATTAATATTTTGGAACACCATTTCAAGGTAATTACTATTACACGATCATTATAGTATTCCTTCTATACGTTAAAGTAAATTTCATAGTTTCTCACTCATATAAAAATACTTCATACTCTAAAGTCTTTGAATATAGTTTTTCACGAGGTGAAAAATTAACTTAATTTATCACTGCCTATCAAGGGTATAGAAATTCATGATGATCCTTGAATGAAGCAATTTTCGAACTTTCAATTAAAATATACGTTGTTTTGAATGATGAATGTGTAGTCGTGCATTTTTATGTTGCCGAGTCAAAGCTTGATATTTTTCTTTTACCATTTCTTTACCCAGTTTTGTTAAAGCTGTGCACACGCAACATTTACACTCAAGTTTAAAAGTATTTTGAGCATACGCATGATCATGTTTCCCTTCCTTCTTATAAATAAATACCAAATTATTTTATTAACAGAAATTGGGGTTTTCCCTAGCTTCAGTTGGAGGAAACTTTTTATGCAAATATCATAAATTACTGCTTTCTGTATATAGAACATGTTATATATTCCTCCCTAATTACATATTGCCACCTGTAAATTTTTGTTAATTTGAATGGGTAGAGTTCGTCTTATGAATTTATATTGATTTACTCCTTTTAAATTTAATAGATGAACAATAAAATATATATTATTTGTTGATCTTTTAAATCAATACACAATAATTTTGATATATTTTAAATAATTAGTTAGAAAAATTTCGATATCTTATGTATTTCGTCTGTTATTAGTGTCAAATTCTGAGCGAGTATCATTATACAATAAATTGAAAGTTTATCTGAACGATATTTATAGATGATTTGTCAAGACTCAGTATATCAATTAAAACTGTTTCAAGATAAGTATAACTTTTATAAAGCAGCTTTAATTATTTTATAAACCTTTACTGAATACTCTTTACTATGTCAGATATAATTTTCCTAAAATAGCATGTATCTATCTTTCAAAGAAATCGTGTCACTGTGAGGAACCAAGATCACCAATCTCAACTAGTCAGATGAAGTTCTATCCAATGAGCTGAGGTCATTATATTTTCTTTTGTGTCTTAACTTGTTCCTACAATCTCCATTAGAGTATATATGACGATTTAAGGCCTAAAAATAAAAGAAATTCCTTGATGCAGTTTATATAGCGCCCCTCTTCTAGAGGTTTGAAAGTTGTCTTAGTATTCGTGATAGGGAAATTATGTTAATAAAATTTAAAATTTTAGAGTATTCAAAATCTTATTTAGTTCCCTACGCATAGTAATAAAATTGTCTGCAGATAAAGTGGAGTTACTGCTACACCGATTTTAGATCAGAACTTTCACATTTTAGGATGAGTATTATCAATTTGTTGGCAAAAATCAACCTTAATTGGATCTTATCCAATGAAATTAGCTTTTAAGTAAGAAGTTTCGAATATATTTATTCTCATCTTAAATAAAATGGATAGAATAACTCATATACAAAACTGTTAAGATTTATTGCAAAATTTTACTATCTCACTAGTCCTAAAACTAGAATTTAAAATATTATATTAATTTCTTACTTAAAATTAATTTTTCTGCATTATATGCGATGAAAATATGAAATCCTTTTATTAAAAAAATTTATAGTTTTTGATTTTAAATGCAATCTGAATAAAAGCAGGATCTTTGTGTGATAATGCAAAATGAATCATTACAATATTTAGGAAGTTTTATTATAGTTTGATTGCTGTCAAAAATTTGAAATTTTAGCTCTTGAAACTCTTTTGAAAAAAGTATCAAACCTTAAACAAATAATTAAGAATTTCTGATTGTATCTTGTTCATATTAAAATTCTTATTTTGAATTTCTATTCTATGTATGTGAAAATTTGCACTAATATATTCTATTTTTATATTTTATATTTTTGGCAACAAATTCAGCTCATCTCCAACTTTTTATAATATCATTACTTCACTTAATAAAAGTTCATGTAATTTGATGCTGAGATTACGGCAACATCAGATTTTCATAATTTTACATAACATAAAAATTCATTTTAACTCTATTTATCAACATCATGGATAGTCTATTTACAGCATATAAGAGCTAAATATGATTTTCAGATTTTTATTTACATACATTTTTCAAGGTGAGATAGAAAACATACCGACAAATCTATAAGAAACAAATCTGAAATATACCACAAGCACAACATGAACATTGATATCTAATGCAATTCATTTTTACAAATCCTTCGTATATCATAATAAAAATTTATTGCTGCATAATTCATGTAAGTCAATAAGTTTTTATTCATTACATTCAATATATAAGTTCTTAATAAGTACTTCATTATAATTACACAATAAATTTTTAAGACTGTCAAAAGGTAAAACATTAGTTTGCTTTAACATTAGTTTTTCATTATATTTACCCATACACCTCGCATGCACTGATATTATTAAAGCAGTAATGGTAGCATTACTGAAAGAATTGCTTGTGACTAGTAGTTTAAAACGTTAAAATTTTAGCAATTACAGTGATACTTATAAATTGACTTAATGCATACTTTGAGTATACAACTATTTTGCTTAAAATTTATTTTTATACGAACACTCGTAATGGAATTCCTTATTCATGTATATAATAAGCGTTTAATATTCATATTACAATTTCAGCGTAATCATCAATCTTTACAAAATGAAACATCACATGTTAAGATATTATAAAATAGTGATAAATTTCACTAAAATAATAATGGAATGTTTCTTACCTGCACTCAAAATCCACAGCATCAGTAACAAACTTGCAAAATTAAATCTGTCAGAAAGGCGATTCATACTTCAACATTAATTTCACAGCTATCAAAACAGTATATTTCACCGATACTTTTACTGTACAATAGGCACTGTAAATATTTTTTGTACTTGGAAGACACCAAATGTCTATCTTGTAGCTAAGTGAGGAACCAAGCGTCACAATGGCGTTTAACATACTCTGCCGAGAAGCTTACTTTACTCAAAGCGCAGTAGCGCCCTCGATGATTCAGTATGTTAACTAAAGTTTGGAAAATTATAAAGATTTTATCAGATACAAATAATTTGAATTTCTGAAAATTGTTAACACCAGCAAAGATAATTTCGTGTATGAGATATAATTATGAACATCTCTTGCAAGTTATAGTCCAATATTATATGAATAAAAAATCAATTAAAACATGATCAAAAATAATGTGCTTTCATAAGTGATTGAAATGAATTTAATAAAAAATATAATTTCTTAAACTGTTTCAAGAAATATAACCAGCGACAAAACTTCGTTAACAAATAACATATGATAAAAATAACGACATTAACCAGTTTTGGAAGCAAACGGAGCTTCCTTCGTCATAAGAAAACAGAGCAAATACAGCAAGAAGAGCAGAAAGTTGAAAACAACGTACTCAAGAAGTAAGAATATTAACAAAACGGTAGTTAGATAAAATGAGATAAAAACCTAGGAAAAGAAACCTACATACAATAAATAAAAAATGCGTGATTGAGTCTATAATAAAAAGAAAACATTTTGAAAGATGAAAAAGATAATAGCTTTGCAAATACGGTTTTATTAGTATATAATACATATAACATAAATAACACAGTGATTCATAATACTACATTTATTACAAATTATACATTTATCAAAAGGAAGTTAATTTCACAAATATTTATTAAGTAAAATGCATAAAAAGATGTTTGAGGCTAATTTTTGACCTTCTTATATCATACTATCCAAACGCATGATTGTAATATTTATACGGATAAAAGCAACAAGGTTGCTACGACTCATGATAATTTATACAAATTGCATATATTTATTATCAAAACGTTTCCCCATTGCAAAATATCTCAATATAAAAGCATATAATAATGCTATTAATGGAAATTTATACGATATATTATATTAAATATATAATTTGTAAAAGAAAAATTCCATGTTTAAAAATCGCACATCTACGAAAGTATGTATATTCGCAGAACAGCAAAAGGTTGCATTAGTTGCAAAGTTTTCTCCAAATGACTATACGACGCTTACAATCATCCTCGTATTAACAGATCAAATTTATAACAGTACTAATATAGGAAATATACAAGTATATCTCATAATAAAAGGTTATTTATATCCGTATTTTAATACGTTTAAAAACTAAATGAAGTCTATGTACTTTAAATTTTCATTCCTTCTGCATGTGCCATAATTATTCAACGTAATAAATAGTTAAGTTGAAAGTTTTAATTTTTCAATTTAATATTGCGACACAAAGTGTGGATATTGTTACCACGCATCTTCTGGAATGATGGATGTATTCTTGGAATACAATAATTAGTCCGAATTTCTGGATAACTAATAAGTTCATTTAAAGCATCCAATATGTATAAACAAGAACAATTTATAGCTAGCAGCTATCTAGCTACCTTACAAGATAGCAAAATAACTGTCATGGAGGTACACAAAACAGAAATTAAATGATCAACTAATTATAAAAACTCGGATGTATTCATAATTCACTTTTATTCGTTTCACGTCAACAACTTTAACTGAATGATGACCAGCTTATATACACACTGTGGGAAATTTTGAGAAAAGCATATAACTCGGACAATTCTTAACCAAGCTAGAAAATTTTGGAAGTTTCCAGAACTCTCCAAAAGTCGCCAATTTTGCGATATTTCTCAAAATTTGTTACCCGGACTTTCAAATAACAATGGTTGCCTGTAAATGTTTTTTTACCTCGGATATAGGCAATGTGCGGTAAAGATATCTTGAGTATTCGTAACAATACAAATAGTATGAGTCTTACGTAGGTTGGCTTTGCTAGCTAGTTTGTGACGTTGATCTGAAATAAGGAATTTTTTTTTATTTTGTTTTTTTAAATAAATATTGAATACGATTATATATGTAAATTGTGCTGTTAATAAATATTATAGAAATTTATCTCTCCATGTTAAAAAAAAATTGTAAATGGGCACATGATCGTAATTGTGACCGCAGGCTCAACCCGTGATTTATTTGGTACTATATCATAATTACAGCAACTCAATTGATGGAGTTTTAACAATGAATTTATATGAGTTGCCGCATGAAATAACTTTTATGCGAATGTTAAAAAGAATCATTCAGGTCGAAAAAACCTTTCACACTGTAAAAATCATGGAGATTCAGATAAGTTTTACATTCAGATAATTTTTACAACTCACAAATTACGTGGTATTTCGAAGACATATCATACTTGCAGGTACATGTTAAGACAACGTATATATATATATCTTCATGCTCATCCAATTCAACTTGAATTGATGGAGCCTGAGAAATATTAATTATGACAATAAAATAAGTTCATTGGTTTTGACTTTTATTATGTACACATCGAAATCGGGGATTGGTAAGAGTAGCGAACGTGAAGTACATTCCTCCTAGTTTGTTTTAAAATATGGTAAAATACGAAATTGTGGATCCAGACGCTATGAACACAATGTACATTAACCTAAGCGAAAGATAATTTTCAAAAAGCTATTGAGATAATTGTAATCAGAGATACGAAAAAACATAACATCTAAATGTAAATACCGGGTTCTATAAGATTTTCGAAAGATATTGCATCATCGTACATACTAGTAATATGAAAATAACTCAATATGTTTCCAATGTAAGTACAATACTAATAAGTATAAGTGCAATAAACATTAGAAAATAACTTTTTATAATGTTTAGCACAATTTATTTCCATGATGAACTATGGAGCTGTACGACATATCGTCAGGAATCGGGGGTATATTATCGGAATACAAGAATGTAAGAATTTCGGGATAACGAAGGCTTTTTAAAAGCACCAACAAGCGTAAATAAGAAAAATATACTGCGAATACCACTCTAGCTGTCAGGAACAGGTGTCAGGCACAATAAACCAGCAATTAAATGCTCAACTAATTCATAAAATAGACGATTATGCTATCAAGATATTGACGTATTCATAATTCACTTTGACTCGTATCAACCACCTAGCTGAACAATGATCAGCTTAGAACGATGATCCTTGGTGGAAAGTTTCGGTAAAAATCGCGTAACTCGTGAGACTTTTAACCAATCTGGAAGATTCGGGAAGTTTAAAAAACTTGCCAAAAGTTGGGGATATTTCGCGAAATTCGTCGCAAAGGTCAAACGCCTCGGACTTTCAAATTATAACAATGGTTGCATTTTAGGTATCTGCAACAATTGAAAACTTTACAATTAATAAGATACAAATGCTCAAGAAGTTTTAAGAACATACTGAGCGTGCATAAAATAAAGAACATATATTCAATAAATTAATACATTGTATGTTACTTTTCTATTACCATATAGTAGAGTACCTTTTATCCTTATTCTTGTATAATCCGGACAAAAATTGTTGGTATTTCATCTTTTTATTGCGAATTTAGACCTTCAAATATATAATAAAGCTAATAATGGTTATAATTGGTTAAACAAAGCAGCTTTTTACAAATATCGGATTACCTGACTTTTAAGTTTTCCTTCAAATGGATAGTATTTCTTGCAAATTAGGTAAATACTAATATTAATTATACCAATTTTATAGGTAATTATTACATATTCAGAATTATCCGAATTTTCGTTTCCCGATTGCTTCCAGTCCCATATGATTTGGATAAATGAGATTATTTATAACAAAAACTTGAAAATATTACACAAGAATTGAAACTATTTAAGACAACTTTTACAATGATGAATTATTCGAAATTATAATTAAATTCGTTTAAAAGTGTTCCAACTTTACCCAGTTACTTATTTTTCTCTTTATGATCTGATTATAGTAATAAAATACGCAAAACATCTTAAAACTCAGTATGTGCTAATCTTACAGAGCACTGTAGATTATTACTATGACATGATAACTTCAGATTTTAGAACATTCCAATTACACTAAAACATTTTCATATTTCAAATGAAACGCAGACAAATGGCTGAAAATCATTTAAATGTTTTAAAATTTAAAATATTAATTATCATATAAGGGATTATCCATTACATTATTCAACTCACAATTTACAAACTAAATTGAAAATATTTTATTATAATTTTCAAAATTACTTAAATACAATACCTTTTCAGTAAATAAAATAAAAATACATTCTGCACATATAGATAAAAAACATAGGAATGTTTAAAACAGTTGTGTGTTACGTCATACCTATAACACGAACTACGATTTCTTTTATTAGAGATGGTCCGATGCCATTGGATACATTGCATTTGTACATGCCTTCCTCTTCCTTGCTGATAGCATTCATATGGAGGCTCCCATTTGTATGAATTGCAAAAGGTAGAGAATTAGTTACTGGGACAAACTCTAAACCTTCACCTATAAAAGAAAATGGCGCATTTATGTATATTTTCATTAATCACACAACAATAAATAATTTGTTGACGCATTGCAGCACGAAGGGTGACGCTGCTTTATTATATTTTCACACTACAAGTGCTTCACAAGCATTGAATCAGATTTTTTTCAACAAATTTCATCTAATAGAAACAAGCTCTATGCAATTACATATGGCAGTGGTTCCCAAACTTTTAAACTCAAGGACCTCTTAGTAATTAAATTAGCTGGAGTGTGCCTCAACTCGACTTTCTCATACCAGAATTCATTTTTCTCAAATTATACAAGAAAAAATTTGAAAAATCGGTATCGTGGGTCGAAATGATTACAACTATAGCGTGTTACCATTTTCTTTAAAGTGATTGAAAAATTCTTTCGATTGCTAACATACTTTGAAACCCCTCCTGGGGGGAGTAACTCGCCCCCAAGGAGGACTAATGACGTCACAAACAAAAAAAAAGTTGTATTGCGACTATTTTCCACAGCAGTAATTGAAACTATTAAGTCTCGTGATCATTGAGACACAAATAAACCCTTTTAAACACGATGTCAAATTTTGTCCCATGCTTCAATGTTAAAAAAATATAAAATTTAGAATAGTATAGTTTTCACTCGAATTTAAAAAAAAATGTTAATTTAGTTCTAGATTTTTTATGACAAAGTTTATATAAAGTTATAAAGATATAAAGTTTCATAAAAATTCATTAATATTTGATGCTGCTATCGCGTACATAAAAAATCGACCACAGGCATCAGACTGACCGACGGAAGTCATTCCAAACATGGTCTAAACGTGTTTAGAAGGTCTTTAAACATATATCGGCATCAAAATCTCGAAATCGAAAATGTTCGGGAAAACAACACTTTCATACTACTTAAGCATGAGAAAATAAAAATAAATGCATTGACATCATAAATTGAAATGAGGAATGTGTGAAGGTCAGAAATTAAGGATTATCAGCTCAGGAAATTGGCATATATTACATCTAGATAAAAACATGGAAAAACTTTAAACAAACAACAGTACGTTACTAAACATAGTTTAATGTTAACAATGCTGTTGCTGTTTAGAAATTAGAGTAGAAATATTTTGTTCCATTTATGATAATTTTATTCTCTAGTCATTCTCAACTTTCAATTTATTCCTCAACTTAGATAAAATCAAAGACAAAGCGTTTTTAAAAAACGAAAGGTCTTTTACTTAACACATCCTAAAAGACGTACAAAATATGTTAAAAACTGCCAGAGCGCTTTGAATGCAGACGTGATACCTATATTCATTATTCGTCAACTTAGATTTCAAATAAGTGAGCTGGGAAAAATCCGTTTCACACGACTATGTGATATAAAAATGGAGTTAAGCACTTTAACAATTTGCTTGTGAGATCAGGATAATCATTCACAACAATTTACCAAAACTAAAACTCAGTAAAGGTAACTGTAAGAACAGCAATTTTAACAATTTGCCCCATGAAAGATCTTCCAAAACATCTCCTTCTTGGGATGAAAGGCAGTAGAAAACACAATGCATGGGAAACTTTGATTGTGTTCTCTACTGTCCATAACTCGAGTCTCTAGGACCAGGAGTTCTTGAGATATAAATAAAAAACGAACCTCCCATAGAGATAGTATTTTGCAAGCGATATTCTTTCCACAAATTAATTTGAAAGGAAAATGATATCATGTTGCTAAGAACCTAATGAGTTTACACAGAAGATGATTTTTATCAAATCTTTTTCGATTATCAAGTAATGCATATAGAAATAAATTTGATGAAATTACATTTTCGACAGGATTATATCAACTACGGCTTTCGGGTTGAAAGGTTACTGGGATTGTTGATATTTTCTTAAGTTAACTATTTCATTTTGGGAAAAGATTGAGTTTAGTCAAATGTTGAAACAAAATAAAAGTGATACGAATATGGACCATTATCATTACCATTATGGACTAATACCATTTCTTTTCATTTTTGCACATGTTGATCCAATTTTATAGTACATATCATTTCTAGCGTTTTCATTTTGATATAATATTTATCAAATTTTATATTTTTAATAAATTCGTTTATAAATGGGACCAGGGTGTCTTATTCTTCAGTTCTGCCTGGGAGGATATTTTTATAACGAGAACAGAGATACTTATACTTCTTTTTAGGATAATTAAATATTACTGGAATGTTTCCTCATATAAGTATCTAAAAGTATTCATAATTCTCCGGATTACATAAAATACAAATTCTTAGTTTAAAGCAATTTTAATGCTATATAATAAGTGCTTTTAAAACCATTGATATATTGTTTTCATTCAAGTCTTTACAATATTTTATAGAAAGCAATATTGTAAACTTACCGAAGGTTCTAAACCACGTTGCAATAGGAAAGGGCCTACCAGTGGCTTTGCAAGTCAGAATGACGTTATCTCCACTAAGAGCGTCTATATCGATTGGAGTATTAATCCACGATGGTGGAACTGCAAATAAAAAAATTGTCAATGCAAATTTGAACCTGGAACAGTTCTTTCACTATACTAATTAATATCGGTGAAACGGTTATCGGTGAATCGGCTATCTGTGAAGTGCTTATCAGCACCAATTAACCGCTGCAGAAGTACCAGCAAGAAAACTGATTCCTAACGTGCTTGAATAGGTTGCACTTTTTGTTTGTCTTGAAGAAAAAGGCCGTTTTGGCATTCGAAACCGGTTTACAGTATAATTTGTTGATGTATGCTGTAGTTATACGAAGATTTTTTATAAAATTAATTGAATGAATATTTTTGTCCCCGGATAAAAGTAGAGTTACAATAGAGACCAAATAGGGTCTTCTGAACATATATTTCATGAAAAATAAGAATCTAGATAGGCAGATTTGGTTCAAATGTAAAGTAAAAAATATAATAATTAATAGAATGCAAAATATTCATTATAATATAACATTTCAACTGAATTTTCCAGTAAAATTCCTTTAAAATTGTTTCATGTAAAAGTGTGTTGAATTTAAACGTTTTGAAAATAAAAATCTGGTACTTAAATATATTTCATTCTACATAGTGAATTCTTAAAAGAACTAGAGTCTGAAATAAAGAATAAGACAATATAATCATTAATAGAATGCAAAGTATTCACACTTGGATATTTCAACTGCATTTTCTAGTAAAATTTCTTAAATTGTTTCGTGTAAAGGTGCATTAGAATTTAAACGTTTCGAAAATAAAAATATGTTATTCAAATTAAAGACAAGAAAATGAATTCCTAACATTAGGATTTGTATCGGATGTTTTATAAATTCCGTCGAAAAGAGTTCTGAACCGGAAAAGTGATAACCCAGTCTCATGTTTAATACAATGCGAAAAGTGGGTCCAGTCTCATCTTTAGTACAATGTGAAAAGTGGGCCCAGTCTCATCTTTAGTACAATGCGAAATGTGGGCCCAGTCTCATCTTTAGTACAATGCGAAAATAATTTGAGATTGTTTTCATTAGTGATATGTATTACTTAATTTGAGTCAATCTTTTATTAAATTTGTATTTTAGTAATGAATATAAGATTATAAAATAAAGGTATTCACAAATATCATTGATAAATAAGAAAACAAACTTTTATTCCTAATGCATGTTGGCAATAGAATGCATTTAAAACGTTTTTTTAAAGATTATAAAATATTGAAAACTAAAATTTTAATACTCAGATTTAGATATTTTTTATTTTAAATTCTGATTTCGTTTAATTATGCATATATTAAGAAGTAAATGACGTTAAACGATCATAAAGTATCTTACAATAGAGGACTTTCTTCGAAGTTTTTCCGGTAAACGGGAATGCATTTAAAGAAGACCAATATAGTTCAAAAATTTAATTTACTGCTAGAAAAATGGAACCTGCAGACAGATTGTCCACAAACCTGAATGTAGTTCTAAATGTTAGCGGCAGGCAGAAAAAGATAACAGCATATTTTTTAAACCGTAACAATTATTTACTCAAAGGCAATTATTAGATGAGCATAAAACTAGAACACAATTTCACTCAAGACAATGTCAATATACCGCAATTATTAAATAATAATCCTCATTATTCAATAATAATAATCCTCATTATTCAATAATAATAATCCTCATTATTCAATAATAATAATCCCCATTATTAAATAATAATTCACATTTAAAAACAGCTAGATTTACTCCCATTGGTAAAAGGAAGGAGTTAAAATTTCATGTTGTGAAAACTTTAAAATCGGCTAAGATAATAATTTAGGTGACGCTTGCGATTTTTTCGTCCATATGCATGTAATGCTCTCTATGTACGTATGTATTTCTATGGTAAGAAGCTCATATTGAATTAAATAATATTTATTTAAATTGTTAATTTTACAGAAATAAATTATCCTTGCAATGAAAATTAGAACTCAAACAATAAAGAATTTATAGCATTCAAATTAATTTTACCCTTATATATACTTTTGTCTCCATATGTTCTTTACTCTTTTCTACAAACAACAACAACACACTTGTTACTTACTTGTATACTCAGAATTAAGTAACTTTGATTAGAAAAGATTAAAAAAGACAAATATGAAACACTTCGCTTCCCTACTGTCTCAAAGGACCGGCCACCCAATTTGCTACTCTAAGTCTTCGGACGAGTCGGTTGGTCTGGGCTTTCGACTGTCTCAAAGGAGAACATACCGGACTTTACCAACACTAGCGACACCTAGATATAATTCTCAGAACGTTATGGTATTTTCAAGATTTTCGCCCATGAGTTTTATTCCTTCTCTGTAACATCATGTGCATGACAAATAGAGAAAAAATCGCCGTTGCCATTTTGAATATATACAACTAGTAATCACGATATATCAATTGTTGCTCTACAAGAAAGACAAGGCCATTAAAAAAAGTTTAAAAAATATAATTTTTAATTCATTTACAAGTAACCTGATGTATTTATATAAAAAAAAAACTACAGTATTTACCATAATACGTCTCTCTCTATGCATCTCGCAATTATTCTTATCATGTAAGATAAAATCAGAAACTATTATTACAGATGAATGCAGTGAACTTACCCAAGACTTCCAAATTAGTTGTAAAACTTGCAGTCAAGCCACGGGATGTTACAATGCACGTATAGTTTCCACTGTCTTCCTCCTTCAAGGGATCTATGACAAGTGTCGAAAGGTCTGAAAAGGAACGTATGTCTACATTGAGACCTTTTGTGAGCTCTTTGCCGTTTTTCAGCCATTTGAAGTCCATCTTCTCGCCACTGGTTGGAGTACAAGTAGCGCTAGCTCGTTTACCAATGACAGACTGAGTCGGAAACGAGAATGGTTGAATTTGAAGAGAACTTTCAACTACAATATGAAAGAATGTATCAAAATAGAGTTAAATTCAAATGTTTTTATTTATTTTTATTTCATTTTATTTATTTATTTATTTATTTATTTAGTAGTTTAGAAATTACATAAAGATTCTATAAAAATTTGAGTCTTCAATTTTAGTATTTCATAAATAATCAGTCATGAGAATTCAGAGTTAAAACTAAATTAAGTATAGAAAGTGACTTTGCGCACAATCGATAATGAATTAATTACAACGTAAAATGTAACGCAAATAAAGTTAGGTAATAAGACGTATGTTTCGGAAAACTTTAGATTTTCTTCTTCATTCTGACTTCAAAGTGATATATTTTCTTTATAAGTAGAAACAATTTCTCATCCCTCAAGGATCCTATTGAAAAGTTTAATAATTAGGGCATTTATCAAATTCCCTGTCATATGTTGGACTCTCGTATATTGGATAAATTGAACGTGTAATGCAAGACGAACAAGTAATGCTTGAAATAATATCAAGATTGTGTCAAAATCCAGGAAATTAAAAAATGAATTGAATAGGAAATTTCAAAAAAGCTCATTTCTAATTTTCAGCCAATATAACTTTTGGCGGAAATGTAATATAGATACAATAGCTCATCAATCTGATTGGGGGGGGGGGAGAGAAAATTCTGGGCCTGGTTTAAAGCATAAAATGGATTGTTTGATAAAAATTTCGAAAGTGCACATCTCGAGGACATGTAACATTTTAGAACTTCAACTTTGTTCCTAGGCCAGTATGACATTATCAACTTCAAAATATGATCATCATTGAACTCCAAGAAAGAACTTTTGCTCTTAATTTATGGGAAATAAGTCCTCAAAGAACAGAAATTGTTATTTAAGGTTTCATCTTTCTATAAATTTGAATCCCAAAAGTGTGGCGATATTTCGTCATTATATTGACAATACAATGTCAGAGGAAGTGTTTTCTCTTCCAAAAGTAAAACAAACGTGCTAAATTTGCAGACATCACACATTACCTTGTTTATCTTAATAAATTATCAATAAATAATTTGAAGTTTACAGTTCTAGAGAAAATGAAGTAGTATGTGTAGACAGGATTTACAAATTTCTTCAACGAAATTCTCTAGTAGCTTACAACTACAAACTTGAAACTCCCAGAAGAGGAGTTTTAATGATTTATTGATCCAATTTTTGATATTTGAAGAGTTTCATTATTTAAATTTTTCTTTATCAATAGTTGAATTAACTGTAATTAACACTTTTTTGTTTTATGGTAATAAAACCGATTTTAGTGTTTTATTTCTTAATGAAAATGCCTTGACTTTTTCTCTTAATTTCGAAAAGGGCACATCTCAGAAAAATTCAAGGAATATTTCCATGGTCCCAATAGTTTCTCAAAATAATAATTCCATTGTTATTACATTACTATTCGGCCTTAAATACCCCCAGTAAATAATAATTTTCCTACCATTACTACTACGAGAAGAAATTCGTTTTATTTTATTTCCTGTAAAATTTTAATTTTGAAGATGTGTTCTTATCAAAATCTTCTATACAATTGCTAATCGTTGTTGAATGACAAATCACCGGTTTGGTTTCTTTTACCTCTATTATTCAAACGTTTCAATGCTCTTCGGTTTTAATTTGGAATTACTTTGAAGAATTTCATACCAATATAAATTCCAGTAATCTGGTTATTGATTTATCAATGACACCTTATTTCACTGTTTTTGCATGGCCATGCCTAATTATTTCCTTGTTTCGTTTTCTATCATAATATACTTTATTTTTCAAATACTCATTTTATTTATTTTTTCCTGTTTCCTTCTCAAGTTCATATTTCCATCATTTTCTATTTCTTCTCTTATTTCACTTTTGTCACACTACGTAGTGCTACAATATTAGGTTCTACTTTTAACCATTTCTGTTTAGCCCACATAATCTTTCACTCATTTAGGCTTTCAGGTCCATACTTGTTCATACTGGAAAAGGAAATCCAAAGATTTTCGAAAAGTACATTTAACTAATTTTGAGCTGCATTTTACGTTGCAATTAGTTCAAATTTGATATACCATTGAGAATTTGACTGTAAAAGTTTTAAATGATTCACTGATTGGCAAATTGTTTACTCAAAATTAAACGGTAGAATCCCAATTTTATTCAAACTTTTTTAAAGCAATAATTGAATGTATGGAATATAATTGGGATGCTACATTGAAACATTGTATATTCACTTTTAAAGAGATAAGGGAATTAAATGGAAATAGATCTAGTGTTGTAAAAATAAACACTTAATTACTCATTAAACATTAAGTAAATATGTCTGTACAAAATTGGTGTCAATTATAGATTAATGTGATCTTTTTTTAAATAAAATATATTTTATTTCTGACAGGTATCATAAATTATTTAATGAATGAAATTTTAATTTTTGAAGCTGTTAATCATGTTCGTGCACTGAAAGCATATTTAACTTACTTCAATTATTTAGGATTCAATGTCAAGCTACAAAAGACGTTACTCGATTTGACAAACTATTCAACTTATTCATCAAAGTAAATCAAGTAAATTTTATTGCAACATGTCAATTTTATTTCAATAAATGTAGATGCTTAATAAAATTAATATATTTTGATTTCATGGAAGATTTGTTAAGAAATAATGGTAGTAGAGTAGTTTTTACGCAAAAATTAAAAAATATATCAGCATACGGTTATTTTGAAGATATGCTAGATCTGATTCGTTGGTACCAAAATTTAAAATCCAATAAATTTTCAACACTTTGAAATTTTAGCACTAACGCAGGGATGCAGCACATCTTCAAAACAGCTGTATGCTGATATTTATTCTAATTTGTACATTAAAGGAATGATTTTACAATTATCTCTTATTATTTATACGAAATATTTTACATTTTATAGTCCTATTTGTTATTTAAAATTGTTAAAATGTTTATTTTTATTACGTACATTAGAAGTCATTAAGCTTGAATTTTAATATTTTTGTAATTTTAGTTTCATAGAAATATGTAGAAATATATTTTTCAACGTAGGATTATTTTATAAACGTGTACCTCAAACTCTCTTTCTACATGATTGACTAAATATTAAAATGTTAATTAGACTAGTTTATAACATTAATATTAATTAGTATATTTAATAACATTAAAAAAGAAACAGTATAGCTCTTACCTCCAATAGCAATCCATGCAAGTAGAAACCATTGCAAAAGATGCAGATATGTTGTTGGTAGAAACAGGTACCCCATTCTTGATAGAATCCGATGTGATATTTTGCTTTAATTATTTAGAATATAATTTCGAAGAACTTAGATAAAATATAATATTGACTTATATAGAATATTAAAGCGTTTACCAGCGCAAAACGCTCATTCAATGGCGTTCGCAACAGAACAGAATAATGCTCGAGATCGAATACTAGCGCCCTCATTGTTATAAATGACAAACTAAAATGTGTTCAGAATATTTTTTTTATAATTTTTTAAATATAGTTATACAAAATACATTAGTTCTGAAGAGTAACTGAAAAGGTAAATTTAACAGAAACGAAATAATGTATATTCTTGTGTGTGGCTAGCTGTATTAAAATTAATGCATAAGTGTTATTACAAGCAAAAATATTTTATGAAATGCAAAAAATATTCTTTTTACACCAATATTTCCAAAACAAATAATTTATGATTAGTAAAAATAGGGTTTATGTTGGTATTAAAACCACATTAAGATTTATTATGAAATATATGCGATTTTGACATACAATTTTAGAATAGCATGCCATGGTATGTTTAAAATACAATTTATAGAATTACATGACTAAGTATGCTTCAAATTCTATTTTAGAATACTATACAATATTAGTAAAAATACTACTTGGATGCTAATAATCTGTATATAATCTATAACACACTGATAAAATTGATAAATCTTAATATATTATTAAAATGAGTGTATGCATTTATAAATCAAGTTCGAAATCTGATGGAAATGGAAAATTATATTTACTGGAATGTCAACTATTCTATTCATTTTAATGTTCTCAATCCAAAATTTAAAATAAAAAATGATTTCACAAAAGATACACGAGAAATTTGTCTTTCCATCTACACTGCGCAGAATGTCTGCATCAGTGAGCACGTAGAATAAGTAACCTAGGCATGGAATTAGAATTAAAACATATTTATTCAAAATTTCAAGAGTTCTAAAAAAAAATTATTTTTGGTAAAAATAAAATATATTTATTTAGAAGTTATTCAGTGAAATATAAGAATACATATAAGTATACAGTTTGAAAGCACAGTAGAAAAAATAGTTTTAAATTATTAACTTATCAATACAATTATCAAGTTATTAAATTGTCAAACCTTTATAATAGTACTTGATGAAAACGGCAGGAACTAAATGTGATATCCTTGATTAAAAAATAATGGAATATTATATCTTAAATGCAGAGTCAATGGTTAGAAACGAACTATTCTAAAAAAGTCAGTTATCACTAATATTTTAATCACATTTTAGTACTGTGAAAAACAAAAGTAATATGGCGCCGACAATTTTCGTACAATTCCATTTAGAAGAATTCAGATGAGTACGCAGACGATATGGCAAGATGCATTCAATTTATTACTAAATAGAGCAAAGAATCAATACAAATAACCAAAATAATCAATTATAGTGGTAACAGAGAAAATCGTTCATTTATTAGATAATAAAGAAAATCTAACTGTTTCCATTCCATAAAATAGTTACATGTTCCATATGAAAAGGAGAACGTGGCACAAAATTGTAGTTTGAGGGTTACATTATTTCACACAAAACATCAAAGTAATCAAGATACATTTTAAAAATAATATTGTTAAAATATAGAAACTGTTGGTTTTACTAGATAGAAATTTTACAAAGTTGCGCAAAATCTGAAATATAGTTAAAAGCTGAAGTACACTCAAATAGAATGTCTCTTTTAAATTATACGGTTAAAAATACTGTTTTATATATAACAAAGATGTTGTATAATGAACATCAATAATTCTATGCACTCAATTGAATTGGTCACAAGACTATTAGATTCTTCTCATAAACCTTGAAACAAAATAATCGTCTGTAAAACACTTCTTTATATGGGTTACGAATATCTAAAATGTCTTTACGATCGGTCTCCCAGGAAAACCGATATTTACAGGCAGCCATTCATATTATTGGAAGGTCCGGGTAACTTGACCTTGACGACAGATTTGGCAACCTTCGTGACAGTCGATTTGGCGAAGTATCGCCAACTTGGCGAGTTTGGAAAACTATTCAAATTTTGTAGTTTAGTTATATATTTTCTATATAAAAACTCTGCTTTAAACAGTACATTATATGCCCTACCAACTCAGATTCACGTTTTATTTCTATCTTCCATACTGCATAAATTTGAGATTTATTGCACAAAATAACACATAAAATACCTATTTATACATATTTATATCCTGCTTTAAAATCATTATATTTTCATTTGGCGACCTAGTGCATTTTAAAATGTCGCTATCGCCAAAATTCAAAGTAAAAAAAAATAAGAGTAAAGAAACTGAAATATTATGAGAATGGCTTATTGGGAGTAATTTCATTATTTTATCATCAAAACTGCGTATAAAATACTCATTTTTTAATATTTTACCAAAATTTTATTAAGAGCATAGTGTCATGTATGTTTTTTAACTACCAAATTTCATGAAATTTAGTTGGATAGATTTTAAGCTAGAAGGAACACACACAAATACACAAATGTCACGCTAAAGTTGATGTATATCTGTTCTAGATTTCTCCATATCTACAGATACATCGAATTCTAATTTTATGTCGACTCCAATACTTTCCTTGTAAATTATTATGTATAGTAGGAAACGTATAAAGACACACGTTATTCAGTATAAGTCTTACTTCACCTTTAGACATTAATAAATATTCCACATTTAGATTCTTATAAGTGATCTATATTTGAATCATTATAATTATAAAATAACATAAAAGAAAAGAAATATAAAAGAAGTGCTTGAACTGAATGCAGGCAAAAAATGTAATGCTAAAATATCAATCTTAAAAAGCGCGATACTTTCTTTTAATTGGGAATTATATTTACAAACGATTTCATAAAATAGAACAGGACAATAAAGAACCATAAGTTTGAAAAGAGCCGACACGGTGACTGAGCGGTCAAGGTAAGCGTTTACTCGTGCTCGCTCAACTGCCGGGTTGTGGGTTCGAATCCCACCTGCGGGCATGGATGTTGTACTGTTGGGCGTAGTATATTCCGTCCCCCACTGGTGCGCCAGGCCAACGTCATGTGACGGCTAAATGATTCACGTTTCTAGTCGATGTATTGGAGAATGATAAGACTGTATCCTTTATAATAAATAAAATATATAGTTTGAAATGAACGTATGGTTCATTCAAACTGTTGAGTAACAAAGGTTGAGTACTAAAAGAAAATATAAATTAAAGTTTCTACATGGATTTGTTTTGTTCAAAGTTTTAATAAATGCAAGTTTTCCTCACTTGCTTATTTTTACGAAGATAAAATAACATCAATGAATTGTCAATTTGAATGGCGCTGACTCTTTCGGCGCAGTAGCAGGAAGGTACGATATTCGCTATTCTAATTATCGGGGATGACTTAAGCAGTGGTGTAATAAATTGTGTTCTAAACCTCTCGTAAGATTTAATGCCGTATTCCCTGCTCATTATTTCTATAATCTTTATAGTAATTTTCAGTTCTTTTTGTGGGCCCTTCCTCTCCCCCTGCCTCTCTCAAAAGTAGGGACCAGGTGTTACGCCACTGATTTTACGTCATTCATTATTGTGACTCAGGTTCAATCTTACAGCTCATGGAAAAGTACACACATACAACAACAAAAAATGGATTCTTATTTACACTAATTAAAATGATTCATGGAATGATTTTACGAGGCTTACTGCTGAATGGTACATGTTAGAATTTAAATACAATGAATACATTTAGTTGCAACAAAAGAATCATAAACCAAAAATCTCAAAATATAATGCTTTTTAATAAAGTTATTTATAGAAACATCCCAAATTAATATTTTTATAATTATAGAATAGAGTAATTTCGTATACGCAAAAGTATGAGAACTGTTATTAAGAAAAAATAGGAAAGTAAAAAAGATTCAAAGATTCTTTTTTCTCATAGTTTTAAATAAATTCGTACGTGTAAGAAGCCTAAAACAATCCTAGATGTGATACATAATACGAAATTACAATGACATCAATCGGTTTTGGAAGCAAAAATAACCTCCTTCATTAGGCCAATTAAAACAAAGCGGTCACAGTAAATGCTGACCGTCGCCAATGGAAAATTTTACACCTGCCAGCCATACATGATAACAACTCACGACAGAACACTCCTTTCCGAGTGGTATGTGCAAAAATTTTCCATTAGCAGAAGTTTTCTGCTCTTATGAGTACTAACAGTCTTTGTATTATTTTTACTTGTTCTGACAAAGGTGTTAATTTTTTCTTCCGAAATCGATTGATACATTGTAAATTTTTATTGTATTATCAATACTAATGAAACATTTTTGTCAAATATATTTTCTGCAGCAATTTCAACGAATTATTAAAGAATCACGCGTACTAAGTTGAATTATAAACCTATTGAAAATTATAATGAAAGCAAGCAACAAAACATATAACAAGAAATATGGACATTATGCCTATTTACAAGCATTTGATACACATTATTTATTTCAGATATGTAACTTACTGCAATAACATTAAAAGTTTTTGCATTGTAACATTTTGTACTCTCATTTTTACATTGTAGTTTTTTACATTGTAATGTTCGTACTCGAATAATGTGAATGCTGTTATAAATACAATTAAAAATATTCATGTAATAAAGTATATTTCCGTTTGAAAAGAATAATTCAAAACCAATTATATTCATTTAAACAGGAGAAGCAATGCAACTCAATTTTTTTTGTCATGGTCGCTAAGTTATTTATTTTACAGTAAATCAAGAGAGTTTTTTTTAAATTTCACTCGTTTACCACATTATAAATTTTCATTTAACATTATGACTTGTAATCTGTAATACAATCATATTTCATTTTACTCTTTTTAGCGTTTTCTTTCATCCATATTGGATTTTCTATTACCCAGATTCAATTATGTTTATGTTGAAAATCTCCAAGAATTTTTAAATATTATTAAATCGATTTTTCAGAAAAAATACTGTTTTTACGAAAAGTTCTCCAAAGTTCCCTACAGTTTCAGACATTACATGAAATATATTAGTAGTGCCTTTACTAATAGTGCAGTGTCCACTTTAACAATAAGAGCTTGCAATTTTGACCCATTAGCGCAATGGTATAAGATTATGAAGCACTGAACATACAGATCTTTTAAGTTTATAAATATTTTGAAATATAAATACATGCACTTTTCCCATACCTATCACTTTAACAACGATAGTTTTAATCAGAGAGGGTCCGATGTCGTTTGATACATTGCACTTGTACATGCCTTCGTCCGCCTTTGTTATGGAAGCAAGGTGAAGGCTGCCATTATTATGAAAAGTTAAATCAGGTGAAGAAGTCAAGGGAACAAAATCCATGCCTTCTCCTGAAAAATACAAACTTTAAATTAAAGAACATTTTCAATAATGACTTAAATTATGGAAAATTTTAATTCAGTCACAAATAGATTTAAACAAAAACGAGAAATATCAAGCACCAATCATTCAAAAATTGTACAAATCGAACACTCTCAGAAGAGACAGTTGTTCATTTCGGAAATGAACAACTGTCTCTTCTGAAAGAGTGTATTTTGTCGAATGGAAAAAATACAGAATGAATATAATATCCAAAGTAAGGCTGTTAGGTTTGGAGAAGTTTTCTGTTGATCATATAGTTTTTTTTATTTATTTTTAATCTTTCAAAATATGCACAGTGTCTCAAAGTATGAAGTTAACACCTTAGGAATTGATAATGTTATATTTTTTTAAAATTGCTATATAAAGAACGTGGAACTATGAAATGTCCTGGCGGCTGGTTGATGATACATTGAAATACTAAAAAGATATATTTTTCCTCTTTTGTTGGAGGGGACCGACCCAACATACATATCCTTCAAATTTTAGAGCTTAGTGAAACGTTAGATATGTATGTGTCATAGTGAATACGACTTTGCGTAATTTTAATGAATGCACATTTATTTTAAAATCTTTTAACTGTTTTTGATTAAGTTTTAATTGTGATTTGTTCTTTTACTCAAAATTTTATATTCTCATTTTCTTTTTTTAAACACATCTAAAAGCAGTTGCCATGGACAACTAACCGTATTATAAATTCTTTTCTCACACTAAAGTTAACATCTGCAGTACGAGTAGTCAGAGCTGCAAGTTCACGAAGGTGGTCACAAGTTACTTCGGCCCTCTCTAAAAAACTCGTGCAAGGATTTTACATGTTTTAACCCATAACAGTCAAAATTCCTTCGCAGGCAACAATTTAGTTTCCAATAGAAACTGAAAACCTCGAATTCGACTTCCTTCACGATAACATGGGCAGTTATCTGACGAAGACAATTATTGCTGTCAACTTACAAAAATAGTCTGTGAAAGTCACTCCTACGACTATACAGCTGGGACAGAATTCGCAGATGGGTCCACGTTGCTCCAAAGGAATAATCAATATCGTACCTCTTTATTTTAGCATGACCAAGACTACAACCAATAAGATCGACTCTAAGTCCACGCGTAGCCAATTACGTGGTTCCTGAGTACAGCGACATCGCTAGCATAGACTGCGTAGTGAAAAGAAGTAAAAAAAAGAAGCTGACTATTATTTTATTACAAGCGTGTCCCGGCCTTGTGCCGGCCACTATGGACCTTTTCCTTTGGAGCATTATGATTGAAAATTTTGGTGTGGTACAGACCTCAGAATGCTGGCTCCAAACTTGAGCTAAATTTTGATTAAGGACATGGGTACTAGTTAATTATTGAGCCCCTTATACGGGCAGTGGAAAAACCACTATGGGCTTGTTCATTTCAATCCTTGATGATTATTTTTGGTCTGCTGCAGACACTGAATGTTGCAATTCTATTTGAGAGTCTGATACTCAGAAGTTAAGGACATGTGTCCTCTTTTATTGAAACGTTCTACAACTGCACTCGATTACAATGGCAGGATTGTGATACCATGCTACGTGATTGAGCGAATGCTAGCAGCAACATAGGTCCCTCCTTGGCTTAATTGCAAGATCGTACGTGACTGTACCTGAACACAGTACGTGTAATAAAAAAGACTGCCAAATATGTCGTTGATTACAGCACCAGGCCCCTCAACATGCAAGCCTATATATAAATCAATAATAGATTCATCATCAATTCATTCACGTAAGTCTATCCTTACTTCATTATATTGCAATCTAGCAACTAATGATTTTAAATCCTCTAGGATAATTTAAACAAATGATCGAAATGCTGAAATTAAGAGTATTTACCTAGTTAACAGACGAGAAACTGTATTAAATCAGTTTAAGCAATTTGATGTTGATTATTATATATCAGTTGTCACAATGCTTCAATCTATTATTGATTTATATATTTTAAATGATTCCCCCACCTAGACCTTAGGGGGAGAATACCACTAATTTACTACTAAATTACTACAGATTACTACTAAATATACTATACTACTAAATATAAATAAGAAATTATGAAATTTACATGAAGAATTGCAATACCTTTTATCATGCATTTAAATAATATATATTTGATTATGCTTCAAATTGTTGGTACAAACTGTGCTAAGATTACTACTTTCTATAATCACTTCTCATGCATATATATATATATATATATATATATATACATACTCATTGCCATAAAAATTTGCGCACCAAGAAGTAATTGTGGGATCGTAACGAAACTTGGCATGAAGGTACGTGTCAGGCAGCTATACAAATGATTAGAAATACAGCGTGATTGCGCATTGCGTAATGCCACCATAGGACGTTGAACTCTGTTCTTCCAGACGCAGAAAAAAGATACGCAAAGGCTTTTTGCCTGTACTTAATCTGTTGCAGAGGGACACTTCTTCATTAGGGATGCCGTTACGCCGCCATCGAAGACAATATGGTCAGCCGCCAGAGATCGAGAGGAGAAGAATCATTGGAATGATGGATGTCGGGTGGTCAGCTCGTCCAGTAACCCGCCACCTAGGCCGTTCTGACTTTACTGTGAAGAGGTGGTGGGACCAGTGGACGAGAGAGAGGTCGCATACACAGTGGTCAGGCTAAGCACGCCCTCGGCAGACCAATAGCCGAGAAGGCCATCACATCACCCGACACGCACGCACAGCGCCAACTGCATCATTGTCCGCCATCCGGACACAGGCAGCACCTTCACTAAGGGGCTCCTGTGTCTGTCCGTACCATCGCAAGGTGCCTGGCTGAAGAACATTTGGTATCGCGGCGCCGATTACGTGTGCTGCCAATGACAACTACCCACCGACACCTCCGTTTGGAGTGGTGTCGAGCTCGATGAGATTAAACCGCAACCGAATGGAACCAGGTCATCTTCAGCGACGAATCAAGATTCAATTTGGGCAGTGATGACAACCGTGTACGTGTGTAGAGGCCCCGTGGTGAACTCCTCAATTCTGCCTTCGCTTTACAGTGACACACCGCTCCCACAGCTGGTGTGATGGTATGGGGTGCCGTCGCATATGACACCCGGTCACGTCTAATATTGATCCACGGAACCATGATAGCCCAGCGGTACGTTCGTGACATGCTGACATCCTTCAGCCATAGCGGTACGTTCGTAACATCCTTCAGTCACATGTATTGCCACTCATGACAAGGCTCCCAGGAGGCATTTTCCAACAGGACAATGCTCCGCCACACGCAATAAAGGTGTCACAGGAATGCCTCCGCCACATTACCATCATTCCCTGGCCTGCCCGATTCCCAGATTTGTCGCCGATCGAGCATGTCTGGGATCACTTGGAACGGCAAGTTGGACAGCCTACGAGTTTGGTCGAACTAGAGACGCGCTTACAACTGTGGAATGAGATGACGCAGGACATCATACGGGACCTGTATGCCTCAATGCCCGCCCGTATCGCATCATGTATTCAAGCTAGAGGTGGATCAACAAGGTACTAGAACCTCCATTCATTTGTAGTTTTTCCTGTAATAAATAATCCTTTTGCTTTGATTTCGTAATCACTTACTTATATCAGCATTGCACTCACACATATAAAATTTCGTTCGATTCTGATAACTCTTTCTTGGTGCGCAAATTTTTATGGCAATGAGTGCATATATAATATAATAAATGTAAATTTGGATCCACACCTGCCTCTTGATTGCCTCTTACTTTTTGGAATTAATTAATTATAATTATACTTTATTTCGGCTAATTTGGAATATAAGTCTCCCTTTTATAAAAATCTAACCACTAGATCTTCTATTAAAAGTAATAGACCATGATTGATCATTCTTTGATGAAGGTATTCATATTGATTAATGAAGAACAGTCTCACTTGGTCTATATACTTCTTTTTATAGTATCAGGAGTACTAACGGCCAATACCATACTGATAGTATGATCTTTTCATTCACATTTTTATATTAGATAGCATCATGATTGTCTTTCGATTTGTGAATTGAAATTTTCTACCGTACAAGGTTGCCTAAGGCTACTGAAAAATGATAAATTTGATTTTTTTTTCAGACCTCAGTATATCCATTGTATCTAATCTACCGGGTTAAGTGTTTTGAGAGCCATTATAAAAAGCTCATGACCTAACCGGAATTCGACTGATCTCTGCCTGCACTCTTCATCTATTGAATTACTGAAAGAATACTTTTCTTCTTTTACTTTATCGTACATTTAATATCTCGATTCGCCACACAGCGCTACGAATTGAGTGACGAACATTTATATATCAATTGTTTAGTATTAACCTGCTTGGAGTAATACAAATCTAATCAAATTTATTTATACAACAAACAAGACAATACAGTCAAGATCAATAACAGACAGAAAAACACACCATAAATACAAAACACAAAAATATGTTACAAAGCGGCGGTCTAGGGACTTGCAAATCCATTCAGGTCGCTAAACTAAACCCTAAACTAATAGAGATCGGCAAGTGCAATACAATCATTAACAAAAATATACTTAAAATAATTACTTAGAATAAGAAAAAAAGTACTTACATATCCGTATAGAAATAAAGATAACCTTTTAACTTCGACTTACAACAATTAAGCAACTTTTCCGACTTAAGCTCATTAGGTAGAATATTAAAATTTTTAAGGTCTAACCAAAAAAAGTTCTCAAACAAAATTATGATCAGCTTTAGGAATAACATAGTTATTTATAGTTGTAAGAACGAGTGGATCTAATGTTGTGATTGATTTCTAAGTAGTTGGAGTTCTTAAATAAAAAGAAAATACATTTGAAAATATAGAGTTGACGAATAGTTAACATGTCAAAGCGTTTTCTCAATTCAGAAAGAGCGTCATCATTACTATTGAGCAAAATCAATTTTGACAGCTACAATCTATCTATAAAAAACGGCCTAAACTACTTTTTCAGTTATGATTACCTTATACAGAATAAAACAAGTTTTACAGCTGATATTTTTTATATTTGAAATAAATAGGAAACAACTTACCCGTAGATTTGTACCAATTTATTGTAGGATTCGGTTTTCCTGATCCTTTGCAATTTATTGTCACTGAATCTCCGCTGAGTGCGTCGATGTCGTTTGGAACTTGAATCCAAGATGGAGGAACTGGAGCAAAAATAATATATTCTCATTATATGTGCACAATTATATTTTACTATGAAAAAGATAGTTGATAAAGAATAGAAGTCAAATATACAAAATTTGCTTTACGTTATAAAATAATTAAAATTTTAATGCAAAATAGCGCTACGATTATATTTTACTATGGAAAAGATAGTTGATAAAGAATAGACGGCAAATATACAAAATTTACTTTACGTTATAAAATAATTAAAATTTTAAGGCAAAATAACGCTACGATTATATTTTACTATGGAAAAGATAGTTGATAAAGAATAGACGACAAATATACAAAATTTACTTTACGTTATAAAATAATTAAAATTTTAATGCAAAATAACGTTGTGCATAATTAAGTTTCTGTTAGAAATAAATTACTCCCTAAGAATAGAAAATATCCACTTTTCATTTACATAAATCTATTTATCTATTTAAGACTAATGTTTGTAATGCTTATACAACTTTTTTTTAAATACAAGTAGTATAATAAAGAGTTGAAAGAATTGCATATTTAAAATGTGAAACCTTTAGGAGTTCATGACTGATTTTCATTACTGATAAATGTAATTTTTAATAGACTATATTTATGACTTTTAGCCTAATGTCTTTAAATATATAACTATTCTTCAAAAGGTAATGAGAAAAAATGTCAGAAAACAAAACACTACTCTTAGGGATTCAATGCAGAAACGTACTGTAAAAAACCAGTTTCATTCAAATCAGCTGCAGAATTAACATTTTTGTGTGGTATCAGGGATAATAGGACTTGTAATAAATAGCATAAAAATTGTGTTAAAAATCCATGTATAATTTAATTTTAATCATCGAAAAAAATCTTTGAATCTCTAAAATAAGATGGAAATTTACAAAGACTAAAAAACATAAAATCGATGAACTTTAAAATCGATTGACTTTGAAATAGATTGACATAAAATTTGTGTTACTTCAAAAAGTTTTACATTTGCCTGCAGTTGAAATAAATAATAATTAAGCCCCCCCCCTCCCATGTTGATACCGATAAATTCACAAAAATATACAATACTTTGAACATCATCCCTCTAATTTTGTAATAAATAATAAATTGAGTCATTGATGATTAAAACTTTTATCCAGACTGAGTACAATATATGTTTTCAAAATGCACACTAAAATAATTTGGTAAAATAATACAGTAAAACGGGGTTCACTCAACTTTGATTAATCTGAAATAGAATGTTAACTTTGTGTATTATTCCCCTAGTGATTCTTATTCACATAGAAGTTAAAAGGATAATACAAACTTCTGAAGCAAAATTTTTAGTATTTGGAAGTTAGAATGCTGCAAAATGTGATTGTTCGGGAAAAATTTCTAGTTGTATCCATTTTATCTTGTTTTCCTTATTTTTTAAAATGTATTTAAAACAGATAAAATGCTTCCAATGTACAACCCTTCCAATGTACAACTTCATAATTTTCATTAAAATACATTTTAAATTGAAATTCCAATTGTCTCGCTTTGCTTATTTTATATTTGCACATTCTACCATATAAATAATATGTTCTTTATTTATAGTTTTTCAGACATTACAAAGTGAATTTTATAAGTTACATGTCTCTAATTTCATGTTATGTACTATATTACATAATAATTACCTCCTAAATTATAATAATTATAACATATAATAACCCTTAATCTGTTAAGGATTAAAAATGTGTCGACTAATATAGTATGGTAACACGATTATGCGAATAAGATAATTTAAATTTGGATAATTAGAATATTTTAAATTAAACTTTGGAGTTCTAATTAGATAAGTTCAAAGGTATAAATAAAAATTCCTAGATTCTAAATACTTTTTAATATTATTCTCACCAAGAACTTGAAGCGTTGTTGTATAGCTGCTGGTCAAACCTCTCGCATTTGCAATACACGTATAATTGCCACTGTCTTCTTCTGTCAGAGGATCGATGACAAGGTTTGACAAGTCAGAAAAGGATCTTATGTCCACATTGAGTCCCTTTTTAAGTTCTACTCCATTTTTCAGCCATCTAAAATCCATCTTTTCTCCCAGAGTAGGAGTGCATGTTGCACTTGCTCTTCGTCCAATGACGGATTTCGAAGGAAAAGAAAATGGTTGAATTTGAAACACGTTCTGTCCTGAACAAAATCGAACTATTAAAATGTTAAATTCTGTGATAAAAACTCAAAACAATACAATAAAATTATTTTAATGTTTATAAATTAATTTGAAATTGTTTAAATATTACATAGTCATAGTTAGCATCAAGTGTAACATAAATTACGTAGTACAGCCAGCATAAGTATATATACATAGTATAACATAAGTTAATATAACTTGTCGAAACAACAAAATGATGCGATAAAACTGTTTTTAATATTTATAATTCTTTATAACATCGGTATAGTGAGTAAAATGTATAACATAAATTACATAGTACAACATAAGTATATTTACATCTTATGAAATAAATTAACATGGCATATGGCATCCCAGATTCAGAAGTAATACAACTAAAAATATTCAATTCACCTTAAATTAAGGAAAGTTGTTTTAAGAAGTGAATACATCTTTTAAATGCAGAAATTCTGCACAACAGAACATTAGTTGATATTAGAAGAAATATAAAGCTCTTAGGTATAAACATAGGCGAAACTACGGAGAGCAAGCAGATCGGCAAAAGCCCTGGCACAACCCAATGAAATTGATTTTCCATCCTTTTACCATACTTTTAACTCCAGAATTTATTGTTTCTCACAATAGTACTGTAGTGGACGCAATAGTACTGTAGTAAACCTTGGACGGGCCCTCTCAACGAAAATGTTTGACATCACCACAATGGATATGTGAATTATGATAATTTTAGTCAACTCTTTGCTACAATCTCTATTAATTAAGGATAAATGTGTAAGTTAAATAAATAAATTTATTTAACTTTCATCAATTTTTAGGACCAATAATAACGCTGTATCCATACACTTTTGTGGTTGATACATGGTGATCGAAATGTCATGCGCATCAAATTTTAAAATCATACAACACTAATATACTCTCAAAAATATATCAGAAATATCGTCTGCTGTTTTCAATATGTCAGACAATCGTTACAGAGCTCAATCGAAGCACTTGGCATTTCCCCAGAGTGAAATAACTTCTATTTTAGATTAAAATTTCTCTAGCCATTCTTATAAGAATGTCAGTGAAGAGTTTCAGAAGAAATATTCATGCTCTAAAACTCCTAAAAATTCAACAATTATGAGGTTAGTAAAGCGTTTTCGATAAACTAGATCTGTAACAGACAAAACGAGAACGGGGCAGGCTTTCCATTTTAACTCAGAAAAAACTGCCTGAAATAGAGAATGTGTTTCTGGGACTCTTCGATAAACTCTTCTGAAATTCTATCATTAGAATAGCTCTTTCATAAGAATGACACTTACATAAGAATTGCTAAATAGATATTACAATTAATGCAACCAAAATAACTCCATTAATAGCATCATATAACACAAAATAATAGTAACGACCGGTTTCGAATGCAGGAAAAGCCTTCTACGTCAGGACACACAAGAAACTCAATGTTCACTCGTGGGAAAAATCGGCGATTGATACATGAACAGCAAAAAGCACTGAACCAGGGAAAAGCGAAGATTGCTCAAGTTTTACGAGTAAAAGTTGCGCTTCTTGTATGTCCTGATGAAGAAGCCCTTTTTTTTGTCTTAGAAACCGGTCGATACTATTAATTTTGTGTTGCATTGATTTTAGTTGTCTTACTTTAGCAGCAGTTTGAGCAGTTCGTATAGAGAAATATTCTTCTAAATTAAAAATGATATCACTCTAGCAAAATGTCATGTTCTTTAAATGATAGAAAAAATTTGATGTATTGACGATATACCAATGAGATTTATGCATTGATGTATATTTGAGGGTATACGAGTGCCACCTAGCTGAAAAATATTTCACTATTTCAATTTCACGGTGTATTATATAATTTTAAAATTTGATACGTACAACTTTTTCGATCACCCTGTAAATTAGGGGCGCCCAACCAGTCGATAGCGATCTACAGGTTGACCTCGGCGTAATTTAGAGTAAATCTTTACTTTTCTCTCCATTCCATATACTTAAAACATTTGACTAATTCATTATAATAAGAAAAAAATAGATTTCAGACAAGACTCAAAGATTTCAGTAAGATTGAAATTATTGAATTATTTGTCTTTCAGATGCATTAAAAAAATATATCAACATAAAAGAACTTGTAAGTCAAGTCAAATATCCACACTATTTGATGTAATACATCCTGAACTAGTAGAATTGGAAATAATAAAGCTTCAAAATGATGCATATCTGAAATCCAAAAATTGTATTTGGAAATACCCCAGGGTTGATATACCCAATTTTGACAAATACTGCAGAAAATCTGATGTCTTATTTTGGCTTTACGCATTTCCTGATATGGATATTTTGAAATCAGAAATGAGAAATTCTTTAAGTGAAAAGCATCTTAATCAATATTTATTTACAATTACCTCTTTCATCGTAAATTCCTGACTTTGAAAATATTGCCGCGTCTGGGAATGTCAACGATTTAGTTACTATTATGTTATTCTATATTAGTGTTTACTATTTTACTATTAGTGATTTGAAGTGTTTAATAAACGTTATATATATATGTAAACGTTATATATCACATCCTTATTTTTTCCATATATATATATGTAGATCGCGATGACACTATATAAAAAAAATTAGCTCGCAATTATACTATATAGAAAAAGTCGATATACAAAAAGATTGAGCAGCCCTGCTACAAGATATACATTATAAAATATACATTATAAAAAATGTATTATAAAAAATGTATTATAATAAATGTATTATATATTATCCGTTAATATTTTTTTACGTTTTATCTAAACATATCATACATAAGTCAAACAAATGAAAATTTTAAGCTACATTACATTAAATTTCACCCATATTTTCTAATTTTGCCCAGCTTAACTATGGCTACAACTGAAAAATTACGAAGTTTGAGTTGTTTCACTTCTGAAATATGAAGTGGGGGTGCCATATAGTAAGTTTTGAGTAATATAAATGTAAACACATTTTAAAACAAGATTCTAAAAATACATTTCAATGTTAAGTGCAGTTTCATTTTAGTGAAAAAAATTCTATTTAAAAGTTTCTTTACATTGCAACGTACACTTTATACAGAAACATAAGATCAAATAAGTTATTTTAAATTATATAGTTTTAAATACATTTTTCATTCAGATTTTTTAACGTCGCTAAATATTTCTTTATTTTAAATATTATAATAAATAGAGCTAAGAACCTAAGTCAATAACCAAAACAACATTAGTAATATTACAAAATTGAAAGAATAACATATTATGCTAAGCAAAGTTAAGCATTTATATATTTAAGATTATCTATATTTTGTATTTCAAATCTGTTTTGTGCTTTAATCTGATACTTTATTTTACAATCATTGTACGAAGGCTGTGAGTGTTAATATTTTATATCAAACACATCTATTTTGAAACATGAAAACGTGATATGTATCATTGGAACAAATAAAACATTCAAGCCAACATTTAATTGCGAAAATTTAAAAAATAAAAATAGTATGAATATAACTTGCTACTTTAATTAAAGATCATACATAATATTTATTAAGATATAAAATTATCATCAAAATATATATTTTGTCAAAATATACACTATAAAAAATGCCGTTAATGTTTATTTTTTTACATTTTATCTAAATATATCACATTTAAATCAAACAAATAAAAAAAGTAAGCTGTATTACATTAAATTTGCTCCATATTTTCCAATTTCATAAACGTTTTGAACACTGCATTTATAACAAAAATATCGCCTATATGAATGATCTGGTAATAACCAGCGTAAAAACAGCAAGAAAACAATATAATATAACTATAGCAATTACAGAATATTCACAATTTGAAATCACTTTTATAAAATATTCGTGTATGCGATTAAATAAAATTTTGAATTTTATATGCTAAAAATACCGCATTAAAACATAATATCACTCATATTAAACTAATTATTTATATAAATTATGTAAAATACGTAAAAAAGCGTACCTTCAATTTCTATACAAATGACAGTCAGGATGGCTTTCAGAAGCATAACTTGAGATAGAAAATTGACTGACGCCATTCTTCCAGTTCTGAGAAATGTACTCGATTTGCATAGAATTGGGTTTAAAAACGTATATAAATATTATATACACTTGTAATAATACAGGCTGTGTTATAAAATTACAGAAGTCTGAAGTAAGCGTAGGGAATAACAGACGGTAATGTTATATAGAGCCCATTACCGAAATGTTTTCTTTCCATACAAACATACTACAGCATGAACACCAGCGCCCTCGCTTTTTCATTTTATTAACTAAAGCAGTGTTAACTGGTGTGACATGTGATAAATACTAAACTTTTTACGATACATGGATCAGGTAGTTTAATTTAGGAAATTTAAGTAAAAATTGACAAGCATTAATATTATTTTTTTTTTAACTTAAATCATCGTTAAAATATGTCTGTATGCATGTGATATTCAAGCTCATGGGTGTGTTACTATCACCAAGATTGTGCAAAGTTGCTTTGGAAATATTAATTGCACTTTGAAAATATAATGAGTAAGTCACGGTTACTTTGAACATGTTACAATTAAGTTACAATCACTTTGAAAATGTAATAAATAAGCTATCGTTTACTTTATAAATGTAATGAATAAGTTATCTTTACTTTGAAAATGTAATGAATAAACTTTACTTTGAAAATGTAAAGAATAACCTTTACTTTGAAAATGTAATGAATAAGTTACAGTCACTTTATTTAAAAGTAACTGAAAACCGTTACAGTTACTAGTAAAAAATGAAGAGAATGAACATTACAGTTGCAACTTACCTTTACAATTACAAGTTAATGTCACAGTTATTAATAAAAAATGAAGTGAATAAACGTTACAGTTACGTTACTTGTAAAAAATGAAGTGAATGAACGTTGCAGTTACTAGTAAAAAATGAAGTGACTGAACGTAACAGTTACAAATTACCGTTACTAGTAAAAAATAAAATCAATGAACGTTATAAGTACAAGTTACAGTTATATATTTATAAATTATTTTATAAATTACTCATGCGGTTTTGAATACACAGTGATAACTTTACATTTTTTCTATGTTTTTTAAATCCAATTGTTTAAATATAAGGCTTTATTAAATTTTCTAATCACCTGAATATCAGAACTTACCATGTACAGAAATAAATTATTAAATTTTATTTTCGAATTGCAGGAATTCTTCTCCTTAAATATTGTCTTTTGATATCTTGGATGAAGTCAAGTGCTATTGTCAAAGTAGCTGGAGACGAAATATGAAGTTTAAAAATATTTATACAAGTATGACTTATTTCTACTTACACCATTTTAGAAAGACACCTTCTCTCACCGACAAAAGTTTTATACCATTTTCAGATATTTTGATCTCAAGTTTTAAAAACCCACAAAATGATAAATACAGATGATATTAATAGACTCAACACATTTATGTATTTATATCCATTAAAAGGCAATATAGACCCAACAGATTTATGAATTTACCTCCATTAAAAGATAATATAAACTCAGCAGATTTATGCATTTATATTCATCAAAATAATAAAGTCAAGAGAAAATAAAGATAACAATGGCACATAAAACAAAATTTGACCAATTTTTTTTAAAAATTCGAGTATTCGGGAAGCATAATGAGCATTGCAAAGTGACAAGTAGTTTTACTCTCATGTTGCTAA
This sequence comes from Amaurobius ferox, assembly GCA_951213105.1. NCBI lineage: Eukaryota > Metazoa > Arthropoda > Arachnida > Araneae > Amaurobiidae > Amaurobius > Amaurobius ferox. The sequence continues at coordinate 49,300,977 of OX578139.1, read as the reverse complement.
AGTTATCGTTACTCTTTACCTTGAAAAATAACGAATACAAACATCCATTGTAAGCAAAGTAACCACAATGGATATCGCTGATAAAGTAGTTCAGTAAGAATTTTCACCTCCGGTTCAAAAAAATTCTTAGAAACATCTATTTCTCGAGATTGGCTATAGATAGAGTTTCGATGATGAGTGATATGAATTCAGCATCGAATTCTAGAGGGGGTAGGTGATTCACTAAGGATTTCTATTTCCGGTTCCGTAAATGTCAATTCCGGTTTCTACGACTGCACGAAATAAGTATGCAAAAGAAAATGGAAAAGATAAACAGTTCCATCAACAATGAAGTGTACACACCATTTGCTACCCTGTGAAGGCTGCTTCATAAATTTCTTGTATTAGATTTTATTTTTGAAACTATCAAACCTTATTGCGTTCTGCAGCCTAATACATTGAATACAAACTCACGTTTAACAGAATAGTTGCTTATTTGAAACTTAATAACGAAATAAATACAGTTTTGCACCTGGAAAGGAAACTTGTTAAAACCTTCATAAATATTTGAAAAAAAGTATGTAGATCGCTAAATATCTAAATGTATTATATAACTAGGAATGATAAATTAAGTTACAAAAAACAGAAAATTCAGAAGCGATCAAATACAGACAGCAAATACATTCCCACAAACGAAGAGAGCAAATACATCCCCACTTAAGAGTCAGCATAAGATTTTTTTATCGTTCGCCTACAGCGACCGAATAGTGAATCATTTGCCGTTATACCACGTTGCCGCGGCATACCATATTGTGCCCTTCAGACATTCAAGGAACCCAGTGGAGGTGACATTCTCAGGACCGTACCCTCCTTATTCCACCACCATCCTACCCTATGAAGGCTGCTACCCTGTGAAGGCTGCTTCATAAATTTCTTGTATTAGATTTTATTTTTGAAACTATCAAACCTTATTGCGTTCTGCAGCCTAATACATTGAATACAAACTCACGTTTAACAGAATAGTTGCTAATTTGAAACTTAATAACGAAATAAATACAGTTTTGCACCTGGAAAGGAAACTTGTTAAAACCTTCATAAATATTTGAAAAAAAGTATGTAGATCGCTAAATATCTAAATGTATTATATAACTAGGAATGATAAATTAAGTTACAAAAAACAGAAAATTCAGAAGCGATCAAATACAGACAGCAAATACATTCCCACAAACGAAGAGAGCAAATACATCCCCACTTAAGAGTCAGCATAAGATTTTTTTATCGTTCGCCTACAGCGACCGAATAGTGAATCATTTGCCGTTATACCACGTTGCCGCGGCATACCATATTGTGCCCTTCAGACATTCAAGGAACCCAGTGGAGGTGACATTCTCAGGACCGTACCCTCCTTATTCCACCACCATCCTACCCTATGAAGGCTGCTACCCTGTGAAGGCTGCTTCATAAATTTCTTGTATTAGATTTTATTTTTGAAACTATCAAACCTTATTGCGTTCTGCAGCCTAATACATTGAATACAAACTCACGTTTAACAGAATAGTTGCTAATTTGAAACTTAATAACGAAATAAATACAGTTTTGCACCTGGAAAGGAAACTTGTTAAAACCTTCATAAATATTTGAAAAAAAGTATGTAGATCGCTAAATATCTAAATGTATTATATAACTAGGAATGATAAATTAAGTTACAAAAAACAGAAAATTCAGAAGCGATCAAATACAGACAGCAAATACATTCCCACAAACGAAGAGAGCAAATACATCCCCACTTAAGAGTCAGCATAAGATCTTTTTATCGTTCGCCTACAGCGACCGAATAGTGAATCATTTGCCGTTATACCACGTTGCCGCGGCATACCATTGCGCCCTTCAGACATTCAAGGAACCCAGTGGAGGTGACATTCTCAGGACCGTACCCTCCTTAATCCACCACCATCCTACCCTATGAAGGCTGCTACCCTGTGAAGGCTGCTTCATAAATTTCTTGTATTAGATTTTATTTTTGAAACTTTCAAACCTTATTGCGTTCTGCAGCCTAATACATTGAATACAAATTCACGTTTAACAGAATAGTTGCTTATTTGAAACTTAATAACGAAATAAATACAGTTTTGCACCTGGAAAGGAAACTTGTTAAAACCTTCATAAATATTTGAAAAAAAGTATGTAGATCGCTAAATATCTAAATGTATTATATAACTAGGAATGATAAATTAAGTTACAAAAAACAGAAAATTCAGAAGCGATCAAATACAGACAGCAAATACATTCCCACAAACGAAGAGAGCAAATACATCCCCACTTAAGAGTCAGCATAAGATCTTTTTATCGTTCGCCTACAGCGACCGAATAGTGAATCATTTGCCGTTATACCACGTTGCCGCGGCATACCAATGCGCCCTTCAGACATCCAAGGAACCCAGTGGAGGTGACATTCTCAGGACCGTGCCCTCCTTAATCTACCACCATCCTCTTGTTAGGGTTTTCAAACCCACAGATTTAACGTGCCCATTCTCCAGGTAGATACGGGGATAGTTTAGTTAGCAAAGGTAATCGAACTCAGGTCCTCCGAGTATAATCTCCGTACAGAAACCACTGGGCTATCCCTGTATTAGATTAGCAATAAAGCATTAGATAACCCACACTACATTAAGCATCAGATTTATAAACTTACTAAAAGCAAATAAAAAATATAATAACAATGTGTTTATAAAAATTCAGACAAAAAGCTTTCAACTTTTAATGTAACCATTTTTAAATTCAGAATAGTTTCCATGATTAAACCTTTTCATTTTAGAAATACATATGTTTTCATATATTTTAGCATATATCCTGTTGAAAAGCAGCTTTATGCGCTTACATAATTTACAGGCATTTTATATCGGTACTAGTTTCTCACTTTCTCGATTTTGAAAGTGACTTGAAAGGCAACGTTTTCAGACAGTAAAAGTATAACTTATATGAATATGATTCGAATTTATTTCAAATACATGGACCCATACATGCATAGAATACATGCATAGAATACATATTTGTTAATAAGCAAAGAAATTCTCTGTACCACAGTGAATACTTTAGCATAATGCGAAAGCTTGGGGTTTTGTAAATAATCAAAATAAGATACTATAGATTAAGAGGGTTTTTATATTCCTACAAAAGAAGCGGAAAATGTAAAAATTGTGACGATTTCCTATCTTTAAATGATACCTTTTGTCATTTATTGTAATAATGACTTTTGCAGTAGGACGTTATATTGCTTTTCGCATTTTTTATACAATTTGTTAAACACCTTGCTTGTGTAGCCCCTGACTTTTCATGCAGATTTAAACTAATATTTTCTTTATTTAGTCATTTATATTTTTTAAATAAAATTGCACAAAATAATACACAAAATCACACTTTAACATAAAATTTGTAATTTGTAGATAATTTATTTTTTATTTGGCTGTATGGTGAACTTTTAACAGATGCCAACTTTTCTGAATTCAAAACAAACATATCGTGTTCTCTTTGCACAACAGAATAAGTTTCATTCGATTTATTATTTAAAAAAAACATCAATAAGAATTTATTTATTTTAGTTGAGTATACTCATTCTTTAATTTTGGATATTTATTTTTGTGGACTATTTCGAAACAAAATGACTAGTCCCCCCCCCCCTCCCCTGAATTTTTATTGAAATTTTTTCAGCATTATAGAAACGCATAGGTCACTAAGTTGCAAAAATGTCATGTAAATCGATAAAGTAGATTTTATGAAACCAGGATGTACTTGAGCCACAGTTGATACAGGTATTACAGACAAAAGCATATTGTAAACACTCGAAGACGCAAAGTTGAAAATGTTTGGTCTGCATTCTAGCTAAGGCATTTAACCCAAACGTATAAATCTATTGAAAATTCAAATTTGAATTTTCGACTTCTACAATAATTCCTTATACACGAATGATATATTATAAGGAAGGTCAAAATGAACAATATTACATTGCAAAAACGTTCTTGCTAATACCTTGAAAATACATAAGGTTCCCAAGAAAGTCCTTAAACATCCCAATAATTTTGTAAGGAAAAGCCCATGAGTGCACACGTTGGGTCTATCTAGAGTAAAGTGCTCTATCGAAAAAAAAAAAAAAACCAGTGCTCCTAGTGGGGATTTTCTAAAATATGAGATAACAAAATTGGCAGTAAACCGTGATAGAAGAAAAACGTACAATGTTGTGAGCATTGTCAAATGAGTAGGAATCTATCCTAAAACTGTTATAGAAAGCATATCTTTACACAATCTGATTATAAGCGAATGGCTGCCCCCATTCAAGAATAATACAATAAGCAACACTTACATACACAGGAATCTAATGTATAGTCTGGTAAAAAAAAATCCTTTACTCATCAAAAATGCACATTTGAATTGGAAAAAGAATATAATACAATAATTATTTATAATTAACGCTGCGCATCTAACAACCGGTGAAGTATGACAGATACGTATTGCCTTCCAAATATACGCGCTCCATTTGTTCTTTTTGTGAACTCTTACTCATTAGACAATGCTTTCTACAACTTTTTAATTGGCATTTTACGTCTATCTCGCTTTGTTAGAAATCGGCTTCCTAACTTCTTAAATTATCCACATAGGGGCGCTGCAATTACTTTTATTCGATCGGGTAAAGTCACTTTACTATTGATAAACCTAACGTAAGCATTCTTGGATTTTTTTTTACAAAGTGATTGGATGTTTCAGGATTTTCCTAAGGACATTGTACGTACAATATACACATAGAACTAAAATAATTAGTAATATACAACTTCGTTGTTACTCTACTAAATAACGGATATAATTTTTAAAAGACAATAGTAATTACAGAGATATTTACGAAACATGGATTTTTATAACATGCTTTGCACGAATGGGGCTAACAAAAGAAGGTGTTACTGCATCTTAGTTTGTTAATTTCCCAATCGTTTTCATCAGTATTTCTATTAAATGTTTATATCAATGCATAATAATACAATGTTTGTATAGCACACGCGATAATATTTTTGAAGTTAAATACTAATAGACATATGAAAAACAAAAGAAGAGAGACTGAATAAAAGATCGAGATCGTTCAAACAAAATCAAATACATTTCGTTTGCGAAAAATATTTTCTATAAATAAACTAATTAGTATTTAAAATGAAAATTTATATACAGTGAAATTTAGTTCAGATGTGCAATTAGACGTAAACTGAAAATTACACACAATAGATATACTATTTTTCGCAAACTAACGGGCTTCGCCAGCTGCTCACTAATGCTCTCCAATTCCCCGGAGCTGGCTTCGCGAGAACTTTCTTGTTGCTTGCTATTCAAGCGTAATACATGAGTTAGAGGTTCGCCACAGACACTGTTCTCTGCCATTCATTCACTTCCAAGAAAATATTCCCACGATCTCTCCTAATAAATCAGAAATTATTTGTTAATACGCAGCAGCTTTGCGAGTACATTGGACACTCGGTCCAATTATGCAATCCATGTACACCCACGCAGCAGGCGTGATATGCCACAAATAAGAGTAAAATATAATAGTATATAAGTACATTTACCACTATATGATTGTTACACTTTTTCATTAATAACTCTTTTCCTTATAACACCCCAAGAAGTTTCATTTCTAAGGCACGTGACGGCCACTCACTCATTTATTTCTTTTTATTTATGAAGAAAAATATTACATAATTTAAGAATAATCGTTTAATACAGAATGTTTCATTTCTTTGATATGAACCACGGCTTCACTTAAAATTCATTTAATGGCACTTAAAATCCAATTTACAGATCCCAAACTACCAGTATTAAAAAGAGAATTAAGTAGGTTTTCTGATGACGTAAAGACTGAAAATTTAGAAGAATTGGATGACTCGAACTTCATTTTAGCCAAATGAGACTGTATAATGTACGAATTGACAGTTCATTATAAAAGGTTCCCAAGAGAGTCTTTAAACCACCCCAATAATCTTGTAAAGTAGGGTTCATGATGTTACGTTTATATATTGTAAGAAACCCAAACTCCCGATGAACTCAATCGTCATTCACAGGCCTTAGATATTATAAAGTGACCATGCTCGATCGAATAAAATGATTACAGTACCCCCAGCGGAGAACTGAAAAGTTAGGATGACAAACTCGGCAGCAAAGCAAGATAGAAAAAGAAAACCAATTACAAAGTTGTAGAGCATTGTTTAATGAGTAGCAATCGACTATAAAACTGTTTTATTTTTTTGTTAATAGCCAAGCAGGTGATACATTCAATCATTCGCCTATACATCAGTCAGGATCGTGAGGCATTTAACCGTCACATGACGTTGCCCCGGAGCACCAGTGGGGGAGGAACACACTACGCCCAACAACACAGCATTCATACTCGCAGGTGGGACTCGAACCCACAACCCGACAGCCGGGTGAGCACGAGGAAACTCTTAGCCGCTCAGCCACCGTGTCGGCTCTTTCGGTCTATAAAACTGTTACAGAAGGCATTTATTTGACACAGTGGGGCTATTGGCGAATGGCTGTCCTATTCAGGAATGATGCAATAAACAACACTTATACATGAACAGAAACCTAATGCAAACCCTGTTTAAAATGCTGTTCGTTAGCGACAATGCATATTTGAGTCCCTGAATGAATGTGGCCACGTATTTTGATAAGCATTGTAGGTGTTACAGTCCCTGATGATACGACGTTTAGACAGGTATGTAGTGCTTTCCCTATACTTCGTGCGCTCTTGGTGTCTATTCCTACCCATTAGCTAATTCCCTACAATTTTATGAGTGGCTTTCTTTCGTTTATCTCGCTTTGTTGCCAGAGTTCGTTATCCAAACTTTTTTAATTATCCACTAGGAATGCTTTAATCGCTTATATTTGATCGGGCATGGCCATTTTACAATTGATTGTCCTAAAGTGTACACTCATGCATTTTCCCTTACAAAGTTATTGGGGTACTTAAAGACTTTCCTAGGAGCTCTGTACATGGAAAATGGTATTTAGCAGGAGTAAGGGTCGTGCGCCTACCAAATAATACATAAACCGTTAGGTTAAAAAAAAAATCCACAATCATGTTTAAATTTAACTTTGTAATCATTGGTAAGTTTTGATTAAAATGGAACAACTAAATTCGACTAATTATTTAAACTCAAAATCATTAAAACTGACTATTCAAAACCTAAATTAGTTATGTTTTGAAAATCCCAAAATATGAAAACAAATAAGTACAAACGCTTTTAAATGTAATAGAAACATAATTAATAAATATACTTTAAGCATCCAAATGATCTATCATGGAGTGGCTAATTTAAGGTAGCATATTAATGCATCTCTCAATACATTCATGCTATTTATGAAAATATTTCTATAATGTTTGTTAATCTATGTATTCAATTTTCGGTAATGTATGCTTTATTCTCTTTTATCCAAATAAGAAAATATTCATTGAACAAATATCTTTCACGTTTTAGATCAATTTGAACTATATTCACTTACATAACATTTTAATAGAAAACAACGTCAAAACGCTAAATCAGAACTTGCGTTAAGCTCTACACTGTAAAAAAAAAAAACACTATCAATTTTATAGTAAAAAGTCCTGGCAATTCTGGCGCCAGGACTTTTTGCTGCAAATTTTAGAGTACTACTGTAAAATTCAACTACACTTTTTGCTGTAATTTTTACAGTGTTTAATACTGTAAATTTTACAAAAAATTGTATTTTTTACGGCACATTTTGCTGTATGTTTGACATTATTTATAGCGTAAATTTTACAAAAATTGTAAATTTTTACAGTGCTTTATACTATATTTTTTACAGTACTCCTGTAAAATTGTACTACACTTTTTGCTGTATTTTTACGGCGTTTTATAATGTAAGTATTGAAAAAAATCTACTTTTTACTGTATTTTTACATTGCTTTATACTGTATATCTTACAGTACTCTTCTATTGCACATTTTACTGTATTTTTATAGTGTTTTATACGGTAAATTTTACAGTATTTTTGTAAAATTCTACTACGCATTTTGCTGCATTTTATACTTTAAATGTTATAAAAATGTCTAATTTTGACAACATAATTTAGTGTACATTTTAAAATAGCTGATAGCATGTTAGCTAAGTTTTTTTACCGTACTTTAATAGAATATTTTACTGTAAAATTTACCAGTGCTGCAAACACTTTACAGTATTAATAACTCTTAAAATCGCCAATATTATAAAAATACTTTAGAACATGACTATTTATGACACATTCTGACTGGTCAGATACCATCTGCAAGCGAAATTCATTCGTCACACAATGTATCCAAAATTTAAAAATACAATTATTTAATTATAAAAGCAATGCATAAAAATTTATTTACTCCTTCACTACTCTTACCCAATACATTGACGTATATACTCCTAGCAATAGGCTCCCCGACATTATTGTGGGCAATGCAGGAGTAATAGCCGCTGTCTTCAGGCCTTGAATTTACTAAAAGAAGGCGACTCGCGCCGGGGCTTTGCTGTTGGTTGTCGACGGGAAAAGAAGATTTCAAATCCACTTCTGAAATGAAAAATTGAATTCAAAATAAAATTGAAATTTAATGTGTAAAGCACACCTCTTTTGCTACATATTAACAAATTTCGATATTGGGAAAAATAATGTATAATATCCTTATAACTCTATCTAGCTGATAGCGATGGGCTTTCTATTGTTCGGGACAAGGAGTTAGAAGGAGATATGGATGAAACGCTAAAGAATGCCATAATACTTTGAGAATTATATCTAAGTGTCGCTAGTATTAGTAAAGTAGTCGCTATAGAAAGGCGCAGTATATGTATATCTGATTATTTTAATTTAAGGGTTCCCTAATTATGAGTATAATTAACCAGTATTTTTCATAGTTGTAGGATAGAGTACAGAATATAGGGAGATAAAGATAAACTGAAAGGTAAAATAATTTTGAATGCCGAAGAACATTCTTTATTGTTTCAGTTTTATTTCACATTGCGTTAATAATTTATTTTTACAAAATCAACAGTAAATACATATTTTAGGCCTTTCGCCATAGAAATTCTTATAATTCAGGACTACTTATCTTACCAGTGGCGATTCGCGTATAGGCACTGTGGCACTGTGGGAGCGACAGTGCTATCTCTCCCTCGCGTGCAGCTTCCTATGTGCGCATGCGCACAAAAGTCAAACACCACGCTTTGCAGTTCCAACACCACGCTTCACAGTTCCAACTTCACAGTTCCAGCGGCATAGTGTTTGACTGTTGTGCGCATGCGCACAACAGCCAAACACTATACCGCTGGAACTGTGAAGCGTGGTGTTGGAACTGCGAAGCGTGGTGTTTGACTTTTGTGCGCATGCGCACATAGGAAGCTGCACGCGAGGCTGCGAGGGAGAGATAGCACTGTCGCTCCCGCAGTGCCACAGTGCCTACATGCGAGCCGCCACTGTATCTTACCCTAACGCCGTCTGAATTATTATCTCAAACGATATTGGCGTTTCCTTAATATCAAGTTTTGACTCCTTACTTTTACCTTCATGGCTCGTGACTTTTTTATCATAAGGCCAGGTACTTGATTATTTAATCACTTGACTATTTAATAGCCGAAAAGCTACCTATTTTGCCTTGACACCATATAGTCTTGTTGCACCAAAGAAGGCGGATAGTATTGCACCCTTGAACCATCCAATTTGGACCGGAACTACAGTGGGAATAGAAACCACAGGGATCGCAACATCATTTCGTTAATCCACCCCTTCCAGAATGAACTTTCGTATCAAGAGATTTAGCGTGCCCATATTCCGGGTGGATTTGGAGATAGTTTTAGGCGGCATTGAGGATCGAAGACGGGTCTACCGTGTGCAATCCTCCTGCAATAATCATTGGGCTGTTAAAATAAACATATCAATTCATAATTCCATTTGATTATTGAGATATATCGCCCTCTCTGTGGAAACATTTTCTAATATCTCGAGAACGTGTGATAATTTCTTAACAATGGTGGCTACTCATTTTTTTTTATTAAAAGTGCATACAAAGAATCCACTCATTTGCTCATAATAAACACATTTAATGTTTTATGGTTTCTTCATTTTAGATTCAAAAGTGCTGTTGACGTTCTGTACAAATGATATCATTCATGCAAAATGCTGTGTGTAAAATGATTATTTCTGTAGTAATTATTTTAACTTTAACAAGGGAATAATTAATTACCCCAAAACATTTAAACCTTAAGCTATTATAGTTTCAAGTGTGAAAACAGCAACCATACACACACATTAAACCAAAATCAAAAAATAATAATGACTGGGACGGATATATAAAAGTTTCTGGGCTTTAGTGTTTTAAAGTTTATCGTCTTTCTACTGGGTTTTTGTGTTGCTTTTTCCCCTGCACATTACAAATAATAAATGTATAGTTATGTAATACTAAAAATTTTGTGTTCCCTCCCCCCTTTCATTATTAATGTTTGACTGATGAAAAAATATCGACAACATAGTTGTTCAGGTGGGAGAGATGAGAAACATCCAAGTCTTGCAAGTAAAAGCGTATCCAGGATCGATTATCAAATGGTTTTTACAGTGCAAAATATCATTTAGCAGATGGGGTCTTACTGAAGAATCAACGTAATTGTTCATCCAATGAAAGGTTATGACCCCTAACCTATCTGGCTAACCTATTAGGTCACTGACTCCTTGTTAATTAATAATATTGGTAATATTCATTTACAACGGCAATATATGTAAAGTTCACCACTGGAATCTCAATCAATATCAATTAATTTCGAAGCAACCTATGGTCAAAAATGTATATTATTCAAAAATTACGACTTCGTATATACAGATATTTAAATTGGGGTAGGGGAGAAGATTTTTAGCCCTTGAGATATCTGAAATTTCTTCCGTGATTATAATCGATCATCGACTTGGTAAGTATAGGATAATTTTATGAAATCGATTGAAAACCAAGCATCGGTTCGACTATTAACCAACGTAATTTCGAGTAGGAGTCATTTACGCACGTTATTATCGTATGTCGATTGGCAACAAGCATATTTACATATTCGACGATCTGAGATATTTTTATGTAAGAAATTACGTTATTTTAAATACCTTTTTTCAATAATAACACTTTATACAATATTTTGTCTTATTTAATAACTTTCAATTAATTGTATAAATCTTATACTAGAGTAAAAGTTACATGTATTCATCAAAGATTCTCCGTAAGCGGTCTAACTGGCACTTAGCGCTTCCAATTTTTTTCTCCAGTCACTTGATGAAGTATCAAAAAACCAATATTTTGACTGATACTTTTGATTTTGATTATTAAGATAAATAGCACTATATACAACTTACGATAAATAATACTTAAGATAAATAATACTATATAAAACTTATTCTTTTTGAAGATATATTTGACATAAAAAAAATCATACTTAAAGATCTCTAAATTTTTATAAATTTCAGTGTATAAAAATTTTCCGGTGATTTCTCACGAGTACTCACTAGAGTAATTCTAGTTTCTGGCCGATTCTCACGAATAAATAAATAAATGGACCAGGATTAGTGGGAGAAGATTAGCCGATTTCCTTAAGAGACCAGATCACTTACCATCGGGAAAGGGAGATCGACACCATCCATTGCCGAACTAACTAATAGATGGGAACATATCGATCTATTGAACTGAACCCAATTACCGACCGGTATATACAGCGCACTACCGATCTTTCACCGACGGTATCGATGATTGGCCGATGTTTCACTTAACACTTATCCCAAGCAGCATAACATCTTTACAAATCAGTTTTGAAAATGCACAAATTACCTTCTTTCTTTACCCAGTGTATTTGTGGAGGAGGAACACCATCAGCCTTGCACACAATAGTTGCATTTTCCCCAGCTTTGAGATCCTGATCTAGAATGGAATTCGTCCACTTGCTTGGTTCTAAATTTTAAGATATATATTAACAGCATTCATTTTAAATCTTCAATTTCAAATATTTTTTTTAAGTTGTTTATATAATCTTTATAAAATATGAAAGTAAATTATTAATAAAATAGGATCAATGTTTACTACAATATATATATATATATGTATATATATATATATATATATTACCTACTAAATTTAAACATAAATTAATTTGTAAAGATTTAATTCTTGACTTAAATAAGTTTATCTATAAAATCAGCTACAAATATCAAATTCCTGTAGAAACCTTCAAACCCTGGAGCGTCTTAATAGAGCAACACTTAAATAACTATATATATATATATATATATATATATATATATATATTCAAAAAATTAATAAATCATATAAACTCTTAATTCAATTGAAAAGGATATTAAAGAAATTCAAAATGATTTTGTTATTACTTATTTTGATAAGGTTAGGAGTAACTACTCAATAATTTGTAAATATTACTATATAAGTACACTACAGTCACACTTACTTAATAATTCAATCTATAATTTACATAATACTAACTTTAAAATCTTATCTAATAGAACATCAGCCAAATATAAGCAAATCCATCTAAAAAATAGTTGTAATAACATTCCATACCTTGTTTCAGTACCCAAGTTTCATAAATCCCCTGTAACGTTTCAAACCATAACTAGTGTGCATAATTCTTACATAACTAATGCTGGTAAATCATTATTAAAAATTTTAAATGAAGTTTCCTTGTCAGATGACATCTCAAATAATTGTCATATTGTGAAAAACAGCTTTGAATTAGTTAAGAAATTAAAAACTCTTACTAACATCCAGAGTATTTATACTTTTGATTTCATGGTTTTTTCAATAATATTGATATAGATGATCTGTATAAAATTATTTTAGAAATATTTGAAATATATAATATCACCCTAAAATATTCAACTTTTCTTTTTAAAAAATTACTTCATTTCATTCTTTATGAGAATTATATTCAACATGGTGGTACTTTTTTTAAGCAACAGTTTGGTATCCCACAAGGGGGGTATGCCTCATCATTATTAGCTAATATGTATTTATTCTTCTATGAAAAGAACATTAATCCAGGGTTGCATAATATGCACATGTATAGATACTTAGATGATATATTATGTGTATCCCATAATAATAATCCTATAGTATTTAACTTTTATCATAATAATTCACAATTAAGTGCAAGTAATAATAACTCTAATGTAGCAAACTTTTTAGATTTAAATTTAGATTTACAAAACTGTAATCTAGCTATAAACTTATATGATAAAAAATAAAATTTCAATTTTAATGCATCTAAAATTCAATACTTTGACTCTTGCTTATGATATTTCAGTGTTTAGAAATATCATATCAAACCAGGTTCTTAGAATCAATAAAATTGTGATGACAATTTTAAATTAGCACATTTTATAGAATTATTAAATGCAGCGACTAATAATGCATATCCTCCCAATTTTGTAATTAAAATTATCAACTCAGTGCATCAACTATCAATCGAAAACATCCAAGACAACTTTCCCAATTATGGCGGCTAATAATATAGGGGAAAAAATTAAAATTATTAATTATTTATTAATTATATAATTAAGTAAAAATGAAAAATAATAAAATAAACTAAACAAAATTTTAAAAATAGTAAAATCTGAAAATAAACTACATTAACATTTAATGTTTTGAATTCTATTTTCGCTAAAAATATGTAACTTTAGCCAGTTGATACTACGATTTGAGACATCTTATAATGGTGATAGTGGCATTTTCGTTTATTCATTTCATCTATGAATCACTTGTATAGTAAGATTTTTCCTCTATGCTTTATGTTCATATTCTGTTCTCATTATGGGTAATTGTCCTGTCTCGTACTCTTAACTCACTGGACGGGTTGGTTCTAGGGAAGATCACTGTAACCGTCTGTTCTTCTGCTTCTTATGATATATTTCGTCATACTTCCTCTCGATGCTTCTCAACTTTTTTCATCTCATACACACACGTATACGAAAGTTCATGCCGCAAGGAACCTGGTAATACTTGATTTCCTATTTTTCTTTTCTTCAATTCTTCCGCTTTTGGTGTCTGCAATATGAGTTTTAACATTTATAGTAACTTACTATTGTCAAATCTGAAACAGACATTTGTTTGGGATAATTAGAATCAGATGCTCAGACCTGAAGATAAATTTAATTCTATTTAATCTCCAATTTCGGGACTGTGCTATTCATTTCTTTTATCGGCATAGCAGACTTGGTTTAACTGCCTTTAATATTTCATGATTACTTGGAATTGGTTATTATTGCTATATTTTTCTGATAGATAGATAGATTGAATTGACGATGTTTTATATCAGAGATGTCTTGAAATACCTATTTAAGATGGTTTATATGTTTATTAGTTTACAAGTAAGCAATTATTTTAAAGTTATTAATAAATTATTTCTGTTTTCATAAATTTCATAGACTAAATTTATTACATCTATGTTAGTAACACATATAAACCACATTACCTTAACAACCTAAATAGGCTGGTATTGCTGCAATTGAAATAGTTACATACAAAAACAGCTTTAAAAAATTCGCAGAAAAATTATTTTTTTTAATTTTCCGTTGATTTTATTATTTTCAAATTCAACTTTTTCCTTCATCTACTTAATTTTTAAAAATTTGCAATTCCTGATAAATACAAACTCTAGTATTGCACTCATATTGCAGATACTAACACCTGTGTACTAGTTTCGGGCATGTTAGAGTTCCTCATTAGGTACCCAATACTTGTAATGGTATCCAGAAAACGTGCTGTGCCATAATTTGGTGAACCTCTGGAATCCGACAAACTCAGCTCTACCGCGCACCTACTGTAATTTTTTTAAAGATTGAGCTCAGATTGCACAAGACTACAATTGCCAAGCTTATATTCACAATGATGAACACCACCAATACAATAACCAAATTATGAACGCCCCCTTTAGGCGGGTTACTTTCTCTTCACTGAACACTTCATTTCTTATATATAAAAGTTCTGTAACAGCTAATGCAAATACTGTGCGAATGTCATTTCTTTTGTAATTAGGGAATTCTGCTTCATTTATGTACATGAAAATTTCGAAAATGAAAACGATTATTTTAATTCGCTGAATAAATCAAATTCAATTCAGTTTGTGAAAGAAAAATTATTGAAAATTCAAGATTAAAAATTTGGATCAAGATTAAAGAATTGGATTATGATTTAAAAGTTACTCGTTTGGTTTCATTTTATAATTTTTATGAATGATAATAATCATACTTAAAAAATTAATTTCTATGATCTGTCTTAAAACTATTATTATTTTCCTCTGTGTGTATAAATTTACATTGTGTTTTTATTACACACGTTTTTACATTTACATTACACACATTTTTACTTTTTACACACATTTTTACATTACACACATTTTTACACACATTTTTATTGTGTATTAAGTCACAGAAAGTTGAGATTTGTTTCGTTTGAAAACTCATGCAGAAAATTTATTGCTAAAAGTTGACATTAAAAGACATAACGCCTAAAAAGTACATAAAAGATCCTAAAGTGTTTGAATTTTAAAGATAAAGCACCATACATAATTATTAAATTAATTCAGCAATGCTAAAAATTTTTTAATTTAATTTATATAATAATTGTCTAACTTTTTGTCTTTACAGAAGCCTACCGGTTACCTAGCCATCTGAATCTTTGCACACTGACCATAGGACAAAACCTCTCAGAGCCATATTTTCTATATTTTCACCGCCGGAGATGGTAAAATGAGAGATATTCGAAAAGTTTTTTCAGACTCTCCAGGTGTCTCTTGGGATACAGAGACCCAAATCTTTGCACCCTTGTGGTATCAGCTATGACATAAAGCTTAATTAAGCCAATTTTTGATTAAAACGACTATTTTTAAAGCTAAGCGATATGCTTTGTTAAACAAATACAACTTTATAAAAGACATGTAACTTGATTTTCAAGTGTTGCTTTTAGAGTGTTAGTTTGCATTTTTAAATACTAGTACCTGATATATGACTACTTTGTGGCACTTTTTGAACAAAGAATTACTCATTTTAATATATTTTAGTATATACAGGGTGTCCCAAAAAGATTGAAACGTGCTTTAATTCTTTAGCTGTTGGAGATAAAGTGGGCAATGTAAATTGCAAAAATGTTGCAAGTAAGGTAGGAAATAAGACTACGTTAATGAAATAGTCCTCCCATTAATTTTCAAAAAGTTACACTTTTTAAATTTTTATACGACGCCCTTAGACAAATTTGGTCAATCAGAAAATTTGCATTTTTAATACAACAAAATCATTTCATTAATGTAGTGTAATGTTTCATTAATGTAGTGTATTCATTTCATTAATGTAGTGTAATGTAATGTGACTATTTCATTAATGTAGTCTTATTTCCTACCTTACTTTCAACATTTTTGCAATTTACATTGCCCACTTATCTCCAACAGGTAAAGAATTGAAGCGCGTTTCAATCTTTTTGGGACACCTTATATAGTTTAGTTTTAGAAAAAACTAGAACAATGGAATTATTCTTACCTTTAACTTCCAACAGAGCTGTATGTGAATCTGTGCCTGTTGATGTTCTCAAAAAACAAGTGTAGTTACCAGATGATGATAGGTCGACTGATTCGATGACCAAGACAGACACGTCCACCATAGTCCGTATGATAATTTGACCACCCGCCAAAATGTCCTTCCCATTTTTAAGCCAACGAAATTCCAAAGGCGGACTGCCAGCAATTGCAGTGCAAGTCGCACTCGCTTTTTGACCCACAACAACGTCACTTGGGAAATTGAAAGATTGGATTCTCGGTTGACCTACAGATAACAGTAGACATAAAAGAAACTATAGTTATTTCAAAGGCGTTTTATATGTACAGCTTCATAAAAAATCGGACCACCTCTCGTTATTACTGTATAGTTCAGAGTAGAGCCAATTTAAAGAAATCATTCAATAGGTAATAACATCCTCTACAAATTCATATGCATGAATTTTCATAAGAGGCTTTCATATTTAAATATGCACCTACATCATAATTTCCAAGATTTCTACACTGCAGATTTCGAATTTAAATCAGCATCCAACTTGATATTATTAGAAGTTTCAAGTCATTTTTTTCTAGACCTTTCTGGATTATGAGTGTGTAACATTTTAACCTCCTAATTTTAAATTTTAATAGAACAAATCCAGGACAATAATTTCGTTCATCAAATTGCGGCTTTAAATATGGAGAATATCCCCAAGTCATCTCCATATTTAAAATGGCAATATTTCCTGATATAACGTCAAGAACTCCGTGCAAATTTGACTTATTTGGAAATAAAGAATTTGTCTATGACATAAAAGCTGGGTGTTGATATTGGAAATTTTGGTTTATGCCCAATCTGATATGAAGATGACCCCTTATGCAAATTTTTGCTTATTTGCATAAGGAATACAAGATGTAACTGATTAATGAAGATTAATTTGTAGAACATGTTATTCCTTATCGAATGGTATCTTTGAATTTGTTCTACTACGAAACTATGGCAGAATAACAAGAAGTATATTTATTTTTTCATCAGCGATACATATATCAGAAAAAGCATATTTAATTTATCCCATTTAATTCAAAATAAGCCACTAGATACCATTTTTCAAACAGATAAAGACAGCATGCAATTGAAAAGATTAAAAGAGAGCACATAATTGAACACTAATTGATTGAATGTAAATATCTTCTTATAAAAAAATGAAAAGTTAAATGATAATTTTAAAAGTTCACGTTACTTTTTATGAATATATTTTATGTATTTTCTGAAATATATTTTTATGATTTGATTTCTAGGAAAAAATCCTCATCCCTGAGTAGAATTTTTAATTTAAGCAAAATTTTCTTTAAAAAATTCATCAAATTTTTATGCAGTATGTTTTATTATTAAATTGTACAGAATACAAGATATATATATATATATATATATATATATATATATATATATATATATATATATATATATATATATATATAAATTGAAGGATTTTAATCGAAAATTATGCATAAACTACTGTATGTACAAAAAAACCCATCTCTAGCATATCTGTTACAAATGAGTAACTATAGGCCAAGACTAAGGATAAGGATAGAAGGTAACATATCACTATAATGGAAAGGGGGATGAGAAGAATAATAGGATTCAAAAATCACAATTAAAGTATATAAAAGTAAATAAAAATAAAACTCGGCAATATGAGAATAGGCAATAATAAACAACTCAGGATAAGAGATTAAGAATAGAGAACAAGCAATTGAAACTACACAAAAAATGGCGGTTAGTTCGAAATTGCATTCTCATCAGATATATAAAGAAAAATATATTCGATTTTTATATCCCTGAATCTTATGTCAAAAGTGTAAAAAGTATTGGTAACTATTAAATCAAAGATCTTGCCAAAACAATCCTTGATTACATAGTTGTCTATCAAGATTTGTAACCATGACATACACCAATTTTTACATGCAGGCATGCTTACAATCATACCACTATTTTAAGTTGCAGGTAATATGAAATTTTATAAGTTGTTTCAACTTACCTGTAAATAAAATACCTACCGATACATACATATATCCAACTATTACATTTGCTGAAACTTTGTCATACATACTTGAGACTAACAAGATATTATTTCAAAGTTGCCATTAATAATTGGGGTTTAATGTTTTTTGAAAAATCGGTAAATCAGTTTAATTTTGGATTTTAATAGCTTTAATCGGCAAAAGTTAAGTACTAACAAATTTCCAAATACTGATAAGAGGAAATGCCTTTAACGACAATTTTCCATGAAAAATTCAGCCGTGTGCCAGGCAAATAGGAAAGCTCAACTCAAACATTTTATTTCCCAAATGTCTTTGCTCATAAATTATCAGTTATTTGTAGCTGAGTTAAGTTAAAATTAAATTAGAATTTAGACGAGATTAAAGAAGAATATTATACGTTTTCCTTTTCTTACAAAAGTCATATTTAATACTATCAATATAATATATATGCAATATATGCAATGTAAGTAACATTTATATGCAATGTAAGTAACATTTTAACAGTAAAATCCAAAAATTACATTAACATACAGAGTTCACCTGAAGGGATAATTTAAAAAAATATGTGTTACAAATGCACTTTATTTATATTATATACTTTTATTTTATACACTTAAACAAAACATTCTATTGATTTCCACAAGTTGGCACTAAACATTATACTATTTAGCAAAATCCATATTAAAGAATTAGTTAGATAGGTTATTAGTTAAAGCGGGCCTTAAATGCTTTACTATAGTATAACAAAATTCATATTAAGGTCCCTAGCTGTAACGCAGTATAGAACCAGCGACTGTAGGTTACACACAATTCCTGAGAGCATATTATTATTATTATCCAAGCTCTTTCCAAAGATCAATTCCAAATATCGTTTCCAATATAACATTTTTATCAACTCGCCTCTTCAAATTAAGTACAAATATTTTTGCAAGAATTTATGATTGTGTGTTTCGTTAGCAGTTTTCTTGTATAATATTTTTGTTCACATTTTAAAAAAATTTGCATGTAATAAAGTTTTATTTCCTCTAATCCATGCATTATGTATTACATATCGTTTACAATTAATTCACATACTTTATTCCTTACTCTGTTAGTAGAACATTTAAGATATTTTTTTTTATATTCATCTGCTTAACATATACAAAGTTAGAAGGATTTTTTAAAAAAACT
This sequence comes from Amaurobius ferox, assembly GCA_951213105.1. Classification (NCBI taxonomy): domain Eukaryota; kingdom Metazoa; phylum Arthropoda; class Arachnida; order Araneae; family Amaurobiidae; genus Amaurobius; species Amaurobius ferox. The sequence goes on along the minus strand of OX578139.1, from coordinate 49,281,205 downwards.
TCCATTTTATAAAATAATAAATAAATATTTGTTCTATTTAATGTACTTTGCGACTACTTGTGTACTACTCTCTAACTATGACTTATATTCTTAGTGTATTTATTCTCAGTCATGTATAATATTGGAGATTGGTGGGGGGGGTTATAAATAGTGAAGCTACATTCCAAATAAACATGCATAAAATAATTATTTTAATGCAAATTTAGTGTACTTTACGATCTCTCTCTCTCTTTCTGGCTTGTATTTTTATTATATCCTCAATTATGCATAATTTTAGAAATGCTTGATTACACCTAAGAGTACCTTAGAATGCTTGATTATATAAAAAATATATTTCAAATAAACAAAACTTAATTATTCTTTATACAAATTTCCAATAACTACAAAAATCTTACCTCGAACGTTTCCTATCCATACAACGAATATGGAGAACACAAATTGTATGAGATGATTCATTGCACCGATCTTAAAACTAATTTAGGGGATGAACTTCATGCGAATTCCACCAAAATGCTATTTTTACTATACACAAGTTTATGAATAACACTCACTGTAAGACCGTGCTATCAGTTTCGGCAAAACTAAACAAGCGTCCTATAAAAACAATTTTATTTTACTCCATTAGAGTAAGCTAACACTATCGGCATATTAGCGCCACTCAGCGACAAAAAGAAGAACTATTTTTCTAAAATATAAATTGTAATCAGGATTATACTCGTACGCCAACTATACAGTCCTATAATTAGTTTAAAATATACGTTAAATATTATTGAGCACTAGTATATTTTTGAAAGAATAAAACAAAGTTCTAACATACAGTGTAATGATGGTTATTAATATAAATTCTGATATATATATATATTTTATAGTGTTAATCAAAACTAAAATGAGTAAAAACGATGACGAAAATTGAGATGAGTCTCACCAAACATAATGAGAATTGAGTTGCGGCAAAATTAAAATGATAATCACAGATGAGCCATATTTAAGATGGTGAAAACAATGATGAACCAAAGCAAAGAGAATGAAAACAAAGCCAGGCAAGCAAGCCTAATATGATTAAAATATGAGGTAAAAATATAATAAAAAAATAATAATAATTTGTTCGTTATCGAAATTGTTCTACTTTATTAAAAATGGTATGTACAATAATTAATGAACATCCCTTAAGATCAGTCGGTATGTCTTTGAAATTGATTCATTAGTCTGATTTATGTTAATACACGCTATTTCAATACCTTTTACATACACTAGTGAGGACCGTAGACATTCTGTCCGTAAGTAATTTTAAACAAGAAAAATCAATCATGCACAAGCAATGATTATGAAACAGTTTCCAACTGAAATGCAATTTCATTTAAAAATCTCTAAAATGTGATACATTCAGTGGCGATATCTTTTACATTATCAAAGTGCTACAGTAATTTATTATGCTTAAATATTTAAAACTGCATCGAAATGTAAATCGTCTGATTCTCTATGCAAAACAAATGAATATTTCATTCATATAACTTGTATTCCAGACTCCAGAGCTAAATAATTTTGTGTGAAAAAAATTCAGTAATTCTTATATAACTCACCTTACAATCGCTTGAAATATTTGCATTCTGCATAAGTTATTATTAGGCTTCGTTGAAGAAATAATAAAAGTTTAGGGATCATTTAAAATCGCAACTATTGTAATTGCTTAGGCACGGAATTTAGATACACAGAAAATACACAGATACACAGATAATATGTGTGTGTATTCAAAATATTGAAATCGTGCCGAAGATCGGAACTCGAATTTTCGAAGGATCTACACGTTTTGGGACTTCTAGAACACGAAAAAACAATTTTTAGGAGGACGTCTGTGTGTGTTTCTGTGTGTCTGTGAGGATATTGCATTCACTCTAACTGAAAAACTAATGGACCGAATTTCATAAAATTTGGTAGGCGAGTTTTTTTGTGGGAAACCCTGATGTTCATTAGATTATAGTACGATTCGTAATAAAATAATCTGCCTTCTTTGCGAAATGGCCGGCAGAAATTGCCTTTATCCACTGTAGCTAAAAACTAATGGACCAAATTTTACAAAATTTGTTATATAAATCACTTGTAGGTTATTCTAGTACGATTCGGGAAAAAGAAACGGGCTGTTTTTGCGAAATGGCCCGCAAAAATCGCTAAATATAAAAATAAAATATTACGTGTGCTCAATTATATCAATTAAATTCCTATTTTATACGTGATTTTTGACAACAAAAAGAATAAGACTAATCCCATTACTCTAGGACTAGCCGTTTTTGAGATATTTTAGTTATTTCGCGTTTTCGCTACTCCACCTTTGACAATAAGTCCAGCTATCAAATGAGAACCAAATTTAAGTTTAACGTGAAAATTCAATGTCATTTAAAATACTTATGTCTGTTATTTTGTTCAGATAAACTCAAATTATTATTGAAGAAATAAAGAGAACGTGAATATGAGTCCGCAGGGAAAGGCATGTGCTGCCTACATCAGAATTTTTAACAATAATTCAACAATGATTCATAGAAGTGAACGGGGATTATTTGCAGGCCATTTCGAAAAAAATGTAGGATCTATATTTGAGGATCCACTAAATATTTGTAGAATAAAATGTTCTACAAATTTAAGCTGTGTACTAAATTTTAATTCTAGGATGTAGGAAAGAGCTTTAAAAATGCCATCAAATAAGTATATCATGAAGAGTTATATAAAATTAAAAAATTGTTATCTACCAAATTTATTTTAAAATGTGAAGCCTCTCTCATATACAAAATAATTAAACTTTCGGAAAGATATTTATTATATAATATATCTCTTTTTTCTTTCTGGAGGATATCCCAAAAGTCAGAATTTAATTGAATTTGTTTTTCCCAATATTAAATAATTTTTAATTAAAAAACTACTTAACATATTTTACTGAAATTTTTTATATATATTTTATGGGATAATGTGAATATTTTCTGAAAATTTCGAAGCAATTTGTGAATTTTAAATTTGCTTAAAAAATGTTTGAAAAATTAGGTCCCATAGGGTTCAATGTATTTCATTTTTTCAACCCGGGTTCAATCCAAAACTAATTGGATGATATCATTTACTTATATTCCCATAGGTCCCACAGACCGTCTGAAAAACATACTAAAATTTCATTTTGATAAAGTCATTTTTACGGCAGTTATTGTGCTAACGGACAGACAGACAGAATGAACAAAGTCATAAACACTTTTCAACTATGTTGTAAAGTGTTAAAAACCGGCTGATTCATGGGATATCTTTTTGCAATAAAAGATAACACTCACTCTCTGTCTGCTACAACATAAAAGGAGGTATATTATAATATCCATTGCTGTAAATAAATTAAAAATGAGTCCAATATCCAGCTTCGGTATCTGATGCCATACGCAACGTAAATCTCCAAAATTCTCCATTGTTGTAAATAAGTTAAAAATGAGTGTAATATCCAGCTTCGTTTTCAGTATATGATACTATACGCAACGTAGAACTTCAGAACATTGCTCTTGATATATATATATATATAGTGTAGGCTAAATTTTCTATTTCATTATTCCGGAAATTATCATTTTGCATTTGGTAATAACTCTATGAAAATCTTAAAATTTGAACAATTCTTATTCAAAAAGCTTGTTTAAGCTTGTCATATATAAAAAAATTATCTAGTACTAGATTTTACGAAGCCTTCTAATACAGGGTATACCTTCTAATATTCGCGAATATAAGTAGTATGGGGTCCCATATAATTTTAATGCTTTTATTTTGCATATATTGATTCAATTTCATATTTTTTGTAAATTTGTTTACAAACGGGCCAAGATGTTTTATTCTTCAGATCTGCCCGTGAAGGTAATTTTGTGCAGCGAGAACAGAAATTCTCAAACTCCTTCTCAAGAGCATTAAATTAAATATTTTAACAGAATATTTTGATTAACAATGCTATTTAGTATATTATAGGAATTTGCACATGATTGTGAATTTTAAGTTTCTTTATATTACATACTCCGTACGAAAAACGGGTATACTGCTAGTCTTATTATATATACCATCTGTAATAATTTTATTGCCAATTCCTACTCTATATTCCTACTCCTTACAGGGTGTCCCAAAAAGATTGAAACGCGCTTTAATTCTTTACCTGTTGGAGATAAGTGGGCAATGTAAATTGCAAAAATGTTGAAAGTAAGGTAGGAAATAAGACTACATTAATGAAATAGTCTTCCCATTAATTTTCAAAAAGTTACAGATTTCAAATTTTTATACGACCCCCTTAGACAAATTGGGTGAATCAGGATGTTTGAAACGTGTTCTCCCGTCGAAAACTCGAATTCGAATTTTCGAACCTGTCACAATATTTTCCTTATACATTATACTATGTATACAAGGTAGGATCAAAAAGTTCGGAGGCTGTGCTGATATCTCCAACCCTGATTGGAGGAGAGGGGAACTATTTTACCTTGGCGTAGGGGCACATGTGATGCGAGATGTGAAAAGGAAGAAGACGGTGTTTTTTCAGACAATGCGTGCCAGTGAACTATAGTCGTTCGCGTTCGTCACCTGCTGCAGCAGGTGCAAATCGGCGATTTCCCCAAACGCTGACAGAATTTGATATTCGCATGGTGTTCTTCAAACGCCCTTTCCATTTTCGATGACCGCGAACGACTACAGTTCGCTGACACGCATTGTCTGGAAAAACACAGTCTTCTTCCTTTTCACATCTCGCATCACATGTATCTCTACGCCAAGGTGAAATAGTTCCCTTCTCCTCTAATCAGGGTTGGAGATATAAGCACAGCCTCCGAACTTTTTGATCCTACCTTGTATACATAGTATAATGTATAAGGAAAGTATTGTGACAGGGTCGAAAATTCGAATTAGAGTTTTCGACGGGAGAACACGTTTCAAGCATCTCTGAACACGAATAGAACATTTTTGATATGATGTCTGTGTGTGTGTGTGTATCAGTGAACCTGTGGAGACGTTATCTCTCGAACGAAATTTGGTACCAAAATTATAATCCGTGAATACTGGAAGCCTATTGTTTTTATATGCAATCGAATATTCAGAACCCCCTAAATTGTCGAATGAAATTAAAAAAAAAATCATTAAAAATCAAAACCTTTAATAAAGTTACGTAAACAGGCATTTCATATATAATTTTTCATTATAAAACGATTGACATAAATTTCAGAACGCTAGCATAAACCATTCTCTAGATATTGCACATTTTAAAAAATATATATAAAATAAATCATATTTAAAAAAATATTAACTATTGTGAAATATGTTTACTTGTCATAAGTAATATCATGCGATAAATTTGGTGACATCATTCTCGTGGATCTAGGTCGTTCCATTCATGAAAAAAGATACTTTGGGTAATACTGTTGTATTTGGACGAAAATAGTCATTTATCTGCTATAAGAATAACTTATTTCTCCGTCCATAACTCTTGGCTAGGTTATGGCGGAATGTTGCCAAATTAACGAAAATGTAGCCAAATTGATGAAACTGACGCTAAATCTATGAAAATGACGACTAATTGATGAAGGTTCAATATCTTGGAAGGAACATAAGAGTAGACTATAAGAATAACTCATTTCTCCGTCCTTAACGCTTGGTGAGAAATTTAGCGGGACGTCGACAACTTGGCGACTATTTTAAATGTTTCCAAAGTGACAAAAATGTCGCCAAACTGATAAAAATAACGCCATATGGGAAGTAATGTTTCGCAAATTCTGATTTCCGTCATATGACGGCCATACCTTCTACAGTATATAAGAAATGCTCTTCTCTCTGTTGACCTGTGACACTTGGTGATGCATTTGGCGAACTTTGCGAATAATCTAGCAAAATATCGCCAACTTAGCGATATTTCGCCTCAGATTGACAAAAATATCGTCAAAATTGCAAAAATAACGCTAAATTAATAAAAATGACACCTAATTGATGAATTAATTATTAAAATATTTTAATATATGGACTACATCGTTTATTGAGGATGCTATCAATATTGATATTTGTTTATATAGAGCTACTCGAAATATAAGTTAATTGAGTATTTTGAATCCAGAAAATCGCCAAATGTACAATTCAACGAAAGAAACTCAGTACCATGGATCTTATTATTTTTTTACTGTGAAAGTAGTAAATTCATTTCATTATACAAGGAAAGTCATGTGCTGTCCACATCAGATTTGTTTCTTTCATATTTCATTCAATTCAGTTCAATTGTACAAAATAGCATGGATAATTATTTGAAATGACACAGAGTTTGCAGTTTTAATCCAATTTTTGTTTTCATTTTGCGACTAGACATATTTTGAAAGGCGATGTTGCAAAAGATACACGAAACTGAAATATCTCGGAAAAGGATTGTCCAAAAAAAATGGGGTTGATCTTATTATTGTCGTAGTCAAAAATTACATATAGAAGAAGCATTTAATTAATACATTTGAGAATATATAGTCTCTTTTTTAGTTTTTAATATAGTGTGCTATTATATTCTTTTTCTCAGATTGTTGTGGGCCATTTTGCAAAAAAAGACAGATTATTTTTTTCCTGATTCGTACCGAAATCTAATAAGCACCAGGATCACGCACCTACCAAATTTTAAGAAATCTGGTTAATTAGTTTTTGAGTTAGAGTGGATACATATATTGCACAGGCATACACACAGACGTCATGCTAAAAATAAATTTTTCGGTTTCGAATATTTGAAATGTGTAGCTCTGTCGAGAACTCGAGTTGCGATTTCCGACACGATTCCAATACTTTCCCTATACATTTTCATGTATTGTAGAGAAAGTAAAAATGTAATACAATGAAAGTACGTTATAACAAAATTAGAAGTACCTCAAATTTATTCGTTACATGGCATTTTAGTAATAACGTTGTAATGAAATTTTCGTTATAACGTTTTTAAATTATACCATTTCTTAAGTTATACGGTTTTCGTTCTGTCGTGTTGTCATCTTGTTTCTAAATATTTCTAGTTTCACGTTTTCAATTTTATTTTGATCAACAAGTTGTGCAGGCCTCAAAATTATTGTCTATTTTTTATCTCCAAAAATTATTTTTCTTTTTGTTTAATTTGTTTATTGAATGCAATAGAAATATTTAAATTTTTATATGCTTTTTCGTTTCAACTAATGTAAATTTACATACATTTGATGAATTTAAAATTTTTTAAGTTAAAAATATGATGTGGGCAGCACAAGAATTTCCCTGTAGATTCAAATTAATTATCTCTTTCTTTTATAATTCATTAAATTGAGTTTCATAGCACAAATTAACACAGATTATTATTTAAATTTACTTTGAAAAAAAAATGAAATAGAACTGCAAATTCATTTGGCGACTGAGCATATGAGTTATTTTCAAATGCGACTTGGCAAAAATACGAAAAACCTAAAATATTTCAAGAACGATTAGTCCTAAAAGTCATAGGATTGGTCTTATTATTTTCATAATCAAAAATTACGTATAAAATAAGCATATAATTGATACATTTGAGCATACGTAATCTTTTACTTTAGATTTTGGCAATTTTTGCAGATCATTTTGCAGATCAAAGGCCGGTTCTTTCTTCCAAATAGTAGTAAAATCTTATCAGCACCAGACTAATCTGCAGTGACTTATATACTAACTTTTGTGAAATTCTGTCAAATAGTTTTTCAGCTAAAGTAGGTAATTGCATACAAACAGACCCATAGACACACACATAAACAGGCACAGATGTGACGTCATGTTTTAGTTTTTTCGGTTTCCAGAGTGTTCGAAACGTGTAGATCCGTCGAAAATTCGAGTTGCGAAAACGGATCTTATGAACTTCCATAACTCCGTAACAATCCGGTATCGAATTGCGCCCATAGAAGTTTCATTTAAAAACTTTGTATTTGCTGAAACTTTGCAAATTTCTGTGGTGATCAATGAAGTTAGTCGTAAAACTGCATGTTTGAAGATTGATATGAAACTGCAAGGTGAGCTAGAACTTCAGGTAAGTTCTGTAACTGTAAATTTGGACATTGAAGCCCCTCGGATTGTCAGGTTCCGAGAAAATTTGATAAGTTCTAAAATTCGAATTCAGATTTCTGACGTCTTTACACATGAGTGTAATTGAACTCAGAAATCAAATTGAGTTCATGAACCCGCCTTTTTTTGCGAAATGGCCCGCAAAAGCTTGTATCCACTCTAGCTAAAAAACTAATGGACCGAATTTCACAAAATTTGGTAGATAAGTCGCTTGTAAGCCACCCTGGTGCTGATTAGATTTTGGTATAATTCGAAAAAAAATAACCTGCCTTTTTTTGCAAAATGGCCCGCAAAAATCATCAAAATCTAAACATAAGAACTACGTATGCTCAAATATAGCCATTAAATGCTTGTTTAATACGTAATTTTTAGCGAAGAAAAGAATAAGACCAACCCCATTACACTAGGACTAGCCGTTCTCGAGATATTTTAGTTTTTCGTATTTTTCCTACACCATTTTTGAAAATAAGTCCAGTTTTCAAATGAGAACGAAAATTGAATTAAAAATTAATTAAATTTAATTTAAATAAATAGAACGTGAATATAAGTCTGCAGGGAAAGTCATGTGCTGCCCACATCAGATTTTTTAATATTCCAGCGCTATTTGAAATGCCTTCTCCAACTATAAAACTATACTCAACGTCGGCTACTTTTTTAAATATGTATATTACTACCAACCATCTGTACTTTTAAGCACATATTCCTATAAAACAAAGTGATAAAAATAAGGTATGCTTCAAAAAATGTGTTAGTCTTATGGGTCATTTTCTGTAAACGGGAGTTTTACATGTCCCAGGTGTTTTAATAAAACTTTACATGACTTGGGACTGATTTTAGACACTGATCAGTTTTACTATATTGTAGTTCATATTTGTCACCCATTAGCTAAGAAAACAATTTATATTTTTAATATTTAAAAATTTAGTTTTTTTTATTAAATGTCATTCCCCTGTGTATCCCAACAGCCAAATAGTAAAATCACAACTTCATTTACAAGCCTTCATTTTCTAGTTTTCTTTTTGATGTTTTATATTAAATTAGATAATTTACAATACAAACAGTAATAAACAAGAAAGATCAAACATGCTTAAAGCATTGATTATGAAGCACTTTCCAACTTCAATGCAGTTTTATTTAAACAAGTCTAAAATGCAATGCATTCCTCGGTAATATTTTAAAACTTATCACAATACTACATTCATTTATTATATTTGAAAACTTAGACCTTCATCGAAAAAAATTAACTTCATTCAAATGACGGCATTGAAATATAAATTGCCTGGTTTAAACATCTCTAAAATGCGATACATTCCTCGGTAATATTTTTAAAACTATCATATACTACAATAATTTATTATATTTGAAAACTTCATCGAAAACAACTGAAATTCATTCAAATGACGTCATGGAAAAAATAACAGGCCTGGATCTCTCTATAAAAACAGCATTTCATTCATAACTTTTCCCATTCATTTCATTCATCACAATACTATAATAATTTATTTTATTTAAAAATTAAGACCATGGAGCTACAAGTAATTAAACTCTATGCTTAAAACTTCATTGAAAAAAATCGTCCTTCTCTTTGTAAAATCAATGAATATTTCATTCATAGCAGCTATGCAGACTCCATAGGCTAAATAATTTTGTGTTAAAAAATACAGCAATTCTAATACAACTCATTCTACATATTTTGCTGTTTACATTTTACATAAGTGAAAAATAGGCTTCGTTGTAGAAATAATTAAATTTGGATGATCATTTAAACTCAAATATATTGTAATTGCGTTGTTGCAGTATGTAGATGCACAGAATTTAAGCAAAAATAAAGTGGTTTTAGGACGGATACAACACTTAATATGAAATAAAAAGAACTTAAATAATCACGATTTTGAGACAAGATGGATGCCATATATCATTTTGAAGTGGGTCATGTGATCCTTTCATATCATGATCACGTGATCGGTTCATATAAGAGGTGTAATTATTATTTTAATTTTTATTTAAAAAACTACTGAATATATTTCGTTGAAATTTTTTTTACATATTTTATGGAACAATTTGAATATTACCTAAAATTTTCGAAGCAATTTGTGAATTTTAAATCTACTTAAAAAATGTTTGAAAAATTAGGTCCCATAGGGCTCAATGTATTTCATTTTTTCAACCCGGGTTCAATCCAAAACTAATTGGGTGATATTATTCATTTATATTCCCATAGGTCCTACAGACCGCCTGAACAACATACTAAAATTTCATTTTGTTTAAGTCATTTTTACGGCAGTTATCGTGCTAACGGACAGACAGACAGACAGACAGACAGAATGAACAAAGTCATAAGCACTTTTCAACTTTGTTGTAAAGTGTTAAAAAAGGAAAATTACTTATCTCTGATGGTGAGACTTCTAATAATTTTACATTACCTAATAAATCTTGCATACCCGGTAGACAAACAATAAACCCGGAGCACAGATAGATCCTAACCCTCAGGATTTTCTGACTAAAAGGTATAACCGTTTAAAAAAATCAGCTGTGGTTCCAGTCCAAGGGAGCCGGAATGGTTTTGCGTGAATAACGTGAATAACATTTCGTAAAATTAAACTCTAATACAGTTTAATAAGTATATAAAATTTCTTTATTCAGATTCATTTGTTTCGTTCACAGGCTTTTAAAACGATACAAATTACTCGCTAACTGTTTATAGATAGCTCTAGTACTTTTAGTTTTCGCTCTAATTTCATCTGAATACTCCGACCATAGATTCCAAGTTAAAATATCAAATTATTGTACGAACTTGCTTCGTGGTATACTAATTAAACTTAAACAATATCGAGATTTTAGATTCGAGTTAATCTATAAACTTGCTTGACCGCACATAAATACGTACTTGAATGCGTATATTTCCACCTATTCTGTTCAAACCCCATCAATAATTTAACATCTTTAAAATCCCCAAGTTAATTTAACATCCTATTTAAAAAAAAAAAAATCGAAATATATAGTCATTGTGTACCAATATTTTACCAAGGAGTAAGTAGACACATTGAGCTGTAAAACTCGTAACATTTTAAATATGATAGCTTTCCCACCCATTGGAAACCTAGGTTAAACAACTAAAATATCGGAATTATAACCACTAATTATAAGAGCTCGATACAAAATTCAATAGGCTTGTAAGGTTATATAGAACTGTAGGGTTTTCGAAGAGTTGAAAATGTTTGCTTATTATCATATCACATTTAGTTTTTGAGATATAACCATTACAAACTTGAACAAGAAAGATCAATCATGCATAAAGTAATGACTATGAAACACTTTCCAACTGCAATGCAATTTTATTTAAACATCTCTAAAATGCGATATATTCAGAGGTAATACTTTTAAAATTATCACAATACTATATTAATTTATTATATTTGAAAACTTAAAACTTCATCAAAAAAAATTAACTTTATTCAAATGACGTCATTGAAATATAAGTCGCGTGGTTTAAACATCTCTAAAATGCGATACATTCAGTGATAATATTTTTAAAATTATCACAATACAATAATTTATTGCATTTGAAAACTTAAAACTTCATCGAAATAAATGAACTTTATTCAAATAGCGTCATTAAAATATAAATCACCTGGCTCTCTATGTAAAAGCTGTAAATATTTCATTCATACACTTTTATTCCATTCCTTTCATTCATCACAATACTACAATAATTTATTTTATTTAAAATCTTACCATGGAGGTAAACGTAATTTAACTCTATGCTTAAAACTTGAAAAAGTCTGTATTAAAATCGTCTGTTCTGTATGTAAAATCAATTCATTCATATCAGCTATATTTCAGACTCAAAGAGCTAAACAATTTTGTGTTAAAGAAATTCAGCAATTCTTATACAGCTCATCCTGCATCTTTATGTGTTTACATTCTCCATAAGTAAAAATTAGGTTTCGTTGTAGACATAATCAAAGTTTGATGATCATTTAAACTGAAATATATTGTAATTGCGTTGTTTCAGGATATAGATGCAAAGAAATTAAGCAAAAATAAAGCAGTTTTAGGACGCATACAACACTAAATATAAATTAACAAGAAAATTCAATCATGCATAAAGCATTGATTATAAAACACTTTCCAACTGGAAATGTAATTTTATTTAAGCGTCTCTAAATTGCGATACATTCAGCGCTGATATTTTTTTTAAATATGACAGTAATTTATTATATTTGAAAACTTAAAAAAAGACAATCAAAAAATACAATGCCAATAACCACGGAGGGAAAAGTAAGGATTTAAAACTTCACATTAAGAAAACGCCAATATCATGTAAGACAATAATTTCGGTGGCGCTGGGATAAGCTGCATTGCGTGAATTTCTATGGCGAAAGACCTAAAATATTTTTTAAACTGTCAGTTTTGTAAAAAAAAAATAATTAACGCAATGCAAGTTAGAACTGAAACAATAAAGAATATTCCTACTCATTCAAAATTATTTTACCTTTCAATTTATTTTTATCTCCATAGATTCTGTACTCTCTCTATCCTATTACTGTGAAAAAATACTGGTTAATTAGTTAATTATACTCATAATTAATTAACTCTTAATTTAAAACTAATCAAAAATACATATACTAAATACTACGCCTTTCTGTTGTGTCAATTAGCAAATAGCAGCCACTTTACTAGCACTAGCGACACCTACATATAATTCTCAAAACATTATGGCATTTTTAAGCATTTCTTCCATATATAGGAGATTTATCTCCTTCTTTCTAACTCCATGCTAGTTAAACTAAATGAACTTTATTCAAATAACGCCATTGTAATATAAATCGTCTGCCTCTATATGTAAAATCAATGAATATTTAATCATTTAAAATAAAAAATATTGTAATTGCGTTGGCTCAGAATTTAGATAAACAGATAATACGTAAAAAAAATCTGATGTGGGCAGCACATGACTTTCCTTATATAATGCAATGAATTTACTACTTTTACAGTAAAAAAAAAAAAAAGATTATTTTTATAGTAGATATTTATATTCTTTCCAAGATATTGAATTTTCGGCAATGAGTCGTCATTTTCATTGATTTAGCGTCATTTTTATCCATTTGGCGAGTTTATCGTTAATTTAGCACCATTTAAAAAAGTCGCCAAGTTGGCGACATTCCACCAAATTCGTCGCTGAAATCTCGTCAAGCGTTATGGATGGAAAAGTAAGTTATTCTTACAGCAGATAAATGACTATTGGCGTTCAAATACAAAATTATTATTCAAAGTATCTTTTTTCATGAATGGAACGAGCCAGATCCCCGAGAATGATGTCCCCAAATTTATCGCATGGTATTACATATGAAAATTGAACATGTTTCTCAATAGGAAATATTTTTTTTTTATTTTATCTCTCTGCGAACTATATCATTTGCTGTAATTGCTGAAAAAGAGCCTGCGCAGCTAATAAACGTTAAAACACGTTTAAAATGTAGATTAGAAAATAAATTTAATAACATTTAAAGTTTAAATACATTTTACAAACATTTGAAAAATAGGAATACTAATTAAATGCATGCCAATACGACTCCCCTTGTCAAAAATCACACTTAAGCATAAACATTTTTAATTTGTGCTAGAATTTCATTCAGAAATTGTAGAAAATTAAAATATATAAATTTCTCATTATATTAAAAACTTGCTAGGTTTGCGGATGGCAAAATTATTTCTGATTGCAGCCCACAATTTGACAGTCCAGCAGAAGTGAAGAACTATATTATGTAATATCTTAACATTTTTACAAAATAGCGCTCATTTGCGTCAAATTAACATTGGCGACAAACTCACTAACTCAAACAGCCTGATTAGAATCCTCGAATTCTAGAAAAGTATTATTCACCCATTTCTACTTATAGTACGAAAGATAGAATCGATACCGTTATATGACCTACTTGGTTATGATTTTTGAAAATAATTTACTCATGGGCATGATAAAAAAAAATAATTAAACTCTTAGAAAGATATTTATTATAAAATATATCTCTTTTCTTTCTGGAGAATATAGCAAGAGTCAGAATTTAATTGAATTTGCTTTTCTCCCCGTATTCAACAATTTTTATTTAAAAAACTACCTAACATATTTTACTGAAATGTTTTTTGTATATTTTATGGGATAGTTTGAATATTTCCCAAAACTTTCGAAGCAATTTGTGAATTTTAAATTCGCTTAAAAATGTTTCAAAAATTAGGTCCCATAGAGTTTAATGTATTTAATTTTTTCAACCCAGGTTCAATTCAAAATTAATTGGGCGATATTATTCATTTATATTCCCATAGGTCCCACAGACCGTCTGAATAACATACTAAAATTTCATTTTGATAAAGTCATTTTTACGGCAGTTATCGTGCTAACGGACAGACAGACAGAATGAACAAAGTCATAAACACTTTTCAACTATGTTGTAAAGTGTTAAAAACAGAAAATTTTCAATCTTCTTCAACTTGACAACATGATTACTCGGAAATTATAAAAAGTTTTTGAAAGCAAATTATATATCTAAAAACTAGATTTCCTAAAACAAATTTTTGCAACTTACTATTTATATCTGTTTTGTATAGTTTCGCAGACATTTCGAAGAAAAAGAAGCAAAATGGAAATAAATAAAATAAATAAAGTAAAAAATAAGTAAAAAAACCTTACTCGGAAATATACTTTAGACTAGGATTTTCGAAATAAAAGTTCAAAATATTAAAGTATTGAAATTATTTTATATATTCATAATCTTTACTACCATATATATGTTCCTCAAAACAAGTAATTATTGCATACATTTCTATCTATTAGGTTCGGAGATATACGCGTACAAAGTGTTTACATTTTTGTAATGCTCCGATTACCTTAAGCATGGATGATACCTTAAGCATGGATGTTAGTCATATTAAAAGTAATTGGGGTTATACTATATACCCACGCATCCCCAGTAAAATTGCCCTCCTGAGTATAGAGAAAGAAAATATTTGTCTATATTTTTGACAAGAAAATAAATGGTTAAAACAAATCTAATTATTTCAAATAATACTCATTACTATCCTCTGTTAAAATGTGTATGTTTTCTTTCTGCTACATTTTCGAACTATGCGGTGATTTGAAATAGCGGCACCAACTAGATGGCAACATCATATTTGTACTCAATATATCATCTCTAACACTAGATGGCAGCACCACAATTGTAGTCAGTCTTTCAGTTCACCAAAATTGTAAATAGTCTTTCAGTTCTAAAACTAGATGGCGACACCATGATTTTAATTCACACTTTAAGAATTCCAACAAAATATTTCAACATCAATTGACATTCGAATACGTTGTTCAACACATAATTTTTTACCGATTAACAGATTGAGATATTTAGATGCATGAAAAGACAAGTTAATATGTTCTTGTAACTCAATCTCGTAGGAAATTACTTGCCTTCTTGAATCGCCTATTAATGGAAATTGCATAATTCTTTAGAAAGCGCATCCTGTGTAAAGTAAAATTTCTAATATCTCACGAACGACTATTGATCATTTTTACATAATGGTCTGCATTCTTTTACTGGTTGAAGATACTCACACTCACCATGGGAGCCCATAAAACTTTTTCCAGAAGAGGACAAACTCAAGGATATGCTATACAACATCGACTAGCTTGACAAGGTCATATTTAAGGGAGGGTTAGGGGATTCAACCCCCCCCCCCCCGAAATTGAAAAGTTTCTATATGTTTCCTAAACACACATGTAAGAAAAAGAACAATCTACAGAATCCCCATTCAGTTTGTCGTTCTGAAATCTTTGAATTAGAAAAACAATCCGTTTTAACCTTCAATAAATAATAAAAAATGGAATTTTTTTTTGGATTTAAGAAACTAAGAATTGAAAAAAGCTGTACGGCAAAATTCCGGTTCCTGAAGCTGAACGAAGAAGCTGAGACCAAAATTTAGTTTCTAGATGCCCTGCACGGGTCAATTTAAAAAAATTTTACCCAGCTCGAAAATATTAAGATTTGACTCGGCCAATGCCCAAGAATTTTTTTTTTAAATATTTCACCCGAGAACTAACCCGTCCTGAAAGCACTCAAAGCCAGTCCCAACGCGAACCGACCCGATTTTTTTTTTCTTTCAATACATTGAAAGCCCATATGTATGCAAGTTATATTACATATAGTAATAAATTAAAAGGAATCCAAATGTGAAAATCTGTACAAATCAGGAATGAATATTACTGTAGAGTGTGTTTTTGTTTATTATTTTAGTTTGATAATATCAGAAATTAAATGAGGAAACGGCTCTTTATTGAGGTTATGTTTTAAAAATGCTTTATTCACCCATTTAAGTTATCAGCGAATAATGCAATGCCCTTTTGTTAGAGCTCATCAGCACCAAATATTCTTGACTACAGTGGTTGCAAAACCAATATGTCATATGCCACAATGGTTATTATTTTTAAAAATATTTCAATGCGATTGAAATTTTCCATGTAAGTATGTATTTTCCTTGATTATATCAGTATGAATAATTTTAAATTTTAATCATTTAAAATTAAAAGTGGTAGATGTTTAGAATACAAATATAAATGAATTCAATGAAAATAATTCTTCTTATCCATATATTAATTTTAAATGATAACAGTTTGCTCAAATAAATTTTCATTCAATATTTGTTATCGGAAAGAAATCGACGGAAGTGTTTTACTCTAAGAATAGAATTTATTTAATTTTGATAATTTAAAAACATTCGAAATCTAATAATTGAAATTAAAATCGTAGAAAAAATTGAATAAAATATCGGTGTTAAATTTTAAGTAAATTGTCTTTTCCATTTATTTTAACCCGGCCCAACCCGAGCCGTATTTAATAAAACATTGCCTGAGCCCGGCCCGTGGGCCAGGTTGAGTTCTAGCCCACGGGCCAGGCCCAGGCTGTGCAGACCTCTAACTTGGACTCCTTGAGATTGATATTTAAAACTGAACCCCCCCCCCCCCCAAATTGAATTTCAAAATACGCCACTGTAACTTGATGCCCAACTTTGTGACCTTGAACGTCCCGGGGAGGGCAAGTGCCCTCCTCTTTGGGCATACATGTTAAAGCCATTCACTCATTTGATAATAGTAAGCCTATTTCATTTGTGATTTTTTTTCCTTCTGTTTTAACTCAAACACGTTAAATTTCTCGAGAACATCGCACGTTATCGTCCTTTAAATCTTGATATATGTTTTTAAATGAAATGTCATGGACTCCCATT
Organism: Amaurobius ferox; assembly: GCA_951213105.1. Taxonomy (NCBI): domain Eukaryota; kingdom Metazoa; phylum Arthropoda; class Arachnida; order Araneae; family Amaurobiidae; genus Amaurobius; species Amaurobius ferox. Next base: position 49,263,886 of record OX578139.1, on the reverse strand, counting down.
GGGAAGGGCAAGCGGGGTCACTTGCTGTTGCCCTTAAGGTCACAAAGAAAGTTTAAGGTCACAAAGCCGGGCATCAAGCTAGACGATGGTGTACGTTTTAACCTTGAGTTCAGGGACGTAAGTACCGGGGGGGGGGGGGGGTCACACACACCCTGACTCAAAAAAGTCGGAAAATTTGGCAATCACTCGGAAAAGAAATCAAAATAAGTGTGAGTTTTGTTCACCATAAATTTCACTTCAAAAACTTATATTTTACTTTAATTTCTAAATGTTCACTACAAAATCACCTATTCTCTTGTGAAACAAAATCCTTGAAGTCCATGTTGAAGTAAAGCCATCTGATGAACGTCGGACAAATGGTTTCTTTGCGGTGTCATAAATCTCATTTAAATACATTTGAGCCACCTGGAAGGGCGATGACAACGAGGGCAGGAAGTCCCCAATCTTTTTCGGCCTTTTACTTGAGGAAATTCGGAGAAGCACACCTTGCACCCGGAGGGTGCAGATCATTTGTAGTACCCATATGTGGGGACAAAACCATGCAAGAGCAATTAGGTTTGGTAAGAGTTCTTCGGAAAAAATCACTTTTCTTCGCTGTGCAATTGGCAAAACAGCAGGAGAAAAATACTAAAACACATTGTCCAGGGATTTGGAAAGCAAACCCAGTATACATTTCTTTAAAAGTGTCTTTAATTGGGCAAGTAATTTAAGACGCTCAGAAAATGTGAATGTATTTCCTGTATAATTCTGAAAAGCATGGAATCTTCATTCAGCCCAGATTGCTTCAATTTTTCGCAGAGCTGGGTTGGGACCGCGTAAAGTAAGGTAGTATTTATAAATTATTTAAAGGCATGCATAAGAATTGTTTATATACGTTTCTCATAATGATTATTATTTATTTTTATTCCTTTTTTAAATTTTGTTATAATATTCTTGTGCTTTTAAAGGTATCATTTAACAATTCATACGTCATTTAAATAAATTTTCTGCGATAAAATAAAATCACAAATTGTGAATGAAACACTAAACTATACAAAAAGATCAGCAGTGGTTCCAATACGGGTCAGAACGGGCTGAAAATTTAGATTTTTTCCCTATCTGGCACGACTGTCCCAGTGCTTAAACCCTGCCCAAAGACCATTGAGTCTCGGCTTGATCCGGCCCAAAATAATTTATATATTCATATATGTTAAAAACATGAATGTGTTGAAGACCCAGACCGTCCGACTCATCCTGAGGACTTCAGCAACTATTTGGACGGCCGGGAAAGCGTGAAATTTTTCTACGAAGAATTGAGGTAATTTTTTTTTAAACATTTGTCTATATATAGGTGAAATAAAGACTATTATTTCAAGTATTCAATTAAAATTCATTTGAAAAATTTTTGAAATTAAATATGTTCGGCCTGGCGAAATAAATATATTCGGCCCCAGAAAAATTTTCAAAATATGTTCGGCCTTTTTTAAAAGCAAAGTTCGAGCCCGGCCCGAATCAGCGTTATAAAATTTCGGCACGGCCCGAGTGGAAATGATTTCGCCTGAATAACATTTTTCTATGTAGATATTATATCTTTTTTAACAATTTTAAAATAATTTCAAATAATTAAATAGCAAAATTAGAGCCATTTTTTTCAAAATGGTTCAAAATATTAAGACATCGAAATTAAAACCACTTTTTCAATTTTTTTAAATTATTAAAATATCGAAATTAGGACCACATTTACAAAATATTAAAATATCGAAATTGTTGCTACTATATTTCAAAAACTAAGAACCTATCCAAAATCCAATTGTACACTCCTATATGGTTTTCAAAGGGCTACAAATTACCTAATATTGTTCATAGCTGCCACTTTTCGTTTTCGAAAAATAAGCATTTATAAACTTAAAAAACAGGAAAATTTCAATCTTTTTAAACTTGATAAGACGATTCCTCGAAAATTGCATTAGATCTATAAAAACCCATTACTAAGCTAGAACTTGGATTTCCTACTAAACATTCTTATCGCTTATGGTTTATCTTTCATAATTTAGAAAATAGTTCGAGTGAAAGCAAGGAGACTAAAATTCTCTACGACAAAAACTTTTTAGTTTTTCGAAAAAAAATGCCAATATACCAAAATATTGAAATTATCTCTATATATATACATAAAAGGTACTATATTTCCAACAAAACAAGTAAAAGTTGGTGATATTTTTATCTATTAGGTTCGGAGATATAAGCGCCCAAAGTGTTTATATTTTCCGTAACGCCCGGATGTCTGCTAGAGACTCCCCAACCATACATGTTATTCATATTAAAATCTATAAAATCTATGCAATTTGTCCTTTCATACTGTGATTATTTTTCTGGAGAATATTATATATCAAATTGATGAGGTCAAAAAAATTTAATGCTTTTTATTTTTGCTTGTTTTTCTTTATGATGATGTATTTCCTTTTTTAAATTGAAAGAAAAATAATTTGCCTAAACTTATGTGTGAAAACAGGTTTAATATATTAATACATATTTGCAACTAATTATTTAAACCAATTCATTAAATAAAAAAGTTAGGCTTCGTAACCCTGAAAGATGCTACGAATGTATAAAACGCAGAACTCGGGAGAAAAAAATTCTAGGGATGATATCAACAAATTATTTCTAAAAATATAAGTATTGAATAACATTGTGTTTGACTTATGGCTGCATATGCGGCAAAAATTAAAATTGGAAAAATTTGAAAAATTGGAAGTTTGATTAATTAACTGAAAATGTTATTAATTTATAACTTAAATAAAGTTACTCTTAAATTGCAGTAAATTTTTAAGTTATAAATACTAACAGAAACCACCAAAGAGAGGCTTTCCAAAACATAGGATAGTCCCATTGCAGATTCCGACATAGATGCTAAAGTTATCCTAGTTTGGGGAACGTCCCCTATAGGCGAGTTCTGTAACCATTAACGCTTGGTTTTGGTCATAGTCCACAGATAAATTGTGTAGTATGGCCTCAATTTTTGTGAAATTTAATGCCGACTGCGTGATAAGACTGAATTTATCTGTCTCTAAAAAGTTCACAAATTTGTAGAATATAGCAAGTTTTCGTGTTGCCATTCCGCATTAGGTATTACTTGCAGAGAACTAAAAATCTGATGTGGGCATCACATGAATTTCTTTACATAACGCAATGAATACACTACTTTTACAGTAGAAAAAACGTGATGTGGGCAACACATGACTTTCCCTGTAGACTTATATTCACGTTCTCTTTATTTTAAATAAATTTATTTCACGTTTAATTCAATTTTCTTTCTCATTCGGTAACCGGACTTATTTTCAAAGGTGGCCTAGAGAAAGTACGAAAAACTAAAATATCTCGAGAACGGCTAGTCCTAGAGTAATGGGGTTGATCTTATTCTTTTCGTCGTTAAAAATTACGTACTAAACAAGCATTTAATGGATATATTTGAGTATATCTAGTTCTTTAGTTTAGATTTTGACGATTTTTGCGGGCCATTTTGCAAAAAAAGGCAGGTTATTTATTTCCGAATCATACCAAAATCCAATCAGCACCAGAGTAACCCACAAGTGACTTATTTAGCGAATTTTGTGAAATTTGGTCCATTAGTTTTTCAGTTAAAGTGGATACAAGCTTTTGCGGGCCATTTCGCAAAACAAAAGGCGGGTTCTTTTATCCTGAAACGTACCCAAAACTAATCAGCACCAGATTCGCCCACAAGTGACTTACCTACCAAATTTTATGAAATTTGGTCAATTACTTTTTTAGTTAAAGTGGATACAAAATCTGCACAGACAGACACACAGACACTCACACAGACGTCACGCTAAAAATGGTTTTTTCGTATTCTAGAGGTCTTGAAACGTGTAGATCCGTCGAAAACTCGATTTGCGATTTTCGACATGATTCCAATACTTTCCCTATACATTACCATGTATTGCAGGGAAAGTAAAAATCTGATGTGGACAGCACATGACTTTCGCTGCAGACTTATATACACATTCTCTTTATTTTAATTAAATTTAATTTACTTATAATTCAATTTTCGTTCTCATTTGGTAACTGCACTTATTTTCAAAGGTGATGTAGAGAAAAAACGAAAATATCTCGAGAACGGCTAGTCCTGGTGTAATTGGGTTGGTCTTATTCTCGTCTTCGTTAAAAATTACGTATAAAACAAGCATTTAATGGATATATTTCAGCATACGTAGTTTTTTATTTTAGATTTTGTCGTTTTTGCGGGCCATTTGGCAAAAAAAGGCAGGTTATTTTTTCCGAATCGTACCAAAATCTAATCAACACCAGTGTAACCCACAAGTGACTCATCTACCAAATTTTGTGATATTCAGTCCATTATGTTTTCAGTTAGAGTGGACACAATCCTTTGCGGACCATTTCGTAAAAAAAGGCGGGTTCTTTTATCCCGAATCGTACCCAAAGCTAATCAGCACCAGATTCGCCCACAAGTGACTTACCTACCAAATTTTATGATATTCGGTCAATTACTTTTAAGTTAGAGTGGATACAAAATCTGCACAGACAGACACGCAGACACACACACAGACGTCACGCTAAAAATGGTTTTTTCGTATTCTAGAGGTCTCGAAACGTGTAGATCCGTCGAAAACTCGAGCTGCGATTTTCGGCATGATTCCAATACTTTCCCTATACATTACCATGTATTGCAGGGAAAGTAAAAATCTGATGTGGGCAGCACATGACTTTCCCTGCAGACGTTTATATTCACGTTCTCTTTATTTATTTTTAAATTTATTTCACTTTTAATTCAATTTTCGTTCTCATTCGGTAACCGGACTTATTGTTAAAGGTGGCGTAGAGAAAATACGAAAAACTAAAATATCTCAAGAACGGCTAGTTCTAGTGTAAAGGGGTTGATCTCTGTCTTTTCGTCGTTAAAAATTACGTATTAAACGAGCATTTAATGGATATATTTGAGTATATCTAGTTCATTAGTTTAGATTTTGACGATTTTTGCGGGCCATGTTGCAAAAAAAAGGCAGGTTATTTTTTTTCGAATCGTACCAAAATCTAATCAGCACCAGGGTAACCCACAAGTGACTCATCTACCAAATTTTGTGAAATTCGGTTCATCAGTTTTTCAGTTACAGTGGATACAAGCTTTTGCGGGCCATTTCGCAAAAAATGGCGGGTTCTTTTATCCCGAATCATACCTAAAACTAATCAGCACCAGAATCGCCCACAAGTGACTTACCTACCAAATTTTATGAAATTCGGTCGATTACTTTTTTAGTTAGAGTGGATACAAAATCTGCACAGACAGACACACAGACAGGCACACAGACAGACACACAGACAGACACACAGACACACACACAGACGTCACGCTAAAAATGGTTTTTTCGTATTCTACAGGTCTCGAAACGTGTAGATCCGTCGAAAACTCGAGTTGTGATTTTCGGCATGATTCCAATACTTTCCCCATACATTACCATGTATTGCAGGGAAAAGTAAAAAGTGCAAAAACGATTTACAGATTTTCAATGGGGACGCAATCCTTATAGAATATAATTGGTTGATATATATTACCAGAAAAAATGAACAATATTTACTTGTTTGTATTTAAATTATTTGTGATTAAGGAATTTCAAGTATTTACAAACATATTTAAATGCGGTCGTCATTCGTATGAAATTTTATATCTTCTGATTTGAAATAAAAATGTTTTATTAATTCCGTCGTATAAATCAAATGCATGGTAATATGTATGTAGAAAATTGAATAAATATTATAATAGTGTCGAAAATCAAAATTCAGTTTTATCCCAGCTCGCATAGTCTTGACATGTTGCGCGTATTAGGTTCTTTTTTGACTATCTGATCAGTAAAACAAATAAAGTACAATTTCCATTATAAAACCCTTCACGAAAGATAACTTTCTCTTAGCAGCAGGACTCTGTTATGCTATCTTTGCCTTATAAAATCTTTTTCATCTCCTTCCCCCCAAAATGTTCTTTATAATCTTTTTAAGTAATCTATTATAGTACAAATTGCGATGAAATTTATTTATAAAAATATTTAATTCCGAAAGAAAGTATTATTTTACAAGTTTTATTTCTACCGTATTTAAATTTCAATGTATTTCTTCAAAATTAATACATTTCCTTAATTTTTAAAGTTAAGGTGTTTCCCTTTCTTAAATTACTGTAATTAAACCTTTTTAGAACAATAATTATCATATTAGAAAATTTTCTCCCGTCAATATCACCACAGAAAAAGCACTTGTGCTTTGCATTTTTTTTAAAGTTTCATTTATTAAATATACGATTTAAAATCTATTACATTCTACAAATTTTTACTAGAAAATTAAGAAATTTAAAGTTAATTTCAAGAGTTTTCAAATACAATAAGTAAAAGAAAAAAATAGAATTATGTCAGATAAGCTCTCAGGAAAAATGCCTTTCCAGAGAAATTTATAAAAGAAAATAGAAAACATTTTAGGTTACATGCTTGTCTTATAATACTATAATGACTAGCACCAAAATATATTGTAGTAAAATTGAACTAGCAAACATAAACGGTTTTAGTGATAGAGCATTAAGTCATGCAAGTTTTTCTTTAAAATGCATTCTTCTATACTGTAAAAGCAACCAATTTATTGGTTTTCCTATTGTTAGCCGAGACTATTGTTTGATAATTCCATTATAGTAACACTAATCTAGACGAAAATAGAATTCAGCTTCTATTGCAAATAACAGTGATAGTCTACTGTGCGGCCGCACAAGCTACACGGGCGTAATATGCCCTTTATAAACACCAAAACGATTCATTGCGATGTCGGTTTGCATATGTGGGCGCGCATTTAATCTGCATGTACAAAATTAAGGGGACTCGGTACCCTTTGAACAATTTTTTTTGTTTAAGCACTTTACAATACTCTTTTTGCATATTATTAAATGATTTTATTAAGGAAAATTATTTTATCAAGAAAAAAGACAATTCTACTGATACAATTTGAAAAATTTAATTTTTTTTAAAAAATTTAAATAATTTTTAAAACCTATCTTCTCCTACAATTTCTAACTTTTTGCAACCCTTTTTTTTTATAAGGTTCTTTGCAGTGTCTTCTATAACTTTAAGGATCGGATTTTTAAAAAGTTATTTAGTTCGGGAGAAAAAAAATAAAATGTTGATACATATGTAAAAATTCAACAAAAAATTGAGTTTTTTGTACATATCTATTTTTTTAAAAAAAACTTTTGATTTTATTGCAAATCCGATCCTTAGTTTCATAAAATGCACTATAATGAACATCCAGAAAAAAAATCAAGTCAATTGAGAAATATATATTTAAGTTTTAGCATTTTGAACATATTGATATACTGAAAAAACACGAACTGAGAAAAAGCACTTTAAAGGTTTTACCTCTGAAAAATTATTCCAAATCCATTTTAAATTACTTTAAATGTTATTTTAAATTATTTACTATACACTTACCTTTAAAACTGTAGCTGTTTCATTGAATTTAACTATATTTATTTTATATAAGTGACCATTAGCCGAAACCTTAGTTGTCACACATTGAAAAGAAAATCGAGAAAAAATATAAATAAAAATTGATTTTAGCAAATTCATTATTATTTTTACACCATGAAATATAATTGATTCATTTCATTAGGATATAGCTTAACTATAAATATGATGATGTTTATATTATAAAAGAAATACAAGATTTGAAAATATATCCATATCATAAAAACACACAATATTTCGTAACTTTAAGCATATCATTTCTGCATAACTACCATTATTTCTTAACTTTCTTTTAAACATACCCTGCACTGTATGTTACACCTTCCTTTTTTTAACTAATATGCCTCTTTTTAAAATTGCTTTTTTAACCAGTTTACGTGCAAGTTGATATTTTGCACTTCGTCGTTTTTGTCAAAACATTTTTTTTTTCGAAAATCGAGCGCAACACCGAGATTCATGGAGCACTTTCCTAAAGGTACACCTAAGGCATTCTGTGCTTCTTTTATGCAACGCAGTGTACCTTTATTATATTCACACACAGCTTCCATTACACAGAGTTTTACACGTTTTTTATGTACAAATGTTTCTTTAGGACATTTTGCCCACGTCGCACTGTGTAAGCTTTCGTTTGCATTTTGAGTTCCACAGTTTATGCACGATATTAACTAACGAAAGTAGATCGGAAAAAGTAAACAACGTTTCTTTATCAATTAAAATTATGATTAAGCACTTTCATCTTCTTCCTGGTAGAAATATTTTGTAAAACAGGGAGTATTCAGTTGCAGATGCGATGTAAACAGAGAAGTAGGCGTGGTATTTAAAGAGACACAGTTGCAGTCAAAAGCCTTTTAAATATATTTATAGTTCTCGGATCTTCACGAAACTTTGTCAGGATATACTAGGGATGTCAAGGTATATTTTAAGCAAAAAATTTGAAAATCGGTATTTTCGTCATTTTTCGCCAAATGAAGGGTACTGAGTCCCCTTAACGCCTTAAATAAGCGCCTTTAAGCAAAAAAAACGCCTTAAATAAGCGCTTAAACACGCTTTTTCTCGTTGCGCTGCGACACCTTTAGGATTGAACAAAAAGCAAGGAGGTAAAAATCGGGATTATGATTGTAGTTATCCCGTTAAAATGATTTTTTCACAATGCTTTTAATGGCAAATAATTGTATTTTGAAAAATATAAATAATATCTTTAAAATTTAAGAAATAAGAAAATTTCTCAATTTAAATCACTTTATGTCTTTCGTCTGCTGCACTTTCGTGAAATAAATGCCGAAAAGTAAAATTAGATAATTAAATACTATCTCCGAATATTTTCGTGCTATAGAAGATATTTATCGAGCGAATTCTTATAAAAATAAAATAATTGCTCATTTAAAAAAATCAAAATGATATCTGTAAAATTCTGGAACTTAGAATTTTTTATTTTATCACCCATATTGTGTCGCGCTAATTGTCTATAACCATCTGCTATTCTTCAAACAATAATCTGTTGGCAACTTTATGTTCTGAATATTTAAAGGAATGGATTTAGAAACAACGAAATTTCGATTTTAAATATTCATAACCTTTAAACTAATTGAAATTTAAAAGAAAAATAATCCCGGCGAGGTGCGTATTTGCATAAGCTAAGATTGCATAAGCTAAGATGCCAACTAACTCTATACAGATCTTCAAAACTGTTGAAAGCTTGAATTTTCTGCTACGCGTTACACACACATAGAAACAGACATCTTTTTGAAAAATACTAAATAATAATAATGCAACATTTACTCGACCGTTCGATATTAAATTGTGTATAAATTAGAATGTTACACTAAAATGGTGACAATGTCGAAATGTTTTTATAAACCTTTTATGAATCGAAAAAATATGTTAAATAGTTGAGCGTCCAATAAATAAAAATTTCCATTAGTTATAATTTTACTGCTGTACATTTTGTAGACACATTTTATATATTATATTTTTATTAATAAATAATCATTAATTTATTTATAATTACTATTACTTTATTTTTAAATTAAAATATTTCTTTCTTGTTCAAATAAAAATCCCCCAAAACATCATTTAAAATTAAACAGCGTTATTTCAAAATAATAAGCTAAAGTTGATAGTTGCGAAATATTGTATATTCAGATATTTTGTGGTCATTATTTGGTATTTTAATAGTCACAACCTTTCTACTAGAGCTGCCACTATAAGTAGGAAACAAAAAAGTAATGAAATGATCTTGCATATTAAATATCGATGAAGAAGCCAGTAAAATAGATCAAAATAATGAATAACATAATTTTTTGCTTTTGAAAGTCAGCTGTCCATAAAATATGGTGATGCTATGCTTTATATTACTTCATTCATTTCTGATTCTGTTTGCGCCACTTAATATGCACTTGTTTCCAGTAATAAATTACTTATACTGAAAATTTTGGTGTTCAATTAAAAAAAAATGTTCTTATATTTTGTGGACTTTCCATCTCTGCAATTGGTTTATTTAATCTTACGTTCTTTCGAATTATTTATATCCCAAAGACTTTGATCGAAGTTGAAATTTTTTTATAAACCAGCAAAGTTCTGCGCACTTCGAGCGCTAAGCTCGGCTAAGTACACCACGGCCATACATCAGAAACAGGAACCGGCAGACATCAACTGTCACCGATCCTCCCACCCGCTCCTAATATCCACAGTCACAAACAAGTCATACACCTCCCTATTCAATATTACTATCTCTTATAGGATAATATCTCTCTATAAAAACATATATATTATACCAACTCGTAACATAACGCACGGGTTCCTTTCTCTAGAAGAATGTTCAGGCATGTGCAATCTACCGGGGAGAAACCGCAGTCCTATGCATCTCATTAAGGGCGATGCATTTCTTGCTTTGATGCGTTTTCTTGTCTTGGATTCAGTGTGGGTGGTGCTGCGTATATCATGTGGATGTGAGTATGGAAACGAAATTTTTAAAAATGTATATATACGTAGTTTGGCTTAGAGGACTAATGGGCCGCTGTTTTCCGAAATTGAACGTTTTTGTATAACGAATATCAAGTTAAGACCATTAAATATTCGCAGACATATTTCAGATCAAAGTTTATATGTTTATGCCGTGAAGGGAAGAGCGACCCACGATTTATACCTTTGTTTACTCCTTATTCTTATCTTGCGTAGTCATCTTCTATGGGGATTCAGAGGTTGAAGGACCAGCTTGCTAAGTATGGAAAGTCATGGAATTGCTTCGATCTTATTTACTTTCCCTAAAATACGTGGTAATGTATATGGAAAGTATTAGAATCGCGTCAAAAATCTGAAATCGACGTTCGACGGATCTACACATTTCAGACACACTCTGGAGCACTAAAAACCTATTTTTAGAGTGGGGTCTGCATCACGTATGTGTGCAATGTATGCAACCCCTCTAGCTCAAAAACTATTCGACGAAATTTCACAAAATTTAGTGTTTCAGAATAATAATACTTTGCTTTATCGTTTGCAAAATGGCGCGGAAATCGTCAAAATATGAAGTATAAGACTAAATATGCTGAAATGTATTACATAAGAACTAAATGCTTGTGTTATGCGTACATTTGGTCAACAAAACGAATAAGGCCAAACTCGTTACTCTAGGATGGAACATTATCGAGATATCAAGGTTTTTGAAATTTTGAGGAACCGGCGATTATTTTCTTTGTAGTTAAAAACTATTCGATTGATTTTTTTTAAAATTTAGTCACTTATATGTGAATGACCCTGATGCTGACTAGATTTTGGTACAATTTGGAAAATCGGAACTAACCTTTTTTACGAAATGGCCAGGAAAAACGTCAAAATCTGAAGGGGAAAAAATACTAAGTATGCTTACATATATTTATTAAATGTTTGTTTTATACGTAATGTTTAATATTGAAACGAATAAGACCAACTTCATTACACTGCGACTAACCGTTTTCGAGATGTTAAGCCTTTGGAATTTTGTGGAGATGGCGACATTTTAAAATGCGCAAAGTTGCCTAATGAAAATGAAAACGTGACTCATTAAAACGGCAAATTGGATATATCACGTAAATATCCATGTCAATTTGAGCAAATAAACTCCATTTAATAGAGAATGAAGTTGAATCTAAAGAAAGTCATGTGCTGCCCACACCATTTTTCTTTTAATCTAGAATATACAAATTATACGAGTTTCGGGCGTTCTGCGGATTTTTCTATCACTGACCCAGACGACTCTTATGGCATAAGTCTTCTCTTAAAAAATGTTTGATTCGCAGCCCTGTATACTCAGAATGTGTCAATTCATCAAAGTTTAAGAATCGGATTTCTGATCTCATCGCAATGCTTTCCTTCAAGCTTTTCAATGTGTTATAGGGAAGGTAAAACAAAAATTTTGAGGTGATGGTGAAAGTACTGCGTCAACTGACGATTAATGTATCTAAAGTTCAAACATTAAGTTTCCATGCATTAGAAGTAAAAACATCTGATGTGGGCAGCACATGACTTTCCCTACACAATGCTATGACTTTATATTCACAAAATTAGCTTTACAGGCTGAAAATAAAGCGTCTTTGTACCGTTTGCAAACAAATTTACAAAAAATATAAAATTAGATCAACATATACCAAAATGAGAGCGCTAAAATGATATTGGTAGATACCATTTTTACCCTGTTTCAACAATTGGCTAAACACAATATATGAATTGGAAAAATATTTTCCAAAATAATACAAATGCCGTAAGAAATTGAAAATAATAATTCTCGCAATCTTTAAACTAGGCGAAGGCCGTAATTTATATAATAAAAAATTCCGATAAAATTTTTATATACATGCTTTTATTATTTAAATCACAAAAGATTTAAAAAAATAGTCTGCCACATAAACACAGTGGATTTAATCCCGTTGCTAAGCAGATATATTTTTCAAATAAATTTGCAGGAATAATATCGTCTGCATTAATGTTATCTCTGTGGGAGATTCGTTTTTCATTAATACGTATCTCAGCAACCCCTGGTACTAGGAACTCGAAACATAGACTAAATAAACTACATCGAAATTTTAAAAAAAATGCTCCATCTTAGAAAAGTTCAAGTATGTAGATACATGCCTGCAAAAATTCGCGGTCTTGCTATTAGTCTGTCCAGGACGGGAACTCGCAGCTCAAATATTCTGTCTTTGACATTAAATATTTCTAAAACTGAAGTTTAAATCAAAAACGGTTTATTTCAGCGTGTTCCTAACATATTTCTACAAGTATATACCAAACTTTATTTATTTTTTATTTTATAGCTTTTGCAGTACGAGAAAGAGAAATTCGAGGATTGAAAAAATTTGTCAAAAAAGCTGCAACTGCGGCGTCAGTTACTTTCTTTTAATATAGAGATGTATAGCTTGTGTTACTCATCATTATTATATATTGTATATTTTTTATAGAGTTCAATATAAAAATTCTAGAAAAGTCTAAATAAATCCACGCTCATGACCAATTATTAATTAGTAAATCTCATATCGAAGTCTAATGGTCATGATTGAGTGAATTGTCCGTCCGTACTTCCTTGCCTAACATCTTACTCCTTCATCCAAAAATCTTGAAATTTGGAATGGAGATATAATTTAGTGTCCCCAAAACAGAATTTTGTAAAAAAAAAAAAGTTCACATTTTAAATTCTGGAGGAGAAGAGAAAAGTAGTCTAAAAAAAATTAGAAAAAAAAAATTCAAATAAAGGGGGTCGGATATCAAACGAAAGAGCGCATCAAGACAAAAAGAAATATATCATATAGTTTCATTTTGTATTTTTTGCGAAGACAGATAGCAACGAACGAGGGAGGAGGAGGTGACAATTTTCAAAATGTCCTTTTTTATTTAGTTTTGGAAATAATCTGAACGATCTCATCTGAAACAGTTTTCAGAAATACATCAACCCAACATAAGTACATTAAAAAAAGTCTGATGTGGGCAACACATGACTTTCCTTATATAATGTAATGAATTTACTACTTTTACAGTAAAAAAAAAAGGTTTTTCTTATAGTAGATACTAATATTCTTTCCAAGATATTGAATTTTCGACAATTAGTCGTTATTTTTATCCATTTGGCGAGATTTTCGTTAATTTGGCAACATTTCAAAAAGTCGCGCCAAATTCGTCGCCAAAATCTCGTCAAGCGTTATGGACGAAGAAATAAGTTATTCTTACAGCAGATAAATGAATATTGGCGTTTAAATACAAAAGTATTACTTAAAGTATCTTTTTTCATGAATGGAACGAGCTAGGTCCACGAGAAGGATGTCACCCAATTTATCGCATGGTATTACATATGAAAAGTGAACATGTTTCTCAATAGGAAATACTTTTTTTTATTTTATATGACTTTTTGATAATTTTTTTGGAAAATGTACAATATTTCAAGAACGGTTCATGTTAGCGTTCTAAAATTTATGTCAATCGTTTTCTAATGAAAAATTACATAAGAAATGTCTATTTGCCTAACTTTATTAGCGGTTTTGATTTTTGGACGATTTTTTCAAAATTTCATTCGAAAATTTAGGGGGGTTCTGAACATTCGATCGCGTATAAAAACAATAGGCTTTCAGTGTTTACGGATTGTGATTTTCGTACCAAATTTTGTTCGAATCGGTTCATTCGTTCGTCAGTTATCGTCTCCACAGACTCACTGACACACACACACACACACAGACATCACTTCAAAAATGTTTGATTCGTGATCAGGGATGCTTGAAACGTGCTCTCCCGTCGAAAACTCGAGTTCGAATTTTCGACCCCGTCACAATACTTTCCTTATACATTATGTATATAAGGAAAGTAATAACACGAATGCTTCAAATTTATTAGAAAAAAATGTGATAATTAAATGCGGACTGAATAAATTAAAAAAAAAACAATAAAAATTTCCGAGATGGCAGTTAAAGAATCGGGGGCATCAAGACTAGAAAACAGAAAATACCAGACTTGTTTTACATTCATCGGGTGCATAGCAACAGAAAATGTTTAATTTTCGGTTTTTTAAATTACTCTGCATAGATAATATAATATAAAATTAATTATTAGAAAGGAGTCTAAAATTAAAATTCATATTTTCAATGGATGTACTCGTTTGGGGAACCCCAGAATACGAATCAACTCATTTAACGTGATGCCTGTGAGTGTAAGTGTCTGTTTGCCTGTCTGTCTGCGCATTGTATGCATTCGCTCTAACTCAACTATCCACGGGAATTTTAAGAAATTTGAACTAATATCAATTTCAGAATATTTGATGCAACAATATATGGACATTAGTTAATATTATGGAGACATAGTTGGCATTACAGAGTTAACATCATTCTTTAATTCATTATATTACATGCAAGAAGAAAAGGCTTTATCACTTATCTTCAATGCAAAAGTCGAACCTGTCGACCTTTTTGTCCCGCACTTCCTTTTGTCCTGAACCTAGTAAAAAATCACGTTCGTCCCAAATCTAGTTGCGACACTAAAAGATGGCCAGAAGGTGAGAGAAAGTTTGACACCTTCAGAGACACAGAACTGAATCTTAATGACTCACAAGGAATGCCACTCTAATTATCATTCTTCCATCGTTTATACAAAGTTCAAAAGAACTGCTGAAATACCTCGCAATATCCGATATTCAAATCCTTACTAGTCAAAATTCCTGTTGGCGATCAATAGTTTCACTATTGTCAAATCATGAACAATCATTAAAATATTTGTTATCTAAAATGAGCATAAATACAATTGCAATAAAGTAGTTTCACCCCATATTAAAAAATCTGATGTGGGCAACACATGACTTTCCTTATATAATATAATGAATTTACCACTTTTACAGTAAAAAAATAGGTTTTTCTTCTAGTAGATACTTATATTCTTTCCAAGATATTGAATTTTCGACAATTAGTCGTCATTTTCATTGATTTAGTGTCATTTTTATCCATTTGGCGAGATTTTCGTTAATTTGGCAACATTTCAAAAAGTCGCCAAGTTGGCGACATTCCGCCAAATTCGTCGCCAAAATCTCGCCAAGCGTTATGGACGAAGAAATAAGTTATTCTTACAGCAGATAAATGACTATTGGCATTCAAATACAAAAGTATTACTCAAATTATCTTTAATTATCTTTTTTCATGAATGGAACGAGCTAGATCCACGAGAATTATGTCACCGAATTTATCGCATAGTATTACATATGAAAAGTGAACATGTTTCTCAATAGGAATTTTTTTTCTTTTATATATGACTTTTTAATAATTTCTTTTAAAAATGTGCAATATCTCGAGAACGGTTCATGTTAGCGCTCTAAAATTTGTGTTAATCGTTTTCTAATGAAAAATTACATAAGAAATATCTATTTGCGTAACTTTATTAGCGGTTTTAATTTTTAGACGATTTTTTCAAAATTTCACTCGAAAATTTAGAGGGGTTCTGAACATTCGATTGCGTATAAAAACAATAGGCTTCTAGTGTTTACAGATTGTGATTTTTGCACCAAATTTCGTTCGAATCGGGCCATTCGTTCGTCAGTTATCGTCTCCATAGACTCACTAACACACACACACACACACACAGACATCACTTCAAAAATGTTTGATTCGTGATCAGGGATGCTTGAAACGTGCTCTCCCGTCGAAAACTCGAATTCGAATTTTCGACCCCGCCACAATACTTTCCTTATACATTATGTATATAAGGAAAGTAAAAAAGTAGCCGCCGCCGCTGTTTGACAAATTTCTCGAGATTCTTTGCTTCATGCCGCAAAAACTATTGCATATAAAACACTTGTAGAAAAAGCTTTGAGGAATACGCTGAATAAACCATTATTTGGTATATATTGTAGTTTAAGAAATATTTAATGTCAAAATCAAAAGCAAAATATTTGAGTTGCGAGTTCGCATCCTGGATAGACTAAGAATAGCAAGACCACGAATTTTTGCAGGCAGGTACCTACATGGGTGAATTTTTGCAGGACAGAGCCCTTTTTTTTAATTGCGATGTAGTTTGAGATATTTAATTTTTTATGCACTTCTGGAGTGAACTATAGCATACAAAAGTATGAAATTTAGTACATTTAAAAAGAAATAATAATAGGGTAACATGATGAAATAAACCATTTATCTTTAAACTTTAGTTTGGCATGAAATGCTCGCGAAGCGAGTTTATGATCAAGGAATTCAGTTTTTGGAATCCCCGAGCTAAGAAAACTCCCTGCTTTTCCCTCCTGCGGAAAATAGGCAGGGATAGAAAAGAGGCTTTTGAAAGTAGAATTTTTAGGAAAGACAGATATGAAGCAAGCGCAGCGAGTAGGAGGCAAAGCCTGCCGAAGGGGGTATCGGAGCGAGCAGGGTGCTGATCCCCTAGTTGTGAAAATAAAACCTGCATTTAAAAATAATATTTATATTAGTTCAGTACACACATAAAAACGACTTCAAAATTACTTCAAAAGATGAATGATTTGCGATCAGTAAGACTAGCTATTCGGGAACAATCTTAGATAACGCTAGGTGCATATATCAGGTCTGGCATCCAAGCGATTTCTACCTCTTGTCTTTATGCTGACAAGAGTTAAAAATCCAGATTCACCGTGGTAGGTTGTTCCAAATGTAATTAAGGCTGGAAGAGCTTTCTTTACTATGAAAAAGGTATGCAACCATTTCAGATCACCCAAATCAAGATTTTGATTGAAGAAATTTTGTTTGAGCAAAGCTTTTCTCTGCAACTCAATAAAGTCATCCTTTAGCATATCAGCACCATTCAAAGAGTTCAAATTAAATGTGAAAGGATTTTGAGCTCGCTTGATGTTATTTATTTTGTTTTAGGGGAAATTATTAAAAGAGTGCATGAGATTTTCCAGATGACTCGCCTTAAATCCAGTCTGCGTCCTGAAAAGAATTGAATGACATATCTATGAAAGCTTTTCATTTCAAATGATACTTTTGAGAAGAAATCATATGTTATTCTTCCTTTAGACGAATAGACCCCCCCCCCCCCCCCAACTGTCTTGCCATTGTTGAATCAATCTCATTTTCAAATCTCTTTTTAAGGAAAAACTGGGAACTGGAAGTTCTAAGGCTTGAACAAAATTATCGGATGTGGTATTGAACGCTGGTAAGCAGGCAAACTCGAGAACGCTGGTAAGCAGTCAAACTCGAGAACGCTGGGAAGAAGGCAAGCACCGGAGTGACTTTTGATCCATATCATCTGTATTGATTTACTGGAATCTCTTTGGGTTAGTGTGTGGATTTTTTGACCTAAAATTTTTCTAATTTTCTAAATGCAGCTGGAGTAATTTAATGCTGATCTAAAACAGCCACTTCTGATCCCTGAATTGAAATGCTGAGGTCGTTCAAGTGTGAGAATCTATTTGCAAGATAGGCCAACGACACAACGAGTCTTTGGGTTTCAAATTCGTCACGCAATCCCGTTTCATTTTCTTAAAGACATAACACGACTATCTCAATGACATACCGCGAGTTAAGACTCGTCCCTGTAAGAACCGCGCAGTACTGTGTGTTCAGAAAACCATCATGTTCGGCTCCAATTTCTTGACAAGTTATTTCGAAAAGTCTGTGATTTAAAACCCGAGACCGCATGAAGTTTACAACTTGAATAGCGGTGGGCATGACTCATTTCAATCTTGGATTTTTTGATTCCAATGCATAACGATGTAGAAAATAGTGTAATATCATCACTTTTGGGGCCTAAGCCATCTATGTATGAAATATCCGTGTAATGCTGCCGTTACTGAGCATTCTAGAATTTCATGTACGTACAATTTCTACGGGATAAAATAATTTATAGTTGGGCGGCACCTCACATCTCCCTTACAGTCTGTTCATACATCCTCTGGGGAAGCAGACGTATACTGATAAAGAACCCTTGCCCTACTGTCACAGCATATTCCAATGATAGGTTAGGTTTATAACTTTACTGGTAGTAGGTAATCATTGTTTAAAGTACCTTGGTAGGTAATCGCTTAGCGATAGAAGCAACTCTACGAGACTACTACCATAGGATGATCGATATAGATCAGTACTTTACGGCGAAGACGGCATACGAGGTCTCGTATTTAGAGAACTGGGCCGACCGCTACCCGTGCATGCCGTTACTGGAAACTACACTCCTCCAGACATTATTGGCTGGCTACGAGGAAACGTGTTGTCCTTGGTGTTGTGTGGCATGAAGAAAATAAACTGTGCACGATTGCTTAAAATTTCGCTAATAGTAATTTAGAGTAATGGATCGCTACTTCGCTATTTTGAAAAGACCTTTAAATCTTATAAATATTGCATATATTGCACGTCTGCACGTCTGCACTTCTGCAGCACTGTCTAGTTGCAACTCGAGTCGTCGGCCGCATTCAGGTTGTTGTTGTTGAGACCCAGACCGTCCGACCTACCAGAAAGGTCGCATTCAGGTTGTTGAAGACCCAGACCGTCCGGCTCGTCAGCAAGGACTTGAGCAACCATTTGGACGGCCGTACGCATTCAGGTTGTGAAATACTTTTTTAACCGGGGAAATACGCTATTTTAAAAAATCTGATGTGGGTAGCACATGACTTTCCTTATATAATGCAATGAATTTACTACTTTTACAGCTAAGAAAAATGTTATTCTTATAGTAGATACTTATATTCTTTCCAAGATATTGAATTTTCTTTAATGAGTCGTCATTTTCATTGATTTAACGTCATTTTTATCCCTTTGGCGAGATTTTCGTTAATTGGCAACATTTAAATATGTCGCCAAGTTGCCGACATTCCTCTAACTTCGTCGCCAAAATCTCGCCAAGTGTTATGGACGGAGAAATAAGTTATTCTTAAGCGGATAAATGGCTATTGGCGTTCAAATACTAATGTACACTCAAAGTATCTTTTCTCGTGAATGGAACGAGTTAGATCCACGAGAATGATGTCACTAAATTTATCGTATGATATAACAAACATGAAAAGTGAACATCTTTCTTAACAGTTAATATTTTTTTTATTTATGGGACTTTTTGATAAATTTATTTGGAAAATGTACAATATCTCGAGAACGGTTCTTGCAAGCGTTCTAAAGTTTATGTCAATCGTTTTCTAAGGAAAAATTACATAAGAAATATCTATTTGCGTAACTTTATTAAAGGTTTTGATTTTTTGATGAATTTTTCAAAATTTCACTCGAAAATTTAGTGGGTTCTGAACATTCGACTGCGTTTTAAAACAATAGGCTTCCAGAATTCACGGATTATGATTTTTGTACCAAATTTCATTCGAATCGCTCCATTCGTTCGTGAGATATCGTCTCCACAGACTCACTGACACACACACACACACACACACACATACACACACACAGAGAGAGAGAGAGAGAGAGATCACTTCAAAAATGCTCGATTCGTGATCAAGGATGCTGGAAACGTGCTCTCCCTTCGAAAACTTGAATCCGAATTTTCGACCCCGTCACAATACTTTCCTTATACATTATGTACATAAGAAAAGTAATACATTATGTACATAAGGAAAGTAATAAAGCATTTTTAACAACCTGAAATATTTTAATTTTCTACTATTTCTGAATGAAGTTCCAACATAAATTAACAACACTTAAGCGTGCCTTTTAACAGACGCGTGTTGGAATGTTTTTAATTGTAATTCATGTTTCTGAAATATTTGCAAAATGTATTCAAACATTAACATTTTATTGAATTTCCCTTCTACTCTATTTAAAACATGTTATAATATTTACCAGCTAATGTGTCAGCATCTAGCTTCTAATTTTTTTAGGTATGCTTTTTTTAGCAGGTACTTTTTTAGCAGCCACGATTAACGCTTGATACACCCACTGCACAGGCTCAAAAAATGCACAAACGATTAATCAGCTAACTTACAAAAAGGACGATCGCATTCTCAATAGGGCCGATTTTAGCATAGGCAAATGCTGGCATAAGCATTTAATCTTTACTAACAGCATTTTTAGACCTGAGAACTCACAGCTATGTTGTCTGGACAATTTACTTCTCAATATTTAATGCACTTTTACGATTACAATACACAATATGCTATGTGTGGGAAAAGTATTGAAACAGGGTCTAGTACTCGAAATCGTGAACGATAACATCATTGTTAGATTTACGCTTTTGTGGATGTTAGAATACGATTTAACTATTTTCAGTGATAAGTCTGTTTTTATATATTCGTGTTTGGTGTCCCTATCCGTGCAATTGAAATGTAAGGTGTGTGATAACTATACCTTAAGAACTATCAGATTTTCAGGAAATTCACAATTGGGGATTGACGTTGGTGCTCATTAGATTTTCGTAAAAACTCATTGGATTTTCGTTATTTTTACTTTCCTTATATACAATAATGTATAAGGAAAGTATTGTGACGGGGTCGAAAATTCAAATTCGATTTTTCGAAGGGAGAGCACGTTTCAAGCATCCCTGATCACGAATCCAATATTTTTGAGGTGTTGTCTGTGTGTGTGTGTAAGTATGTGTGTGTGTGTGTGTCAGTGAGTCTGTGGAAACGATAACTGACGAACGAATGGAGCGATTCGAACGAAATTTGGTACAAAAATTACAATCCGTGAATACTGGAAGCCTATTGTTTTTATTCGCAATCGAATGTTCGGAACCCCTCTAAATTTTCGAGTGAAATTTTGAAAAAATCATCAAAAAATCAAAACTTCTAATAAATTTACGCAAATAGACATTTCTTGTGTAATTTTTCATTAGAAAACGATTGACACAAATTTTAGAACGCTAGCATGAACTGTTCTTGAGATACTGTACATTTTTCAAAAAAATTATCAAAAAATTATATAAAATAAAATAAAAAATATTTCATATTGAGAAATATGTTCACTTTTCATATGTAATATCATACAATAAATTTGGTGACATCATTCTAGTGGATCTAACTCGTTCCATTCATGAAAAAAGATACTTTAAGTAATACTTTTGCATTTGAATGTCAATAGTCATTTATCTGCTATAAGAATAAATTATTTTGCCGTCCATAACGCTTGGCGAGATTTTGGCGACAAATTTGGGGAATGTCGTCAACTTGGCGACTTTTTTAAATGTTACCAAATCAAAGAAAATCTCGCCAAATGAATAAAAATGAAGCTAAATCAATGAAATAACAAATATTTAACGAAAATTCAATATCTTGGAAAAAATATAAGTATCTACTATAAGAATAACCTATTTTGTTTTTACTGTAAAAGTAGTAAATACATTGCATTATATAAGGAAAGTCATGTGCTGCCCACATCAAATTTTTTCAATTATGGGCCGAAAAGAATTTAAAAAAAAATCTGATGTGGGCATCACATGACTTTCTTTACATAACGCAATGAATTCACTACTTTTACAGTAGAAAAAATCTGATGTGGGCAGCACATGACTTTCCATGTAGACTTATATATTCACGTTCTCTTTATTTTAATTAAATTTATTTCACTTTTAATTCAATTTTCGTTTTCATTCGGTAACCGGACTTATTACTTTCCTTATATACATAATGTATAAGGAAAGTATTGTGACGGGGTCGAAAATTCGAAATCGAGTTTTCGACGGGAGAGCACGTTTCAAGCATCCCTGACCACGAATCAAACATTTTTGGAGTGATGTCTGTGTGTGTGTGTATGTGTGTGTGTGTGTGTGTGTGTGTGTGAAAGCATGTGTGTGTGTGTGTGTGTGTGTGTCAGTGAGTCTGTGGAGACGATAACTGACGAACGAATGGACCGATTCGAACCAAATTTGGTACAAAAATCACAATCCGTAAACATTGGAAGCCTATTGTTTTTATACGTAATCGAATGTTCAGAACCCCCCCTAAATTTTCGAATGAAATTTTAAAAAAATCGTCAAAAAATCAAAACCGCTAATAAAGTTACACAAATAGACATTTCTTATGTAATTTTTCATTAGAAAACGATTGGCATAAATTTTAGAACGCTAACATGAACTGTTCTCGAGATATTGTACATTTTTCAAAAAAATTATGAAAAAGTCACATAAAAAAAAATCCTATAGAGAAACATGTTCACTTTTCATATGTAATACCATGCGATAAATTGAGTGACATCATTCTCGTGGATCTAGCTCGTTCCATTCATGATAAAATATACTTTGAATAATACTTTTGTATTTGAACGCCAATAGTCATTTATCTGCTGTAAGAATAACTTTTTTCTTAGTGCATAACGCTTGGCGAGATTTTGGCGGCGAATTTGGCGGAATTTCGCCAACTTGGCGACTTTTTTGAAATATTGCCAAATTAATGAAAATCTCGTCAGATGGATAAAAATGATGCTAAATCAATGAAAATGACGCCTAATTGTCGAAAATTCAATATCTTGGAAAGAATATTAGTATCTACTATAAGAAAAACCTATTTTTTTACTGTAAAAGTAGTAAATTCATTACATTATATAAGGAAAGTCATGTGTTGCCCACATCAGATTTTTTTTAAAGGTGGCATAGAGGAAATACGAAAAACTAAAATATCTCGAGAACGGCTAGTCCTAGTGTGATGGGGTTGGTCTTATTCTTTTCGTCGTTAAACATTACGTATAAAACGAGCATTTAATGCACATATTTGAGTATACCTAGTTCTTTAGTTTTGATTTTGTCGATTTTTGCGGGTTATTTTGCAGAAAAAGGCAAGTTATGTTTTTCGAATCGTACCAAAATCTAATCAGCACCAGAGTGATCCACAAGTGACTCATCTACCGAATTTTGTGAAATTCGATCCATTAGTTTTTCAGTTAGAGTGGATTCAAGCTTTTGTGGGACATTTCGCAAAAAAAGGCTGGTTCTTTTATCCCAAATCGTACCCAAAACTAATCAGCCCCAGACTCGCTCACAAGTGACTTACTAACGAAATGTTGTGAAATTCGGTCCATTAGTTTTTTAGTTAGAGTCGATACATACATTACACAGACACACAGACAGACGCTACGCTAAAAATAGTTTTTTCGTTTTCTAGATGTCTCGAAACGTGTAAATTCGTCGAAAACTCGAGTTGTGATTTTCGACATGATTCCAATACGTTCCCTATACATTACCATGTATTGCAGGGAAAGTAAAAAATCTGATGTGGGCAGCATATGACTTTCTCTGCAGAATTAATTTCATATGTTCTTTATTTTTTTAATAATTCGTTGGATTGAGTTTTATTGCACCAAATAACACTAAATTTGCATTTTTAATTCAATTTTTGTTTTTATTTGGTAATTGGACATTTTCCCGAAATCGGCGCAACAAAAATGCAAGAAATCTCAAATATCTTGAGATCGGTTAGTCCTAAAGTATAATGGAGTGTGTTATATTCTTTATCCTCGTCAAAAATTGCGCATAAAACAAAACTTCATTTGATATATTTGAGCATATATAGTCTTTTTTTTTCGATTTTTGCGATTTTTGGGGGCCATTTCGTAAAAAAAGGCGGGTTGTTCTTCTCCGAATTGTACCAAAATCTAATCAGCACCAGAGTGTCCCACAAGTAACTTATCTACCAATTTTTGGGAAATTGGGTCAATTAGTATTTTAGCTAGTGTGGCTACATGAAATTTTTGCGGGCCATTTCCGAAAAAAATGCAGGTTGTTCTTTTCCGAATCGTACCAAAATCTAATCAGCACCAGGGTTGATCACAAATGACTTATCTACCAAATTTTATGAAATTTAGTCGATTAGATGCTTTAGAGTATAAATATATAATTTTTGCGGGCCATTTCGTAAAAAATGCAGGTTGTTCTTTTCCGAATCGTACCAAAATCTAATCAGTTCCAGGGTCGACCATAAGTGATTTATCTACCAAATTTTATGAAATTTAGTCGATTAGTTGAGTTAGAGTGGAAATATACAATTTTTGCGGGCCATTTCGTAAAAAAGGCAGGTTGTTCTTTTCCGAATCGTATCAAAATCTAATCAGCACCAGAGTGACCTACAAGTGACTTATGTACCAAATTTTGTAAAATTTGATCAATTAGTTTTTCAGTTACATGGGATACAGGCAATTTCTGAGGGCCAATTCGCAAAAAAAGGCGGGTTGGTTTATTTCGAATAGTACCCAAAACTAATCAGCACCAGGGTCACATACAAGTGACTTATCTACCAAATTTTATGAAATTCGGTCCATTAGTTTTTGAGTTAGAGTGGATACATACATTGCACAGACAGACAGACAGACACACACAGAGACACACAGACGTCACGCTAAAAATAGTTTTTCGTATTCTAGAGGTCTCGAAACGTGTAGATCTGTCGAAAACTCGAGTTGCGATTTTCGACATGATTCCAATACTTTCCCTATGCATTACCATGTATTGCAGGGAAAGTAAAAAGGTTATTCTTATAGTAAATACTTATATTCTTTCCAAGATATTAAATTTTCGTCAATTAGACGTCATTTTTATTGATTAAGCGCTATTTTATCCATTTGGCGAGATTTTCGTTAATATGCCAACATTTAAAAAAGTCGTCAAGTTGGCGACATTTCGCCAAATTCGTCGCCAAGCGTTATGGTCGGAGAAATAAGTTATTCTTATAGCAGATAAATGACTAATGGCGTTCAAATACAAAAATATTACTCAAAATTTTCTTTTTCATGAATGGAACTAACTATATCCATGTGAATGCTGTCATAAAATTTCTAGCATGGTTTTACTTATGAAAGGTGAACATATTTCACAATAGGCAATATTTTTTTTATTTTAAATGGTCTTTTGATAATTTTTTTGAAAAATGTGCAATATCTCGACAACGGTTTATGCTAGCGTTCTAATATTTATGTCAATAGTTTTCTAATGAAAAATTACATATAAAAATGTCTACTTACGTAACTTTATTAAAGGTTTTAAATGTTTGATGATTTTATCAAAATTTCACTCGAAAATTTAGGGGGGTTCTGAACATTAGATTGCGTATAAAAATAGTAGGCTCCCAGTATTCATGGATTGTAATTTTTGTACCAAATTTCGTTCGAATCGCTCCATTCGTTCGTCAGTTATCGTTTCCACAGACTCACTGACACACACACACACACACACACACACAGACATCTAAAAAATATCTGATTCGTGTTCAGGGATGCTTGATACGTGCTCTCCCGTCGAAAACTTGAATTCGAATTTTCGACCCCGTCACAATACTTTCCTTATGCATTATATATATATATATATATATATATATATATATATATATAAGGAAAGTAATAATTGAAATAAAATATAAAATATGCATGTCTATTTAGTAAATGATTGTTACCTGTGAAATTTTTCATGAGAAATCCTCTGCATCAATTCCGATATGCTAAGACAACTGTTTTGGGTCAATAAATCAACATTATTAAAAAAAAATTTAATAATTCAAAAACTGACAGTTTTAAGTAAACTTTCACTTTATGCGTAAAGAAAATACATAAAATACATAGATATTCAAAATTACTTGTACATGCACAAAAACACTGATGGCTCAATAATTGTTTAATATAATTGAATTTTTTTTTTGGGGGGGGGGGGAGGGGGGCTGATGCATAGCGTCATAACACCTAAATGCAAGCTAAAAAAGCCTCTAAACGGCCGACGGCTTGCTATCTCAAAGATATTTGAAAATGATACTTCGGATCCACAAAAGCCTGTTTTGAGTCGATGGACACCGAAATTAAATCCCGAATTGAAGATTGTAGGGAAACATGCTTCGTACATAGCGTATTTTTTATGCATGTCAAGATAATTTGTACAGCTGTAATTCAATTACAGGTGTACAAATAGAAAAATGAAAGAGACAAAATTAATATATAAGGAAATTTGTGTGTCGCTCACATAATTTAGATTTCATCCATTTCGTAAATAAATCATTTAAAGAACTTGCACTATCTCGAAATTAGTACAGCCCAGGGTTTTGAAAATTTCAATCTTTTTGTCGAGAAATGTTAAAGACATAAAATGATTGAGTGTCATTATTTTGATATATTACTTTATAAAGCAGTGGTGATTTTCTGTTCCAAAAACAATCGATTGACTTGCAGTTCTGTTGGGGGGGGGGGGGGGGAGACAGAAGAGGAAAGGGAGCATTATGAAATACTAAAACAATTCTAAATCATTCCAAATATTCTAAATTCCTGAATTCTTAAATAAACTGAAAGTCTTAAATAAACAGAAAGTGGACCTATTGAACAGTTTCCCTACGTGTACAAATATGTACTCTTGTAAAATATAAGAACTGACACTTTCCTAAAATATAAATACATTAAAATAAAAGAGAGAACACAGATTTTAGGTTTTCAAAAATCTAACGTTTATTAAAATTTTAAACTTCACTTTTAAAATAATTTTCAAAACATTTTACAACATCTCATTAACTAAAATCAAACATCTTAAATAATAAAAATAAATGGAATGGCCGGTCGTATAGTGGTAGAAAAAACGTTAGAATATTAAATTTTAAAGTTAACAATATTAAACTTATACAACTATTTATCAAAACTAAAATTTGGGATAAAGGAACATAAGTTAACCAAAAGGGAATTTAGAACATCCTAACAATAATCCACAGGATTCGCAACTTAAAATATATAAGTGAAAGGGGTCTTAGTCATGCTAATTTAATTAAATTTTAAAATAGTCTAAACTGCAGAAACAATTAAAAATTAGAATGCAAAAGATATCACCCATAAACGGGAAAACGCTGAACGGCAGTAATAAAGTCCCGAGCACGAAATCGATGTCAGTCATCATCAGCTTGGGTGCAGTCCCTTCCTGCTCCAGAAAAGGCCAAACGGAGAAGTACCTCCCGTAGGGCATCGGTACATCAAGTGAGTCCAACCATTCAAGTGGAATATGGTGCTCCAAAACTCCGCGAAAAGAACACTCCCAAGGCCTGATCTGCACAAAAACGGGCAGCTCCTTCACATCATAAAATTCTCAGCCGAGAGTAGCAGAGCGCCAGTGGACATCGCTCGGAACAAAAGAACAAATAGCTCCATCATCAAGACCATGAAGTAAACAATTGGAGGTCCGGTCCTAGGACTCGGAAAATTTAAACTACACAGTTCACTATGAAAGAACAAATCCGACCTCTGGAACTAAACAATTATTCCAAAGGCGCCGACGATACTTCAGTAGACATCAATCACTTCGCTCGCAACGTTATTTCAAGTAAATAACTCTCTGCTATCAGGATACCACACACATTACAGGCAGGCCGGGAAATAAAACGTTCGTTCCTCAGAACGCATGCCGCATTCGAATTTCGCTCGGCTCGCGCCGAGGCGCTGAAAACAACAACTCTATATGACTACATTTTAGTTCCAATCAAGAGAAGACAAGAGAAAAAGAGCGAAAAAGTGCGCGATTTTACTTATATATTGCGAAAAATCGCTGCCACAGATTGTAAACAAAATTATCGATGAACGATAAAATAATTAATGACAGACGATTTTAATATTACGGTCAACCAATTAAAAACTCGAAATTTTAAAGAAGAGCAATGGAATTTCGGAGCAGACGAAAATTAAAAAGAAATGAAGTGAAACGATTTGGAAATATACGAATTCGGCAATAATTTAAATATGGACGATTCTGAAATATTTAAAAAGCTGAAAATAGAATAAAACTGTAAAATTGCGATGAATTAACCAATTTTTAACCGAGGGCAATAAATTTGGAATCAAATTAAAGGGAATAAAAAGGGCAATAAATGGAATTCCAAATTAGCCAATTTAAATAAATTTAAATTGCTAAAACCTAAAAGAACGAACTTTCGCCGTTTTCAACACAAAACCTATGGAATAGAATATATATGAACAAAGAATATCAAAAACCTAAACAATTGGAAGATGAATAACTAAAAGAGAATGGCTATGTAAATAAGACCCCTGAACACATTTAGATTAAAAGCAAAATTTCTAAAATTATTAAATATCCAAAAGTATAACCCAACAGTTCTACTCAAAATATGTTTGATTGTCAAAATCTTAAATAATAAATTTTGACCGCGTCATAATATATTTTCTACACATATGTTATGCACGAATAGGAAACTAAAAGTATAACTGTTTCATTGAAAGGTACCATTTCCTATGATGCTCTTGATAACAGCTTAAGTAGCGATCGTCGACCTCTTTTGTATGATAACTACGCAGGTGGACAAAATTTGTCCAACTGCTTCCGTTTTGTCCACATAAAAGTCAGTTATACACGTCTTTAGAAACACGTCACACCTTACCATGTATATTATTCAGTTCATCCCTGAGAAGAAGAAGTAGTGAATGCGTGTTTAAAATATAGTTTCATCACGAATATATGATTTTTAAATGCTATTTAACAAATAAGACATACTCATTTTTAATTTTTACTTGATATCGTTAAACTTACTGAACTCATCCGAGAAGACAGTTTTCAGCACAAATCATTTAATTCCCCATTGCAATTGAATATCTATACAAATAAAATTGAAATTTTGTGTGTGTGTGACATTATCACGGAAGAACGGCTGCACAGAATTTCATAAATTTTGTGGGTATCCGTGAAATAGCCTGACTTAAAATTTAGTTTACGTTTTAAATTTCTTTGACCAGGAGTTGTCGAGATATTAAAAAACGAACCTACCATAGAAATAGTATTATGCAAACGCTATTTTTTCTGCAAATTTATTTGGAGAAAAAAATGATATCAGGTCATTAAACAACGGAATTAAACCCAATGAGTTTATACAGCAGACGATTTTTATTAAATCCTTCCCAAGTTTTATTTTATACGAGTAGCATTTCGAAAGCTCGTACAAGTTTTTTTTACAAGAGAGTTCATTTTAATACAATAAAAATAAAATTTTAGAATTTTTTTTCAAATGTTTTGAGCGTTTACGGTAGTCATTTCACTGTTACCTGAAAAGCCCTGAATTCCGGCTGACAAGCACTGCGGTACTCGCAAGAACTGGTTGGTCCAACACAAGGCATCTTTTATTTCTTACAGATTGACAAATTTCATTTATTACAGAAGAAATTATCTCAAATTATATCTTTCTCACAATTTAATATTGCTAATAAATTAACCGGCCCGTTTTTTCACCAATTGAAATGAACATACCCTATTTCTTGGAAATGGACCTATCACTTAAGAGATATCGAGCTGCTTTTGATGAAAAGTAAATTTTCTAATACTTCGAGAAAAGCCCGTAATAACTTCTAAACAATGATGTCCATTCATTTTGTATTAAAAGTACTTATCGAGTATTGCCTTATTCGAAAATAGTAAAAATATTTATTTTTTACTTGATTATTTTTCATTTTAGCTGACAAACATATAATAGAGAACTGCATATATTACCGGTTATATATATTTTTTTCAAATGTATCATTCGCTTGCAAATAAAATATATAAAAAGCTATTTTTACAACACTTTTTTTAATTAGTTCTTTTTTCAATTTTCGAAAAATGAAATATTGGAAGTATTAAGAGTTTCCTTATGATTTAAGCTTTTAAAAAATCATTAGGGTTGTCCTTTATCTAGTGCAACAACCTTACCAAATGTCACTTGATTTGTTCAAGTTACTGCAGAGATATCGTGGACAAACTCATAGACAGATACACAGACATCATTGACAAAATTGTTGACTCGGGGTGCTTAAAACGTGTAAATTCATCCAAATCTAAGAATCAAATTTTTGACCCCCCTCCCCCCATCACAATACTCCCCCTTTATACGTACTATGTATTGCAAAAAAAGCAGGAAGTTCGACAGAGAAATGCAGTGCGTTGAGTATTCTACAGGAATCATTAGAAACGTGACGCGCAAATAAATGTGTTCGTTGTTTTATTTTACATTTTTCTAGAGATTTTCTACGGATAATTATAAATTTATGTCTGAATTGGAATGCTTTGTTCCAGTAAACAAGTATTATTGCTACGAGAAAATGGACTCGTGTTACTACCCAGGATTTAAAGCAGTGATTAACTGGATTCATTGATCCAATTTTTCAAAACGCGTAATCGCCCCCCCCCCCCCCCCCCCGGATTTTTTACAATCAAAGATAAAATTGACTGCTGTGTAAAACCACACATGAAAGAATCCTTTAGTTTTAATATGTATGTGTATAATCGCGTGCAACAATTTGCCACGCATGCGTACAACGTCCATTTTTTTCAGCTTTTGACAATTTTTGCAAGCCATTTCGAAACAAAAGTTCGATTATATTTCTCCAAATTGTATCAAAATTTTGTCAGCCCCGGGATGACCTGTAATGCGACTTAACGACTCAATTTTACGAAATTTCGTCAGAAACTTTGCGTTAGAGTGGGTATATGCATTACAGAGACAGACAAACAAACATGCACTAGCTGAAGTCACGCTTAAAATAATTTTATGTATTCTAGAATGCTCCAAACGTGTAAATCCGTCGAAAACTCAACTCCCAATTTCCGATCTCTTTTCAGTACTTTCCCTATACAATACATTATCATGCATTGTAAGCGAAGCAGAAAGGTACAAAGATTGATTTTAACGACATTCCTGCACTCTGAACTTATCAGGCTGTTCATTCCAGCTCCCTCATTCTGGCCCCACAGCTACCCAAAGAAAAGCAATTTCGTCGATTTGCGAGTCATTTTATCAGGGGTACATACCTGAGTGGGGAAGTAAACCGGTTGGACAAGGAATGCGAGTCCCGTTCAAATTATTTTTCTGGATTTCGGTCAAATTCTTCTGCAGAATTGAACGGTGCCGTCGAAGCAACTCCCGAGGATCAAACTGAAATATCTAATAGGGGGCTGGATATAATTTTTCCTATGTATTATCTTGAATTTGAAATTTTGATTGTATAATACATGGATCATTTTAAATATTTATTTTAGAATTAAAATCATCAGTTTTTAAAGAAACTTGCTGCCCCAATCGAACTATAATTCGAATGGTACGAAGATCTATCTGTATACGGATCTTCGTACTGACCAGCAGGACACTCTACCGTTGAGTTACTGGAAGAAAATTGCAAACTCTTATCGTTGAAGTAAATTTTGCATTCTCCACACGCTGTCAGAATGACGTCAAACTTGACAATCTGACTGCCACCTCCTGCTGTTAGCTTCCTGATGTGTACTACTATTTCATACCCAGGTTAGTATATTGCGTGACCTTTGTCCTCTCAATTTGAAATCAGCGCCCAATACCATAGACGCCGAGTTTTCAAAATCTCAGGGGGGGGGGGGGGGCACAATCCGATAAAGTTATATAAAAGATTCAAAAAGTCGATAAAGATATAACAACTTACAAGGCCGCCTTGAAGAAAACAAGCATATGTCAGTTAGGTGACTACAATTGGTTCGAGGTCATTTTAAGCCCCTTCTTCAGGCCAAAAGAACAGTATGCGCCCTTAACAACCGCCGAAAACGAACTGCCCAACGAACGGCAGTAGTGGTTGTGAGTGCATACTGTTATTTTGGCCTGAAAAAGGGGGATTATAATGCTTTCGAAGCAACTGTAGTCACCTAACTGACATATATATATATGCTTTCCTCAAGGAAGTTTTGTAAGTTATTGTCTTACAAGCAGCAGTTTAGGAGTGAGATAACCGAGTGGTTAAGTCACGGGGATTGTACACGGAGGACCCGAGTTCGATTTCCGGCTTTGCCTAAACTGTTCCTGTGTGCGAGCACGTTAAATTTGCGGGTTTGAAAGTCCTTCCGAGCGGTTGGTAGCAAAGGAAGGAGAGTCGGTCCCTGTGGATGTCGTCCCCACTGGTTCCAGTCTACATTAGATGGCGTTATCTCGGCGGTCTAAACAGATATATTACACTTTCGGGTAACCGGCCGTCCAACTAGTTACTCTAAGTCCTCCGGACGAGTCGGACGGTCTGGGTCTTCAACACTTTCGGGTAAGTCGGACGGGCTGGGTCGAAAGAAAGATATCAACAGTTTTATTTATTGTACGATAAATGTTTTTAATCTTTTTAGGCCTATTTATGTTTGTAAGCTAAGAGTTGATTAGGAAAATCCATACAGTTACTATGCATCAATATTATAATATATAATAATTACAATTGATTTTAATATAAGCATTAACTAGCAGCAAAGCTGTTAATTAATCAAAAAAAATCTGAAAGTTAATACACGTTAACGCTTAATATCAACTCTTAACTACCTATCAGTTGATTTTGACACAAATTAAAACAATGAACCCAGCAATAATACAAAAGTATCCAAATACTATTGTCTATATTTGAATATTTTTAAATTAAATATGTAAATAAATTGATCATCACTATAACCACACATTCAGCTAAATTAAAAAATCTTTAAAACAAAGCAATTTATAAAAAATATCTCATAAATAATATTTTTATGCAAAATTTAGATGACATGTTGGTTGACATTTCTTATCACAACTAAAACTTTAATATTTTTATCAGGGGTGTGTTCTGAGTATACCTAGTGTGTGTGTGGTGGTGTGTGTGTGTGGGGGGGGGGGGCTTAGCTCCCTGTGTCCCTAGGCTGACTACGGTGCTGTGCCAAACGTCCGGTGCTAGCCAGGTACAAGCTACCCGCGGGGTATGAAACTTCAAACGGAATGGATGCCACTTGTAAAGACAGCATTAGTATATAGAATCCAGGATTAATTACAGATAAGATCTCTTTAGGTAGACAAAATAAGTCATCTCTACTTCGTGGTAATCATTTATAGTTATTACTGGAGGGAAACAGCTATTTTTTGGAAATGCCAATAACAAGGCTGTAAATATTCCATTTATC
Source organism: Amaurobius ferox (assembly GCA_951213105.1). Classification (NCBI taxonomy): domain Eukaryota; kingdom Metazoa; phylum Arthropoda; class Arachnida; order Araneae; family Amaurobiidae; genus Amaurobius; species Amaurobius ferox. The sequence goes on along the minus strand of OX578139.1, from coordinate 49,230,626 downwards.
TTTGAATTAGGTGGTCAGTTGAAAAAGTTCTGGTAACCAGGTGTTTTTGTCATTAGCGTAAACATGTTTTCTGAGAGTAAAGATGAGCTTGGTTTGTGTGCGAGATAGTTTAGGGAGCTATGGTAAGGAAGATGTGAACAAGATTGAACTGAAAGGTGACATTTACGTTGATAGGATTTTCTTTCAATTATTTTTATGTTTAAAAAATTTCATTTTTTGGTATTTAATAAAATATGAAGTTAGAAAAAATTTTTGAAATTTCCCAGAGGGGGCAAAGCCCCCTCTGGAAAAGTTCAGCGGGGACTCCTGCCCCTCTGCCCCCCGCAGTCGCCGCCTATGCTATAAACCAGAGTCCGCTGAATTCGTACTAATCGTAATAGAGTCACTTTCAGACCCCCCAACATCACTGTACTAACCAACAAGATTAATTTGTTCGGGTCTTATGTAAAGAATATGTTTGCCCCAACGGGAATCGAACCACGGACTTGACCAGTATGGATTCAGTGGATCTGGCATATTAGGCGCCGATTTCAAATCGGGAGGACAACGACCACGAAGGATACTAACCTGAGTAAAAATAACAGTATCAGGAGGTTAACCTAATATAAATGTAGCATGGGGATTGTTAAGTCAGATTGTTAAGGTTCGAAAAATCTGACACTGGAGGGCGTCACGATAAAAAAAATTACTAGAATAGGTGAAAATGTCTTTAGGAAACGCTAAAACTTTCATTCTCGTGACATTTATATATTACAAGGATTAGTTTTGATTTAGAAAAATGCATTAAAACATAAAAATTTCTACATCGATATCAGAGTTTGATTTAACATTTTAGATGATTGTGTAATGCAAACATTAAGATATGTAGATTAATTTGATGTTTGACAAAAGTTATTCACAGCTTAGTATATTAAATCATTTTATGATGCATTAGTATTTCCCATGCACGATAACAGTAAATGTCATTTTATGTATTTCAAGATCTACGGGAGAAATATGAATGCATTTTTAAATTATGTATTCATTTATTAGATGATATAAAAACGTCATCTCTCAGAAGGAATTCAACGATCAATCTTAACCGAAAATTATCTATATGGCCAAACAACGATCAATCCATTTAACTACTGTCACCAAAATTTTGCTTCCATGTTTTAAGTGACACATCCTTCTTCCCTACATTTTCCTTCAGATGTCAGATTTAAGTTCAACTTCAGATATCTAAGATATGTACTCATTTCTCTAATTTTTTTTTATACAGGACAGCAACCTGGTCCTTGTAACTTTCGTTAATTTTAATACATAGAATCTTAGGAATGATAATGCTTAATTATCATAAATCATAGAATCCTAGGAATCATCGTGATCAATTATAATAGCTGTCATACATCGTAGAATCCTGGAAATCATCGTGATTAATTATAGTAGCTGTCATATATCGTAGAATCCTAGGAATAGCTGCAATTAATTGTCATAAATGGTAAAATTCTAAAAATCATCGTAATTAATTATAATAGTTGCCATACATCGTAAAATTTTGGGAAACCGCGTGATTAATTGTCATAAATCCTAGAATTCTAGGAATCATCGTGATTAATTATAGGGTTGACATAAATCATACAATCCTAGGAAGCACTGAACATGATATTTTGATATAATGAACCACTGCATCTAATCTAACGGGTTAAGTTGTGTAGCATCCTCAACCATCATTGTATGTGTGAATGACATGTGCTCCATCGCGCTTTCGAACTCTCATATCTTTGGCGGTCCATAAGATGCTCTGTTCATTACGCTACAGAGACGATACTCCGTAAAGTACTTATCTGACAGGACCATTGTAAGTACTAGATAACTTAACCATCTAAGTAAAACATACTTCAAATTATCTAACGATCAGAATTCTACGAAAGAATCACGACACTTAACACATTAACTATTTTATTCACAGCTATCACGCTGGAACCCAAACGTATATGAGATCACATATAAATCTATATTCAACATTTATTTACACAACTAGCCATACAAGCCTTTACCCGGAACTTAAATCAGTAATGAATCAACAGAATATGGAATTAATCGAAGTGATTGATCACTTACAATACGACGGCGCTGAACACTTCCTGATTTTCATGTCGTACTGTAATCTTGCTGCATAGCCTTCCACTGCCTTTGGTCGAATACGCCAACTGATCATGCACATGCCGATTCATTACCGTGAACTATCGCCGAATCTCTATCTTTCTATTTCTTTCCCTCTTCACCAAATCTCAAAGTTTCTTCTTAAATCTTAAAGTCCGCAGTATAAATAGATCCATCTGGCCAACCACGAGATTATGCTTCTTGTAAACTAAATATTTGCATAAAGAATCCCCCACAACTCTTTCCTTCTATAGTTGAAATGGTGCCTATAATACTAATACATAAGAAAAGGTAGCTGAGACTGAATGAAGGTAGATGGAATGAATGTAGATCTAAAATTATTTTATTTCCGTTACATCTAATGTACAAGATTTATAGAAAAGTCATTAAGCAACTCAATAACGCTCTATAGATAGCTCCACTATAGTGTACACGTTAAATCTATCTATAACAAGGTGACCACGTCCGATCACATAAAAATCATCACAGAACCCCCGGCGGGGAATTTAAAAAGTTAGGATAACGAACTGGACAACAACGTAAATATAATTGCAAAGATATAGAGATTTGTTTAATGAATAGGAATCGATTCCAGGAGCAAACTAAACGCGTAAATGAAAGGGAATAAATATATGTCAAAAAGTTGTATCGTCAGAGTCTGCAACATGGTGACACCTGCAATACGAGTCAAAGTAAACGGTCCTATTCTTTTCGGAATCCAAACGGGCATTGTTGTTAACAGATTAATTCGGAATTCAAATGATCATTGTTGTTAATAGATCCAGGACGACCTGGGGGTATACACTCGTTGCCCATCAGCACTGTTGTTGACTAGGGCATTTTGAACAGGCTGTACATTCGATTCCAGTGCAACTGTAACCCTAGTAGCATTTCATATTGGTCCAATATTGTATATCTTGGCATTATATTGGAAATATTTACAATGCAATCCCAATATTGGGAAAATATTGGGATTACGTTGGCCTTCAATATTGGCTAATATTTTCATTACAATATTACGCTAATATTGGTGTTACATTGGAAATATTGGCGTAATATTGTTCCGCCAATTCTATCAAAATGTCCACTTTTTCATATTGGTCCGATATTGGACCCAATAATAAGCCAAGATTGGATTGCTACTAGGGAAGTATTATTTTTTGTATCATTCTTGAATAGGACAGCCATTTGCCAGGAACCCTATTGTGCTACATAAATGTCTTCTGTAACTGTCGCAATGCTCTGCAAGTTAGCAATTGCCGTTTTTCATTTATCTTATTTGGTTGCAACAGTGGCGGTGAGTGCATAGACACTGCGGGAGCGACAGTGCTCTCTCTTCCTCGCAGCCTGGCGTACAGCTTCCTACTTGCGCATGAGCACAGCAGTCAAACACCACGCCGCTGGAACTGTGAAGCGTGGTGTTTGACTGTTGTGCACATGCGCACATAGGAAGCTGCAAGCGAGGCTGCGAGGGAGAGAGAGCACTGTCGCTCCCACAGTGCCTTTGCAAAGTTCATTATCCTAAGTTTTTAAGTTCTCCGCTAGAGGGTGTTGCTTTCAGTTTTATTCGATCGCCCATGGTTACTTAATCATAGATATTAAGACTAGCGTGTACACTGTGAACCTTCCCTTACAAAGTTATCGTAATTTAAGGTCTTTCCTAGGAACCGTACGGAAATTTTCAATATACATTTTTAGTTATATATCTTTTGAACCACGCGATGAATTTTTATGCATGTTTTTCAGATAATGAAACTGAAAATATTCTGATGTAAGTTTACAATAATAAAAAAAACGAAAATTGAAAACCTGCTTCTGGCCATCTGATATAACTGCGCTAGTAACCCGAGAACAGATCAACGGATTTATATACTTTTCATTAGTTCGTTAATCTAAATATGGAGCAGGCTCATGACAGAAAAAAATTCCGCTTTTATACCGCTTTAATATATGTATAAAAATGAAAATTCTAAAATGCACTCCTAAGCTCTAAATCATCTGAAATACGTAATCTAATTTAAACTTCTTTCAGTTAATAAAACTGAGTCCAAAGAATTTTTGATATAAGATATCTTCCTATTCCTAACCTCATATTAATGGTAATTAAATGTTTGCCTGTAAAGTACGTTCACAATTAGACGACCTAATCGATTTATTGTATATTTTCACTAGTTTGTATTAAGCTTAAACGAGAGCCGGCTTATGGCAGAAAAATTTCAGATTTTGTACTGAGTTAATTTTACTTCAATAATCGAGCAATGCCGTGAATAGTAAGTTGATATTTTGTATATTGTGTCCAAGCTCGAACTTTGGCTTGATCACCATTTTCTTCTGTCCTTTGAGCTTTGATATACAAGGTGGCAAGGAAGGTCATGGACTCGGACAATAACTCGAGGAGTATTGTAGGTTATCGTATATATTTTGTATGCAGGTGCATAGTAAACTATTATAACACCACACGATGAGACGACTTCAGGGGGCTGACGTCATTTTTTTTAGGGACTAAGGGATCTATCTCTCTTCCTGTTTAGAAATAAGGACAAAAGTCAAGTATAAAGTTATAAATTGGTGCAAAATTAGTACTAATCACTTTCGTCCCACAGAAAAGTTACAAAATAACTCTGTAAATAACGATTTTAAAAGAAGCAATTTTATTTATCTGCATGTAACAGAGAAAACGTAGGGACATTGGAAAATAAGCAAATACGTATTTTATTAGACTTGTGCAGGCATACATCGTGTGACTCAAGGTGAACACTTTATATTTTGAGTACAATAAGTCCATTTTTTTCTGCCGCATTGTCTAAATGATTGATTTTAGGGGGTGGAGTGGGGAAAGTTAGATTGTATTTACGGGTTTTGAGGGGTTCTTTTCCATCTTTTGCGGATAAATAAATATGCTAATTACTTATTTTGCAACGCTCTATAACTTTATCATTAACTTTCCCCCCAATCTCTAACAGAAGGCGAGATAGCTCCCATAGATTACTAAAAAAAAGAGTGATCTCCCCTAAAATTGTCTCTCATCGTTGTACCGCCATTGGGGTTCCCTATACACAAGCATAAAATAATGCAGGATAAATATAATATTTATCGAGTTGCTGGCCTGATCTATGAGTTTTTTTGACACCCCTGAATAGAGAGTTACTGCATATGCATAATGCGACACGTTTTCTATTTTGCCTGGAACCCCGGAAAATGTCCAAAACCATCCGTCACCACACAAAATGACTAAAACTGTGTCGCATCAGCCGTCTCATTTGTTTTTCAGCTCTTCGCTCTCGGCATCACGTAGGGAGTGGATTTGCATCAAGTGAAGCATCTTCATGCAATTTTAGGTGAAGTGTCACACTTTTACTCCAATTTTTTTTTTCGAGCTCTTCCTTGTTGCTCACGTGATGTCGAATAGGAGCTTCCGTTCCGGGGCGGAGAGTGTATATAAGGGACAATGAACATAATGTGCATTACACTTGTGTCACCCAGTGTCAAAGTTTCCTAGGTTAACCACAGTCGAATACAAAGATCCAAAGATGATGATCAAGGTATGTCGAATGCGAACGCCTTTTATGCAGTTGTGTATCAGAAATAATTATGGAAAAACTACAATTTCGGAAAATGGATGGCAAAAATTTTGCCGTACTATTACTTTTGCTAAAAAATTTTCTTTGAAAGATCTAATTTTCAAGAACTGTTATAGATAAAGCTTAGATAACTGTTGATATAGATTCAGCATCAAATTCAGGAAGGGTTGGGAGTTCACTATGGATTACTATTTCTGGTTTTCTCCATTTCTAGTTCAAATTTTCTTTTTACTTTAAACATCCATTTCTCAGGATGGGCTATAGATAGAGCTTAGATGATAACTGATACGGATTCATTAAATTTTGGAAGAGCTAGAGGGTGTTCACTAAGAATTTTTTATTCCAGTTCTTTTTCTATTTCGTTTCAAATTTTCTTTGAAACAGCTATTTCTCGGCATTGAGAGCTTAGATAATGACTGATATAGATTTAGCATCAAATTTCGGAGGGATCAAAGGTATTTCAACTAAGTATTTTCACTAAATATTCCCACTTCCTGTTCTGGAGATGGCACTTCCGATTCGAAAATTTGCATTTACCTCGAAACATCTATTTTTCCGGATTGACTATAAATAGAGCTTAGATGATGACTAATGTGAATTCAGCATATAATTCCAGAAGGGGTTGGAGGATTTAAGGATTTTCAAAATTTCTCAATTTTCTTAAAATATGTTCACAGTATTGGCTATGGAGAAATTTTAGATCATGACTGATACGGATTAAGATTAAAGTATGGATTAAGTACGGATTAAGATAAAGTATTCTCTAATGATTTCAAATTTAGGTTCTTTTCAACTTCAGATTTTTTGACATTGCGCAGAAGATAACTCTGAAACCTCTCCCTATATTTTCATGGAGTTTTCCGAATATATAATGCACTGAAGTTTCTATAAAGTGAATTCAAATTTTTTTTTTCATGTTTTCTTGTTGTAAAATTATTTTTAGAAGAACATGTTGCTGAAATTTCGAAAAAGTATTGCGAAATCTAAGTGCAACATTGGACAAAATTGAAATGCACTTCAAATACACATTAATTTAGGATTACAATAAGCAATTGCTTCTGAAGTATAGTTTGATACCATAATATGTGTTTAGGATGTTAAATGCTTTGAGTAATGTTATGCGCAGACCAAATTTTTGCTCAATAAATGGTTCATAGTTTTCAACTAAAACATATTTCTTTATATTATGTTATTAAAATATTGCACATTGAAAGAAAACATAGATTTATAACGAGAAAAAAAAAGTGTTGTTTAGAAATGTATACTTCATACAATATATGATACCTAATATAATGAATTTAAGCGTCCTGTGACCCTTAATATATCTGAAAAAGACCAAAGATCTACTTATTAATCAATCTTTTACATTAGTACTCTCCTTACTGTAAATTATTGATAAATAAGCTGCCTAATGAGCTGCTGCTCGACCTCTATTTGAGACAATAAAAATTTAAGACGTTTCAGTAACAAATTCTGATTCAAAACTGTTTTGTCCTTTGTGTGTTTTGATAGGATCTGTTTAAAGATGGATGAATAACACTTTTCTCAAATTCGAATATTGAGTTTAAATATTTACCAGATATCGAATATCCGAATAGTAATTTCAACTTGTTAATAAATATCATTTACAGTTATTAAATAATATTAATTATTATTAAATAAATTAATCAAGTAAAATAGTCGCAGAGAGTATTCACCCATCTCTAGATTTGTCAATTTGCACTTTTTTTGGAAATCTCTGCAACGTTGTATTGGATCTTTCTCCCCCTTTATCTTTCTTAATTCCAGAGTTATATTTGAGATTTTCTTAAATTCTCCACCAGAGACACTGAACTCAATCTCATGGGATCGAACATTGTCACTTACTATACCTGCACACATTACTTATGACTCCTGGGAATTTCTGTAAAAGGTTGTGCCATGAATGTGACTTTTGTGTTCATCTTAAATATTATTATCATTATTATTATTTTTGCAATTTTTCCAACATATTTTTGGTATTTATTGAAATTTGTTTTTTATGTTGAGCATGGAAGTATTTTTAATTACTTATCAAAACTAATTTTTATTTTTCAGGTGCTGTTCTTACTTGGTTTCTCCCTTCTGGCTGACGCCCAACAATTTGTAACACCCAGGGTATGTAAATATTAGCATATTTTTTAATAAACTATTTTAGTAAACAAAACAGGTGAATAACATATTACCCGACTTTCTGTAGAATAGTTCAATAAGGCGTATAAAGAACCTCTGTCTGAGTAGTGTATCGATGAACCGATCTCCGACCGGCTAGGCTGTGCTCTATCCATTGAACTACTGAGACTATATGCTGCCTCCTTGGAGTGCAATACTGACGTCATCAATTCATAAATTGAGTACAAATTGGTTCTAATAGTATCAACTTATCATGCTCTCGGGGTTGGGGCGAATGGTCGTATCTGAGGGGGTTCCCCCCCCCTCTGGATGAATACCTGAAAGAAACACTGCTGATCATCATTAGATTTCTATGAATCTCTAAATCCATGGAACTGACTAAAGAAAATAACCGTTGTAAGAGAGAAAACGTTCTTCATCGCTCAAGACAACTGTAAATATTTCCAGAAGATCAATATACAGCAGTTTCTTACAATGCAGGACAGGAAGAATTTGAAATCATGATGATAATTTCACTTGCAAAACCTATAAAATATGACCATATAGACTATTTTGGGAGTGGGGCCTTGCAGAGTATAGTCCATTAGCAAACGATTAGAAACAGATTTAATGATTTAATACTTCGCATAATGAATTCTTTAAATGTTTTCAGGTGCATTATTCCGATCATTCAGTTCCTACACCATATCAGTTCAGTTACACGGCTCCTGCTATAGGGGGATCCAGTTCCCATCAAGAGACCGGAGATGGTAACGGACGGGTAACCGGATCTTACACCGTGAATGATGACGATGGAAGATCTAGAATTGTGGAATACGTCGCAGACGAAGGAGGGTTCAGGGCATCTATATCAACGAACGAACCAGGAACTGCCAGTCAGAATCCTGCCGATGTTTCCATAGTTTCCAGTGCTGATGACGGACATGGTGGTGAGTAATGCCACAATGCACTCAATTCGCATTGTAGGTTAAAAATCATAACATTATTAGATATAGAATCATAAAGTGTTGCAATCTACATTTAATAACATTTTATTTCCAGTTAAAATTAAAGTAAATTAAAATGTTTTAAGATTCTCATAAAATATTGATAATTTCTAGTAAAATTTCTCGGTAAGATGCGCTTCTGCTCAAAAGCTTTAAATGGCATTTTTTGTGGTTATTTCATTCCATTTCTTTTCAATGCTTTTTCGTCTAAACTTTATGCCAGACAAAAATAACATATATAGAACATATACACCATTCAGAAAAGTTATAAATTTAGTAATGTCAACTACTTAAGTTTTAAATCAGCTAATATAATTTTATTTGTTGAATTCAGACACCCACGTACATCAAGCAACCCCCGTAGCTGTCGCACCAGTTGTTCCAGTAAGGATAGCACCACCTCCAGCACCATTGCCAATCAGAAGACAAACTTTAGTTCCTATTCAACCAGCCATCCAGCCTGCTTTCTTTCCAGTTCAACCTACCTTATTTCCAGTTCAGCCCCAACTGATTGCACCTAGACAGTTCATCACTCCACCAGCTTTATTTCCTCTTGATGCTGGAAGATATGTACCCGGACCAGCAGTTCTACCGTTTGATTCCAGAAGAGTTATCGGTGGGCCTGCTTTAGTTCCCATCCAAAATGATCGAGTCATTCCGGATCCTTTTTTTGATGGAGGAAGTTTCTTTAGACCATTCGAGAGAAGGGTTCTTGTTTAATATTTGGTGCCTGGTTTGGCAACGGTAATTCATTTGAATTTCATTAATGGTTTTGCATGAAGTTCAAAATGTTTTCATATTGGGTTTTTCCTTTATCGTCTGCATCTGATTAGTTCAATTCTCTTCCTATTTAAGATTTCTTATCTTTGGATTATAAGCTTTAAGGGAATGGCTTCTTTTTCTCGGTGATTTTTCACTTCTGATCGCGTGTTAATAGAAAAACTTAGTGGATTGTATTTTCTGCTGATGTTCCGCATCACAGTTTGTTGATGCAGTCATTGTCAATAGACTGTATTTCTTAATTACTTTTAATCGAAAGTTGTTCATACAGATTTAGCACTGTAAAGACAAAACTCGAAATTCCATTATAAACAGTAATATTTTCTTGTAAATAATAGCAAAATTGATGGCAACTCAGATAGATGGTACTATCAAAACACCAGGAACGCTTTTAGCGCAAGATTATGATTTTACTCAGAATCGTTGTTTTCGTGCTTCCAAAGATATCAAAGGCATGACTGTGATCCTATTTTGCTGTAAAAATTTTTGAAAGGAGATTTTTCACTCAAAATTTTATATTTATACAAACTACATTACCTCAGTTTTAATTTTATCATTTAATTTTCAATTATAATATTCTACTAGAAGCATAAAAGTGGACATGGTTGGAAAAATCTGCAAATGTTATAGAATGAAAATTTGGAACTTAGAGTAAAAAAGTTGCAGAGTCCATTTCGACGATAAAGAGTTTGCAATTACGTTCTAGTAGCTCAACGGCAGAGCGTCAGCTGGCCAGTTCGGAGATCCAGGGTTCGATTCCCGGTTGGGGCAGCAAGGTTTTTTACAAAGTTCTCTGTCACCCACTTGATTGAATTCAGTGAAAATATTTAAATATAGTTACTAACATAAAACATCCAACTGCAGTATCAAATACAAAAATACCAACTATACATACATTCACAATATAATGCTACTCTTTTATTCCTGAAAAGTCTCTATGTATAATGAAAAGTATTTCTTTTTTGGTCTCCTTTACTATTTTTTTAACTTTAATAGCTTGCAATTCCATTCATCTTTTCCATATCGTCTTCTACATTTACAAAAAAGAAAAAGATAATAATAATAACGCTTCTTTGCACTAAAGATGCTTTTTACAACTGATTGTCCACTTTCATCACAACAACAAAAATGTAAATGAGCAATTATAAACTTCAATATAAGAAGTAAAGTTACTGGATAGCACGCACAAAACATTTTATTTAATATTTAAATGGATAGTAAGAGATCTTAGAATTCCATGCATTTAAAATTATTTTCATGTTTGCTAACATTTTCAAAATCATATTTAAATTCAAATCATTTATGGGTAAACGTTTTTAAGTATAAGTTTCCATGACAGCTAAGTTACGGCAGAAGACTCTTCATATATTAAATGCAATATAAAATTAAAAAAAATTATATTCTTATAAAGCAATAATTAAAATCCTTTAATTGCAATTAATCTTTACTTGCATTGCCTTAATTGTGTACGCTACTAAGTAGTTAAAAACTTTAACATTTAATGTAGTAAAAAGTAATCAATAAGAACTAACAGTAGCGTGTTATTGTTATTGTTGTTGTTACTTATCCCACTTGTCTGGAATAAAACCAGAACAAGCTCATGAGGCAGAAGTCCATGACAAAGGGGGAAATGCAGCTTCTGTTGGCCGAAAGACATCAGACACACCATAGTAGAAATCTGTGTTAAATGCCACCCAATTTATACCGCAATCCAATGGGGACCGTGATCTACAATGGGGATCTACAGGGACCGTACTCTCCTTCCTCTGTCCATTACCTTTCAGAAGGACTCTCGGACATGCAGATTTAATGTTCCCATATTATCAGAAGTGTAGCTAAATGTGTATGTGTGTGTGGTGTGTATAGAAAGGTTAGAGCCATACCCCTTTTGTCTAAACCAATCCACTGATTAGAGTTATTACTCGTTGGTTAAATATTATCTACGACCATCGACTGCCGATTATTAACCATCCATTTTCCTAGATTTCCTAGAAGACCTGTTATGATTCTGAGAATTCAGCATAGATAAAAATATTTCCAAGTGCATAGCTTCATAAACTATTTTACAATAATTTCAAATATCAAACAAAACATTTTATGCCAGTCAATAACTTCGATTGTCAAGCATAACTTTCCTAAATCTTGGCTACACATGTGCGATCCAGGATATGTGGAACAATTTATACTAATTTTTCAAAAATTCAAATAAATTACATGATAGTATTACGTTTTCCTAAAAGTATCATAATTCAATTTAAAGAAAGTTAAAATACTTAAGCTTTTTTTTTTCAACGACTTTAGACAGTTGAGGACTGATCTTTCTTTCTTGAAAAATAAAATATGTACATTGTACAACTATTTCTGAGAAAACTAGCTGTTCCTCGATTTCATGAATTTGTAGCTATCGATAAATCAGTTATGCCATACAGTTGGTTTCAAATTTTTAGAAGATTAAACACAGGCTGCAATGATAGATATATTGTAGATTGGCTTCTGTAGATATATTGCTTTCAAAGAAGTAAGATTTTGCATTTTTCATTTGGTCATATAAAAATAATTGTTTTTTATGCATTTGAATTTAAGTTTACAAATTATGTAAATTTTTACTTCAATATAATTCAGAAAAAATATTTTAGCCATATCACTACCATTTATTATTAAATGTTCCGAAACGACAATTATTTTCATCTTAGTGTACCGTAGGATTGTAAAAGTTACACACTTTTGGTCTCTAAAGGGGTAGAAAGATTTTAAACAAAAAAATTATACATCTGATAGATGAAATTATGCGATAATGATTGTTGTCTACCTGTAGAAGTAGAGAATGTTGCATCAAACATATTTAATTTATATCTATATCCAATATTAGCTTTATATATTTTTAATATTTAAATGCAAATTTAATAAACAGTTACTAATAGGTCAGTAAGATTAGGAAGGTGTCTTTAGCACAAGCCTAGAATGTTTCTTTTAATCTTCTTTTTGCGCAATACGTCAATCAGAAGTGGCCTCAGTGGTGAGAAGCGTGTCCAATACCTAAGCTCAAGAGCATCATTTAAAACCCGGAACACCTTTCATTCCGTGCAGAACCAACCTAAATCGCTATGAGACTGTCGTTATAGTCATTATGGTCGATTGACACTAGAGCGCAACCTTATATACATGAACATTGAGTAATATTTCACATTGAAGGATTTCATTAAATATCCTTGTTGAATGTTTATCAGATTCAAATGTAATTTCACCGATCATAAATGGGAAAGATCTTATTGGCAAGGATAAAAGGGAGGGCTCAAAATAATGGATCTATCTACCCTGGGGAAGCTGTAATTCTAGCTTTTATTATACAGTTTAGAAAAACAGGACCTATTTTCTTCATATTCTTATAACAATAAAAATAACAAATATTTATCCACTTCTTACACCTTCATTGCGAACAAATGCAATTATAGAATGCTAAACATATAAATAAGAAACGAAATCAGAGTAATTATAAGAAAAACCCCAGATGGGCTCCTCCAAATGCTTTCCTTCAAAATAAAAAAGACTCTCCCATTGCAGATAACAGTATCCATGAACCGGTTTCGCTCTTATTATGCGCTCATTAGCGTGAAACAACCTTTAACTGCAATGGCAGTAACAAAACTTGCTATTTGTCGCAATTTTGCGAACTCAAATAGGAACTGAATGTCTGACTTTGCCAATGGTGAAGAACACGATGAAATTTTGAACATTGTTTCCCACACCGATTTGCATTTTATCCTCTCCCCCCCCCCCCCCCTAAAAAGAACTCAATTAGTACTTAAAAGCAATAGGTAATCAATACATTTTGTATACAACAGTGCGAGACAGAAAAAATCTATATAATAATCCAGCTCAATCCAGCTATGGGAAGGCTCTACTACCAGATCCATTCATTACCAGCCATTGGAATTTCGGTTGAAAGAGGTTTATGAAAATCACAAACAGAAGATTTGTTTTTATTTACCTGTTCAAACTAAAGACTAGAGCACTTCGCAAGAAATAAGAAAGGTTTTCGATCCTATGACTACATAAGTAATTTTGTTCCTCAATTACCTACATATACCAACAAAAACAAAAAATAAATCCCACCGATCCAAATGCAAACATATCAAATAAAAATCGCAAATGCTGGTAAAGGTAATAGGTAAAATCTAATCTAGTTTTCTGGTACATTTCTATATATGGTATGGCTTTGTTCACCCGATGCTTTTAGTTGTTGCAGTTGGAGTAACATTCGAATATATAGTAGTAACAGTTACTATTGTAGTTTGCCCAATTTGACATATTCTACGAAAAATTTCATCTACTCTCAAAGCAATGATTTATCCCCCCCCCTCCCCTCCCATTTTTGAGGCGCTTGTGATATTAATAATTTCACTACAGGAATGTCATTTCTAAGCATGGTATGGCTTTGTTTACCCGATGCTGTTGGTTGCTGCAGTCGGGGTCTTGATAGTTTGCAATTGATGGAACTCAGCCCCGACTTTTGGGTAAAGTTTCAATGGGGGATCGCTTCGCCTTCACAATTATGTATTGGGGCGTTAGCGCTAGAAAGTCCTGATCCGACTAGAAACGTGGTAGAAACGGATAAAGATGTTTAGCTCAACAGAATAAATTGCGAGTAGAATTCCTAGAAACTAGAGGATTGGAGCAATTTCGAGATTTTACACGCAAAACAAAAGTGGGCATTCCAAATCTGAATCAATATATACATTTTTAAAAATATATTTTCTGCATTCACAACTACACAATATACATAGTATACCACCCAAATTAGGTCTAAACCGTTTCAGCGATTTTTGAGATTAAGATATTTTTGAGCCCAGAGATTTTGACAAAACCCCGTTTTATAGTTAAACTATATAAAATTTTCGGATTTTTTTTTTTAGTTTTACATAGTGTATGAAGCTTGATACCCAAATTTGGTCTAATTTGGTCGTTTTTGCAATTTTAAGATCACAAAGAGCTAACGATTTGGCACCCACCCACCAATCACACACACACCCATATACCCATAGAACGACAAAAGTCATTTCTGGCATCTAGAAATCCCACCGGTGTTTTTTATGTAAATCACTTTGTGATGACCATATTTTTTAGGCTACATCAGTTAAAGTAAAATATTTGTTTAATCTACTAAAAGCATATATGTCAAGAAAAGCGATACAAATCAAATCACAATTACTATCACCATACTTTATTTCAGCTCGAGGAAAGTACAAACTGTACAATAACTTAAAATATCAAATTAGTATTTTCGAATGCAATTATTATTTTCCCCTATTTAAACCTTTGCATAGCTGGATCATCTGAGATGATTCTTATAGACGCTAAGAAAATGATTCCATTCAATAAGTTTTTTAATACGTTAAAAATATTCTACAATTCTTTGTCTCTTCAATAATCAGATATATTTTTAAACAGTTTTAATTTTATAACTTTTTTGATAACTCTTGAGGTCCCGAACATACTTATTAAGTGCTTATAGAAATGAATAGATTAGTTTTAATAAATATTAATAATTTTGTACTGCGTAAAATGTTGAAAATAAATAACTACTAAATATATTACGACATTCCAATATTTGAAATATTACAATATTTGAGTGTTTAAGATAATGCGATATTTGAATGTTTAAGATATTGATATTGTCACAGAAAATTATGTCTAATATATTTTTATAATATGATATACAATAATAAAGTAATAAAACTAGTTTTATTTTTACTCCAGAATTGAAAAAGGAAATATCAATTAAACTATTAGTGAATATGTCATCGTTAATTATTTAATATTCATTGATTTATTGATATATTAAGAGTAAAATTAAAAAATATATTGACATATCTCTTCAAAAACCACATTGATTTCTTTATATATCAGAGTATAATTTTAATATATATTGGAGTATATCTTTAAAAGTAACATTGATTTGTTGATATATTAGAGAATTTTAAAATATATTGGCATATCTCTTAAAAACCAGTCTAGTCATACTGCACCCATTTGAAATTTGATGTGTGTGCCCATTAGCTTCTAAATGAAAAGTTTGTCATACCTGTGTTGAATTCAAATTGCATTAAAATTCAGAAACAAAATATCGCGTGATGCAAAATTTGAAACATATTTCTTTTTCTGTCCTTTTAAAACAGTAAATAACGTTTGGCTTTTTTATTTTCTGGCAGAGTTATAAACTTTTCTGGCAAAAATATAACACGTAAAATACAGAAAAGCACATAATTTTATTCCATTTTCAGTCAAGTAAAATTTCATAAAAAAAAGACATCTAAAGTATAAATCTCTACTTGAATGCCTTATACATTCCAATTCAATATTGTTTACTCTTATTTGTATCACAATCATCATCAAAATGAAAAATGAAACATGTATATTTTCCATATTTCGTGCCCAAGTTATTATTTTCAAATATTATTCGCTAAATTTCTTTTAAAATTTCAATTTTCATGTTGGCAACAATTTAGAGACATCACTGGATTAACCCATGGAGGTAAAGGGATGAATCCATTCATAACTTGTCTGTGATAATATAAACTATTTTGATATGATCAACATATAGTAATTCACATTATCTAAGTTCTCTCATATACTGTATACTACCACCATTGTTCCAAAAATGATCATTGTTTTCTGTAGAAAATAATGCTAAAACAATATTAAAATTCGTATACTTCTAATTATGAGAATTACTAAAATTTCTGCTTAGTTCTAGTTTTTTTACATAAGTATTTATACATTTGATAATTGCAGATGCACATATACGCACACATATACACATACATATGCACACATATAGACGGACATATTTTCAAAATATTCAAACTAGTTCAGAATATGATTGAGTCTTGCATTAAAAAGTTTTCGGGAAAACAATACTTTCTCTACTATAGCATGAAAAGGCAAAAAATGATTCTTCTTTCAGCTATTTTTATCGTGATTGACGCAGTCGAACAAATTGTGATAAAACGATCGATTCTTCTTCGATTATGTGCAAAGAAAATTCTTTCCACGGCTGTATATTTTGTAACATATATCTGTGCCCTATCTACATGTACATTAAATTTTGTACCACCTCGTGTGGACATACTGTTTCATTGCTTTGTATATTGTGTACGAATAAAATGTATATTTTCTTTATGTATGGCTCCTTATTTCTATTTTAATACAGTCCCCCCCACACACACATACATATCCGTGCTTTTCAAACTTGAGTTAAATAAAGGTTTGGGGGACATATATTTTATTTTAGTGACTAATATGGATATATTTTATCCAGTTCCAAAATAAATTCTCGTATATTAAATTCAGTCTTATTCGGAATATAGACCATTTGCCAGTGACGTCACATTCGGTAAATCTACTTCCTGTCATCTTTGCGCTGAACGGCAAAAATCACTTTTCCTCCCATGTTAGAGGTTTTTTTTTTCGCTGTTCGAAGTTTTTGCTATTACAATTAAATATTTTATTCAAAGGATACAATGATTATAAATTGTTCTGTTCACAATATTCATAATGTCTCAACATACCTTATTCGAAGGCCTGCATTTATGATTCTTATCGTATCTGATACGATATCATGGCTGGGCCCATCTACATCAACGTCTATGTCGTCCAACATGGGAGCGTATACAAACCGTAAAGTCACATTTTGAGGTAAGTGCAAATGATCAATACGTTCAACATTATTCTGTACCACGCACCGTCACAAAACTATAAACTAGGCATTCGTATGACTCAATATGAAGCGTAGAGTATTATAATTTTATAAAATTAAAAAAACAACTTTCCATAGTATTCATATAAATAATGATGCAATTCAAATATTTCCTGCACAATACATCGGAATTCTTGGAGTTATTGTAGAAATAGTACAACAATTACTGACTAACTTCTGCCTTAAAATTTCGGTAAAATTTATCTATAGTGTCAGTTCAATATATACACCAAATTAAAAATTTTTGAAAGGGCATTCGTGTTTAAGATCAGTTATTACTCGGACTCAGCAGTGAATCGAGTTCACTCCAAAAATAGAGCGTCTGCAAAAAATTACATAAAAAAAATGAGTTGCATTTTTGAGGAAATATCTCAACACGCAAATCAGCTCAATGATTTTTACCACACAGCTCGCACCCTATTTACAACGAATTCGATATGTACAAATTTTACCTTCACATAGCCATATATTGAAAAATCTGATGTGGGCAGCACATGCATTTCCTTATATAATGCAATGAATTTACTACTTTTACAGTAAAAAAATAGGTTATTCTTATAGTAGATACTTATATTCTTTCCAAGATACTGAATTTTCGTCAATGAGTCGTCATTTTTCTTGATTTAGCGTCATTTTTATCCATTTGGCGAGATTTTCTTTAATTTGGTAACATTTTAAAAGGTCGCCAAGTTGGTGACATTCCGCCAAATTCGTCGCCAAATATTGCCAAGCGTTATGGACGGAGAAATAAGTTATTCTTATAACAGATAAATGACTATTGGGCGTTCAAATACAAAAGTATTACTCAAAGTATCTTTTCTCATGAATGGAACGAACTAGATCCACGAGAATGATGTCACCCAATTTATCGCATGATATTACATATGAAAAGCGAACATGTTTCTCAACGATTAATATATTTTTTCTAATTATGGAATTTTTTGATAAATTTATTTGAAAAATATGCAATATCTCGAGAACGGTTCATGCTAGCGTTCTAAAGTTTATGTCAATACTTTTCTAAGGAGAAATTACATAAGAAATGTTTATTTGCATAACTTTATTAAAGGTTTTAATTTTTTGATGATTTTTTCAAAATTTCACTCGAAAATTTAGGGGGGTTCTGAGCATTTGATTGCGTTTAAAACCAACAGGGTTCCAGTATTCACGGATTGTGATTTTTGTACCAAATTTCGTTCGAATCGATCCATTCGTTCACCAGTTATCGTCTCCACAGACACACACACACACATACTTTCACACATGCACACACACATACACACACACTTTCACACACACACACAGACATCACCTCAAAAACGTCAAATGCTTGAAACGTGCTCTCCCGTCGAAAACTCGAATTCGAATTTTCGACTCCGTCACAATACGTTCCTTATACATTATATGTATATAAGGAAAGTAAAAATTAGCTGTGGCTCCATTTCGGTGAAACTGAAATGTTTTTGCGTGAATAATATTTTGTTTGTGGGTGGTTTGTCTTTATAAGATATTTTCAAAACAATTTAAAATATTGAAATATCGATATTAAAACCAAGATTAAAAGATAGTTCAAAATATTAAAATGTCGAAATTATAACCCCCTATGCTTCGGAAACTAAAAACACGATCCAAAATCCAGTTATATATTCTTGTAGGACTCTGAAAGGGCTACATGCAAATCGTTCGCAAACTGTTCATATCTGGCATTTTTAGTTCTCGCTCCGATTTCAACCGGATAGTCAAATATATAAAATTATTTTACTAACTTACTTTGCAGCATATACAAACTCAACTTATGCAATATCTCAGACGATATTTAAAGATTCGGGTGGTTCTATAAACTTGCCTAGCGACATATAAATATGTACTTAAACTTCATACTTCCATTTCTTCCCTTCAGACCTCATCAATCATTAAACAGTCTTAGAATCCCCAAGTTCACCCACTTGCAATTTTATTTGAAACAAAGCAAAATATCTCTTGCGTATACACCAGTATCTCACTAAGGAAGGAACGACATTGATTTGCAACACTTGGGATATTTTAAATACTATTACAGCTGTTCCCTCCCATTGGAAAGTTTAACCAGTCAAAATATTAAAATATCAAAATTATAACCACTATATTTCGAAAAAAATCTGATGTGAGCAACACATGACTTTCCTCATATAATGCAATCTATCTATATATACTAATTGCCAAGTGTCCGTTTGTCCGTCTGTTCGTCTATCACGCTTTTTTTTAGGCACTTCCCGAATAGATAGAGACTTGCAATTTGGTACACAGCTCGGTCGTTCGATAAAAAACCCTGGAAAAATCGAGTTTCGAAAACGTTCTCTAGAGGAACTATCCAGAAATCGAACGTGTTCGTATTTTTTCGTTACTATCCAGAAATCATATGGGTCTGTCAACAGTGTTGCCATATATGTGTCAGACCGGAAACTTATTGAGTGAAGTGTTACACTCTAAGTAGAAACTTCTGGAGGGGCTGGTATCTCCAAAAATATGACCAGTCAGCTGGCCAGTTCGAAGATCCAGGGTTCGATTCCCATTTGGAGCAGCAAGGTTCTTTGCACGTGTTATATTTTTTTCATAAGTTCGAATATTTCTTTTTTCGTCTAATAAGAGAACATCGCTTTGAAGTTGAGGATGAGGACACAAAACGTCCTGTAAGCCAATGTTCCCTAACCCCCAGCCACGGCATATATACCCGGCCTATCGGAATTTGTCGATTTAGTTTTCTAAGCATTTGTTATGAATAAATATTCCATAGTAGAAATATTGTAAAACGAATAGTATTCATGAATGTGTCGAAAAACTCAAAACCGGAAAGCCTAAATAACGTCTGAGTAGCAAATTGTCAATGACTAAACCATATTTAAATTTTCCTGTAAATAAGAGACTGCTCAGCTGACTTCTATCGTGAATTACAATGAATAATTTTTTTTTTCTCTCAATAACTTTTTTTTCAAACCAACATCACTAAAATAAATTTAATAATACAATAATCCATTGTATACTAAATAATATTGTAAATGTTTGATGATAAGAATGGGATATGTCGATGAGCACAAATTAAAGTCAGTGCAAGGGTAAATGTTCAACTAATCCACAAAAAGGAAAATCGTATTCTCAATAGGGACGTTTTTATCATAAGTAGGCAAATGCTAGAGGCCGACGATTATTGATTATTTCACTTACCCCATCCACATTTCATAAATGTTTTTGAATAGCTGTTATCCTTTCTTAACAGCGCTGTTAGACCGGTGAATTCAGTTACGCAGCATTATGCAATTTCATACTATTTATTTCCCAACATCTAACACATTTTTACATTCCCTTCAACATATAATATTTCATGTTAAAGAAAAGTATTGTAACAGTCGACTATTTAAAATCGAGTTTTTATTAGATTTATACATTTTGTTGTTGCTAGAACACGAAGCAACTATTTTCAGCGGTATTTCTATTTAAATACATACGTGTGAGGTTCTGCCTATCCTTTCAATTAAAATGTAAGTTTCAGTTAACTAAACCTTGAGAATAATCAGATTTTCATGAAATTTACAATTGGTGATTGACTCTGGTGCCCATTAGATTTACATAAATGTTAAAAAGTAAAACAAGTTATTTTTACGTCATTGCCGAAAAAATTCAAAAAATTAAAATAAAAAAATAAAATATTCACGTGTATATTTAGCAGATAGTTGTTTTCTGTGAAATTTTTCCATGAGGTATTAAACCCAATCCGTTCTATATACTAAGGTAAATCATTTCGACGAAGATTCCCGTTTATATGAATTCTAGCGATTTGACATCCCCAAAAGCATGCACTTTGAAAACTGAAAATTTGACGCAATTGTAAATAAACTTCCATTTTATATGCCAAAAGAGAATATGTACTCATTCAGTTAATATAAATACCAAAAGGGAAAATAACAAAAATTAATATATAGGGAAATTCATGTGCTGCTCACATAATTCATATTTTATCTGTTTGTTACATAAATAATTTGCAAAAACTTTACCTCGAAATGAGTAACAACTCAGCGTTTTCGGAGTTTCAGCCTTTCTGCAAAGTAAAATTAAATATATAAAATGATTGTTTATTAAATTAATTCAATATTAATTCAATTTTAACAATAATTCAATATTAATATTAATTCAATATTAATTCAATTATTAATATTAACAATTTAATAATATTAATAATTTGTGATTGAATTTTACATACTATATACTCATGGCTGTCCTGAAGAAAATTATTAAGAGTATGCGGTGCTGTCTCATATAGAGTATTGAAATTGCGGGGTTTCAAGAGGCGGAGCCTCTGGTAGAGGTGTGAGAGGGGGCGCTGCCCCCTTAAAAGTTTTTGAATCATTTAGGCCATATAATTGCGATTTTTAAGCCCATAAATCACTTTTTCACAATATTAATAGCTTAATGCTTAACAGGATATATATTAATATATATATATATATATATATATATATATATATATATATTAATAGATTAACAGATATGGATCATTTTGTAACTTAGAACACTTTCTATTTTCTTTTCCTGCACTTACTTTTGTTTTCTTGTAACTCTTCACTTCCTCACTTATTTTAATATTACCTACATACATAATTCTCATTCCTTCCTTAAAACTAACTAATATTAAAAAGTCCCGAAAAACTTTATTAAGTCCGGAAAACGGGGTTACTAAACTTGGTGATGTCACTGCGCCACGCTGATTGGCATTTGACTGGTTGTCTATCGTCTATCCAAGCCCAAGGTAGCAGTTGCCACTTTCATCAGTTTTTCATTCTCTCTACGCAGGATATTATTTTGAGACTTGGGGGGTTCAGGGGTTTTCCTCACTTCCTCATTTGTTTCCATTCAAGTTTGTAAATGTCTAGCAAAAAAAGGCTGAACTTTGTTGAAAGTTTCCCCAAATCCAGCAAATACAAAAACTTTCTTGAGACCTTGAGAGTATGCGGCGCGTACTCTGTATTTTTCAAAATTTCTTAAGAGTACGCGGCGCATACAGCGCGTACCCTTTAGGGACAGTAGTGTATATACTTTGATATTTGTAAACTTACTGAACCTATTCCCGAAAATGGTTTTTAGCACAAATGATTTATTTATATTCACATTACAAATGGAGATTGATAGATAAAAGTAGATAAAAGTGAAATTCACTAAACATTCATCAAATATGTCTCCTATAAAGTGTTTAAACTGAATTAAAATTATGAGCAATAGTCATTACATGGTTATGTACTGAACGCGCAAGAGTGAGTCCTTCTGAATTTGAGATACCGCAATCAACAGTCAACTAACTCAACAATAAGGCAGAAAGGAAATCAGACTTTATTACATCAGCAAATATCTATTTAGCGCCATATCGCTTACAAAGAAATCAGCGTACTCAATAGAAAGGATCAGCGGCAGTTGGTTATTTTTCTGTTTAGTAAAGAGCAAAAAAAAATTTTTTCTTTTTTTTTTTCGAGAGCTGGTACCGATATTTTACACGACTTTTAACGATAAGAAATTTTAATACAATAAAGAATAAAATTTCAGATTTTTTTTAATATTGTATTAAGTACTCTCACATACTCTCGCGTACTCTCACGTGGGATGAGACAGCCCAGTACACTCGCACCCGAGTTTGATTCCCGGCCTGCCTAAACTGTCTCCGTGTTCACGCGGAGTACGGGCACGTTAAATATGTGGTTCCGTAAGTCCTTCCGAAAGGTTAGTGGTAGGAGGAGGAGGAGGATGCGGTCCCTTTGGATGCCACTGGGTTCCGGTCTAAATTGAGTGGTACTTCTTGGCAGTCCAAACAGATACCTTACAGTTTTGGGTAGGTCTGGCGGTCTGTGTAGAAGGGAAAAGAAGAAGTACTCTCGCGTATTATTTTACTGTCCTCCGAAGAGGACACAATTCTGATTGTCTAGCACTGCCTTGATTACTGCTCTTGCATCAAGAAAGCTGGTATTCATTATTCAATATTCTAGATATTTTTTTAGCATTAATACGTAAAAAACTCTTATAATAGTTGATTCTGCTTTACTTCTTAAAGAAATTCCATTCAGATGTGATATGGCTCATACCAGATATCGCAATTCTTTCATAGTTCCCACGTATTAAACTAATCCACTTGGATTTTTCTTCAGCGCATTTATCGCTTTTAAAATTATGTACTGTGTTTAACTTTGGCATTTTTCATCATAAGAAAAGTTTTATCTAGACTTAACTTCAATTTATACTTCACCTACTCTGTAACACTGAACAACACTGTAATTTGCCAGAACTCAAAGTAGAGCGAATATTATGTTTAAAGATGTGCTAAATGCGAAAATAAAAGCAATTCTTCTTTTCGTATCACTCAACGCTTTTATGATGGACTAGGCATCATTCCTTGCAAAACACCAATTCCTGGCATGCACGTGAGGTTGAAACCTCGGGCATTCGGCTATAAGTTGAATACATTCCTTTTCTCTTATTTTATGACAAATTTCCGGTCAGAGCTTTCATCCCTTTTGATCATCTACGGTTTTGATGGTAGAAACTAAAAGAAGTTAGTTCTCTTTCTTCGTGGAGCTGATAGGAGCATTTATAAACTGCTACTGCCAAGTTAGTTTTCTTTCTTCGTAGAATGGAGTATTTACAAACTGCCACTGCCTAGTTAGTTCTCTTTCTTCGTGGAACTGATCGGAACATTTACAAACTGCTAGTACCTAGTTAGTTCTCTTTCTTCGTGAAACGGAGTATTTACAAACTGCTACTGCCTAGTTAGTTCTCGTTCTTCGTGGAACTGATCGGAGCATTTACAAACTGCTACTGCCTAGTTAGTTCTCTTTCTTCGTGGAACGGAGTATTTACAAACTGCTACTGCCTAGTTAGTTTTCTTTCTTCGTGGAACGGAGTATTTACAAACTGAAACTGCCTAGTTAGTTCTCTTTCTTCGTGGCACTGAGCGGAACATTTACAAACTGCTAGTACCTACTTAATTCTTTTTCTCCGTGGAACGGAGTATTTACAAACTGCTACTGCCTAGTTAGTCCTATTTCTTCGTGGAACTGATCGGAACATTCACAAACTGCTAGTACCTACTTAGTTCTCTTTCTTCGTGAAACGGAGTATTTACAAACTGCTACTGCCTAGTTAGTTCTCTTTCTTCGTGGAACGGAGTATTTACAAACTGCTTCTGCCTAGTTAGTTCTCTTTCTTCGTGGAACGGAGTATTTACAAACTGCTACTGCCTAGTTAGTTTTCTTTCTTCGTGGAATGGAGTATTTACAAACTGAAACTGACTAGTTAGTTCTCTTTCTTCGTGGCACTTATCGGAACATTTACAAACTGCTACTGCCTAGTTAGTTCTCTTTCTTCGTGGAACGGAGTATTTACAAACTGAAACTGCCTAGTTAGTTCTCTTTCTTCGTGGTATTGAGCGGAACATTTACAAACTGCTAGTACCTAGTTAATTCTTTTTCTCCGTGGAACGGAGTATTTACAAACTGCTACTGCCTAGTTAGTTCTCTTTCTTCGTGAAACGGAGTATTTACAAACTGCTACTGCCTAGTTAGTTCTTTTTCTCCGTGGAACGGAGTATTTACAAACTGCTACTGCCTAGTTAGTTCTCTTTCTTCGTGGAACGGAGTATTTACAAACTGCTACTGCCTAGTTAGTTTTCTTTCTTTGTGGAACGGAGTATTTACAAACTGAAACTGCCTAGTTATTTCTCTTTCTTTGTGGAACTGAGAGGAACATTTACAAACTGCTAGTATCTAGTTAGTTCTCTTTCTTCGTGGAACGGAGTATTTACAAACGCTACTGCCTAGTTAGTCCTCTTTCTTCGTGGAACTGATCGGAACATTTTCAAACTGCTTGTACCTAGTTAGTTCTCTTTCTTCGTGAAACGGAGTATTTACAAACTGCTACTGCCTAGTTAGTTTTCTTTCTTCGTGGAACTGATCGGAACATTTACAAACTGCTACTGCCTAGTTAGTTCTCTTTCTTCGTGGAACGGAGTATTTACAAACTGCTACTGCCTAGTTAGTTTTCTTTCTTCGTGGAACGGAGTATTTACAAACTGAAACTGCCTAGTTAGTTCTCTTTCTTCGTGGCACTGAGCGGAACATTTACAAACTGCTAGTACCTACTTAATTCTTTTTCTCCGTGGAACGGAGTATTTACAAACTGCTACTGCCTAGTTAGTCCTATTTCTTCGTGGAACTGATCGGAACATTCACAAACTGCTAGTACCTACTTAGTTCTCTTTCTTCGTGAAACGGAGTATTTAAAAACTGCTACTGCCTAGTTAGTTCTCTTTCTTCGTGGAACGGAGTATTTACAAACTGCTACTGCCTAGTTAGTTCTCTTTCTTCGTGGAACGGAGTATTTACAAACTGCTACTGCCTAGTTAGTTTTCTTTCTTCGTGGAATGGAGTATTTACAAACTGAAACTGACTAGTTAGTTCTCTTTCTTCGTGGCACTTATCGGAATATTTACAAACTGCTACTGCCTAGTTAGTTCTCTTTCTTCGTGGAACGGAGTATTTACAAACTGAAACTGCCTAGTTAGTTCTCTTTCTTCGTGGCATTGAGCGGAACATTTACAAACTGCTAGTACCTAGTTAATTCTTTTTCTCCGTGGAACGGAGTATTTACGAACTGCTACTGCCTAGTTAGTTCTCTTTCTTCGTGAAACTGATCGGAACATTTACAAACTGCTAGTACCTAGTTAGTTCTCTTTCTTCATGAAACGGAGTATTTACAAAATGCTACTGCCGAGTTAGTTCTCTTTCTTCGTGGAACGGAGTATTTACAAACTGAAACTGCCTAGTTAGTTCTCTTTCTTCGTGGCATTGAGCGGAACATTTACAAACTGCTAGTACCTAGTTAATTCTTTTTCTCCGTGGAACGGAGTATTTACAAACTGCTACTGCCTAGTTAGTTCTCTTTCTTCGTGAAACTGATCGGAACATTTACAAACTGCTAGTACCTAGTTAGTTCTCTTTCTTCATGAAACGGAGTATTTACAAACTGCTACTGCCGAGTTAGTTCTCTTTCTTCGTGAACGGAGTATTTACAAACTGTTACTGCCTAGTTAGTCCTCTTTCTTCGTGGAACTGATCGGAACATTTACAAACTGTTAGTACCTAGTTAGTTCTTTTTCTTCGTGGAACGGAGTATTTACAAACTGCTACTGCCTAGTTAGTTCTGTTTCTTCGTGGAACTGATCGGAGCATTTACAAACTGCTACTGCCTAGTTAGTTCTCTTTCTTCGTGAAACTGATCGGAACATTTACAAACTGCTAGTACCTAGTTAGTTCTCTTTCTTGATGAAACGGAGTATTTACAAACTGCTACTGCCGAGTTAGTTCTCTTTCTTCGTGAACGGAGTATTTACAAACTGTTACTGCCTAGTTAGTTCTCTTTCTTCGTGGAACTGATCGGAACATTTACAAACTGTTAGTACCTAGTTAGTTCTCTTTCTTCGTGGAACGGAGTATTTACAAACTGCTACTGCCTAGTTAGTTCTGTTTCTTCGTGGAACTGATCGGAGCATTTACAAACTGCTACTGCCTAGTTAGTTCTCTTTCTTCGTGAAACTGATCGGAACATTTACAAACTGCTAGTACCTAGTTAGTTCTCTTTCTTCATGAAACGGAGTATTTACAAACTGCTACTGCCGAGTTAGTTCTCTTTCTTCGTGAACCAAGTATTTACAAACTGTTACTGCCTAGTTAGTTCTCTTTCTTCGTGGAACTGATCGGAACATTTACAAACTGTTAGTACCTAGTTAGGTCTCTTTCTTCGTGGAACGGAGTATTTACAAACTGCTACTGCCTAGTTAGTTCTCTTTCTTCGTGGAACTGATCGGAACATTTACAAACTGTTAGTACCTAGTTAGTTCTCTTTCTTCGTGAGCGGAGTATTTACAAACTGCTACTGCCTAGTTAGTTCTGTTTCTTCGTGGAACTGATCGGAGCATTTACAAACTGCTACTGCCTAGTTATAATATCGTGGCAGAGCTAATCGGTAAACGCGACGAATCTCTTTCGTTACATGTGCGATGAGCTTATAATAAAAGTCCGTGCTTAAGTATTTTCGCTGGTGATTAAAAAGTCATAAGAATATTATCAGGGCATGCTAATGACTTTAAATCAGCTAGTTTTGTTTCATGGCAAGAAAAAATGCTGAAATTTTTTTTGTCGGAGTGGTTAGACTTTTGATCGTTTTAGGGCTTAATAAATAAATGTCTAACGTCATCTTACTTTCTTCTGAAGAGCACTAAATTGTGGCTCGCGGATACTGCTGAATGAAAATGAAGTGATAGCATGTGGCCTAATTTTCTGCATTGTGGCATGAGATATAGAAGTATACAGGCCAAGGTAAAGACAAGCAGTTAGTTCTTGGATTATCTCACTCTTAGTATTACTTTACCTGTCCTAAAATATTTCAGAAGTAAAAGTAAATTCCATTAGGATTTGTGTCTCATGCATGAGTTATCCTATTCTTTTTTTTTTTTTTTTTTTTGCTCATAAATTTTTCTTCTGCCTACGTGCCTGGCTATGCATCGGCATAACAATGTGAATATGTGAATAGAATTCGAACCAATGGACATAACAGCATAGGAAAACTTGAAGATGAGAGGCAGTACATAATTATTTTGAGAATTAATAGTGACGATTCTAATGATGGTAAATATTATAAAAAAAATTTGATCGCGTTGCTTCCTATACTGCTTATTGTTTTGGATATTAAAAAAGTTGATGTGGGCAGCACATGACCTTCCCTGCGAACACATATTCATTTTCTCATTCTATTTTTCACAATTTAGTGAATTGAGTTTCAATGTATAAAGTAGCTTGGATTATTATTCGAATTTTTACTGAATTCGCAGTTTTAATTCAATTTTCGTTTTAATTTGG
This sequence comes from Amaurobius ferox, assembly GCA_951213105.1. Classification (NCBI taxonomy): domain Eukaryota; kingdom Metazoa; phylum Arthropoda; class Arachnida; order Araneae; family Amaurobiidae; genus Amaurobius; species Amaurobius ferox. Next base: position 49,202,299 of record OX578139.1, on the reverse strand, counting down.
TGACTGGACGTACTTTTAAAGGCGACGTAGCAAAAATGCTACTAGAACTCAAATATCTAGAGAACGGTTATCCCTAGAGTTATGGGATTGGTGGTCTTATTCTGTCCGTCGTCGAAATTTACGTGTAAAACAGGCATGTAGTTGATACATTTGAGCATACATAGTGTTTTATTTTAGATTTCAACAATTTTTGAATCATTTCGCAAAAAAGACAGGTTTTCTCTTCCGAATCGTACCAAAATCTAACCAGCACACACCAGGGTAACTCACAAGTGATTCATCAACCAAATTTTGGGAAATTTGGTCAATTAATTTTTTTCAGGTAGAGTGGATGCATACATTGCATAGACATCACATAGACAGACAGACAAACAAACACGCACACAGACGTTGCGCTAAAAATAGTTTATTGGGGTTCTAGATGAAGCGTGTAAATCCATTGAAAACTTGACTTGCGATTGTCGACACGACTTCGACGCTTCCCCTGTACATAACCATGTAATCTAGGGAAAGTAATAAGTAATAATTATCTTACACTAGTTTTGTGTTTAATGCATTGTTTCCGTTTATCAAATTCTTTCTGAGAGAATTCTTTCTTGTAATGTAAGTAGTTTTGTCGAAAAAAAAATAGTCGGAAAGCAAGGTACGCCTGCATATGTTTTTTGTATTCGAAAATAACTTTGAAAAATACCTCGCAGAGATTAATAATGTTTTGAAATATTTTGATGTCAGATTCAGTGATTTCAAAAACGATGCAAAAAATTTTCGAATATGTCTGTCATTTCATTTTATATAAGGCTGATTTAAATATAAAATAGGTCGTCTCCAACTCTAAGATTGCTAAAACTTTTATGCGGATAAAATTATAGTTAAAACCGAAATGGCAACATTACAATCATATCTATTCCTGAACGCACGGATGTAAAACCAATGTTGAAAAATAATTGCAATGAAAACTATGTAAATGTTAAGAAATGTTGCGAATGTGTGAATTTGAGAAATCCTGTAAGTCCGCATTTTGTTAAAAAACACATTTTGTATCAAATCAGATCTTTAAAGTAGAAGTCCAGAAATAAATCCCTTGAAATCCATCATATTTAGTGGCTTTCGAAGGGCCTTTATGTCGCAATACATCCAGAGACCCCTTAAGTCCTGAACTTATAGTCGAATTTTGTAAAGAAAAATGTGTTGTGTTATCATATTAGTCTTACAAGAGAACCAATTTGAATATTGTGAACTAGGCGTTGTTGCTCGGTTTTGACGTGAATAGCATTTATAGTTAAAACGTAGCGTTGTAAAAGGTAAACACTTTGGAATCAGAATTTAGTAGTTAGGAACTTTCATACGCCCGTCTATTGGATATCTATTTATAGTAACCATCAGAAAGTGACCAATGTGACTTCACTTTGTAATCAGTGCTAATTTGTATATTACTTGTACACAAACTCGGTAAATGTCAAATAAAGATCATAATTTACAAAATAATTAAAAAAGTTTATTTTGTTGGAAATTCAAGAATACCAATATGAGTTCCTCTTTCAGTCCCACGTATTTCTATGAATATATGCTTTTTCATATTTAAAACTTACAAAGTTTCCTTTCCAGATTAACTTATTCTAATACAGTAAATTCATTGGTAGCAAAAATTCTGCCATAGTATTGTTTTTTGAACAAAAATTCTTTAAAATATCTATTTCTCGGGATCTTATACATGGAGCTCAGATGATAACTGATATGAATTCAGTATCATATTTTGAAGGAGATAAGATGGTTTATTAAGAATTTTCACTTTTAGTTTTATATTCAGTTCCGGTTAAAAACATTTCTTGAAATATCTATATTCCAGGATTGTCTATAGATAGAGCTTAGATGATGATTGATATGGGTTCAGTGTCAAATTCCGGAGAGAATTAAGGGATTCACCAATTATTTTCATTTCCTGTTCTAAAGATAGGGTGTTCATACTAAGGATTTCCCCTTCAAGTTCAAAATGTTTTCTTGACTTTTTTTCTCAAAATTGACTATAGATAGAGCTTAGATGATAGCTGATATGAACTCAAAATCGAATTCCAGAAGGGGTTGGGGGGGAGTCACTAAGGATTCTGGAGGTGTCACTTCTGGTTTTCCTGACTGTAAGAAATAAGTATACAAAAGAGAGTAAAAATGCTTAATAATTTTTGCCACCATATGACGGCTCCTTCATAAATTCTTTGTTAAAGTTGCCTTCGTCAGCATGCATGTCTGTCGAAGACACGGACCGTTTGACTCGTCCTAGGACATGAGCAGCTGTTTGGACGGCTGGGAGAGGAGCATGCATGCCTGTGTATGAATCAATCTTCCTATAAACCTAAAATACAAAACTATTTCTCTAATTCCTCATGTTTTAAAATATATCATTTTTCATAGAATTTTAAATGTTTATCCAACGTATTTATTCACTTTTTAAATTCCTTGACTGTTATATTTTTAACACTTTACAACAAAGTTGAAAAGTGTTTATGACTTTGTTCATTCTGTCTGTCTGTCTGTCCGTTAGCACGATAACTGCCGTAAAAATGACTTAATCAAAATGAAATTTTAGTATGTTGTTCAGACGGTCTGTAGAACCTATGGGAATATAAATGAATAATATCACCCAATTAGTTTTGGATTGAACCCGGGTAGAAAAAATGAAATACATTGAGCCCTATGGGACCTAATTCTTCAAAGATTTTTGAAGCGGATTTAAAATTCACAAATTGCTTCGAAAATTTTAGGTAATATTCAAATTGTTCCATAAAATATATAAAAAAAAAATTCAGCGAAATATATTCAGTAGTTTTTTAAATAAAAATTAAAATAATAATTGCACCTCTTATATGAAACGATCACGTGACCATGATATGAAACGATCACGTGACCATGATATGAAACGATCACATGACCCACTTCAAAATGATATATGGCATCCATCTTGTTTCAAAATCGTGATTTTTTTAAGTTCCTTTTAATTCATATTGAGTGTTGTATCCGTCCTAAAACTACTTTATTTTTGCTTAAATTCTGTGCATCTACATACTGAAACAACGCAATGACAATATATTTGAGTTTAAATGCTCATCTAAATTTGATTATTTCTACAACTAAGCCTATTTTTCACCTATGTAAAATGTAAACAGCAAAATATATAGAATGAGTTGTATTAGAATTCCTGTATTTTTTTAACACAAAATAATTTAGTCCATGGAGTCTGCATGGCTGATATGAATGAAATACTCGTATTAATTGATTTCATAAAGAGAAGGACGATTTTTTTCGATGAAGTTTCAAGCATAGAGTTTAAATTTTTGTAGCTCCATGGTCTTAAACAAAATGTTTAAATAAAATAAATTATTATAGTATTGTGATGAATGAAATGAATGGGAGAAAATCATGAATGAAATCCTGTTTTTATAGAGAGATTCAGGCGTGTTATTTTTTCTATGACGTCTTTTGAATTAATTTCTGTTGTTTTCGATGAAGTTTTCAAATATAATAAATTATCGTAGTATTATGATAATTCTAAAACTATTACCGAGGAATGTATAACATTTTAGAGATGTTTAAACCAGGCAATTTATATTTCAATGCCGTCATTTGAATGAAGTTCATTTTTTTCGATGAAGATTTAAGTTTTCAAATATAATAAATTAATGCAGTATTGTGATAAGTTTCAAAATATTACCGAGGAATGTATTGCATTTTAGACTTGTTTAAATAAAATTGCATTGAAGTTGGAAAGTGTTTCATAATCAATGCTTTAAGCATGATTGATCTTTATTGTTATTACTCAGATTGTCTGGCTCACCCAAGGATGTAGAGCGGTTACAAAGGACGGACAGAAAAAACGCACAAAAAAATGCTCAAAAACATGCATATTAGTTGACATACATATTATAGACATACATAGGCATACAAATATTATATTATATTTTCCCCAGAGTACAAGTTTTGAACTAAGTTGAAAAATGAGAGCAAACAAACAAAAAAAAAAAAGCAAAAAAAAAAAAGATTTTTTTAAATAGAAAAATATATACATACAATAAAAGAATAGTGCAAAATGACTCAGTAACATTGACAGAAAAAAATTAAAAACATAAATTCTCATAAACTAATAAGTTGACAGATAGTATCAAATATCTTCTTTGCAAACAAAATACAGTTTTTAATCCGGTCAATAGAAGCTTTGTTTTTACACACATTCGGAAAACATACAGGATAATTCTTTAGAGAAGGTTTAGATAAAAGGAAATTTTTAGTCATAGGACAGCGAAATATATTATAGTGATCCGCGTCATCAAAGTTATTGAACAAACATTTGTTTTGTTGATTTATTTTTAAAAAGTAAAATAATCCAAAACAAGACAATCCTCAGTACTGAAATAAATTAAATATTTATTGAAAATTTGTAATTTGAGAACAGCCTAAGGTAAAAATAATTTAATTCTAACAGGGTCATGGGTTCCAGGAGAGATATATTCATTTAAAACGAATTGCCAGTTTTTAAGTACTAAATTTTTGCATAATTTTGTAGTGCATGAGTGAGGGTCGAGAATATTAATGATGTCAAAAGAGACAGCAATTTTGACATGGTGATCCGCAGTTTCATTACCCAATACCAGTGTGTGATTTATACCAAGAAATATTAATAAAATTCTTAGATTTGAATGCTGTATTTTTTGCATCCAATTTATTATCTTTTACTGTCTATATATCTTTTACTATCTCTTGAACTTCGACATGTTTTATATGCATAATTCAACACAAGCTCCTTACACAGAATCCCGGAACAATTCTATTCACCACACAGGATGACACAGCTACCATTCACCACACAGAATGACAAAAACTGTGTCGCATCTGTCATCTCACTTGGCTCACAACTTTTCGCCCCCAGCACTACACAAAGAATGAATATGCATAAGCGTGGCATCTTCTTTCAATATTAAGTGTTATACTTGCATTGAAATTCTTTCCACGATCGTCCTTGTTACTCACAAGATGTGGGGTAGGAACTTCCGTTCCGGGGTGGAGGGTTGTATATACCAGACCATGGAGAGAAAGTGGACCACACTTGTGCTACACGGTGTCATTAGAAGTTCCTAAGTTATCCTCAGACTACCAATGATAATCAAGGTATGAAAAATGCATATGGCTTTATATAATTTCAAACCTATTATTATTTATCATTTGTTTCGAAATTTCAATTTGAACATCAGTGAACTATGGAATATTTTCTTTTAACAATTATCAACTAAAACAAATCCTGTCATGCGAGTAATTATAACTGTGAGAATTTTAATAGACAAGTCATCATACCCTGGCCATATATAGAAGCTATATATTGATGATAAAGTTTATAAAGGACATCGGTATGTAATCACGTTACAGATCACGAAACCCGATCATAATTTGGAGGACTAAGTACTATACCTGTATGTCAGAAGCCACGATATTCTTTTAATTTATTATCTAATAATTATTTCGTGCGTAAAACACCAAGCATGCAACAAGTAGAAAATTTGTTTGCATTGTTAAAAGTATATATACAAGTCCAGTTACAAAAAGAAATTACACATATTTTTATTTATATGTAATTTCTTTATATTTAGTAATAACTTTCTTAATATATAGTAATAACTTTCTTAATATATAGTAATAACTTTCTTAATATATAGCAATATTTCTTTATAAATACTAATAACACCATGGACAATTTAATTTTTCTTGCAAGGTGTTGTATCATACTCATCAGTTTACGTTTGCTCGTTGTGCCTTATAGTCAAGTTATCTACATGCTAAACTATTCTACTTCAAAGTTGAAATGCGTCAAAGTCCAGAAATAAATTTCATTTTGAAATATTTTGCTCATTGTATTTGGATTTGATGTATTGCTTGTGTTAAAAGCAAGTTTTTAAAGTATTATTTTAATTTCTTTTCTAAAACTTATATTTATTTGGTAGGTGTTATTCTTACTTGGATTTGCCTTTCTGACTGACGCCCAAAGTGGTTCAGTTGTATCCAGGGTATGTAAATATTAGTATATATTTTAATAAACTATTGCATTATATTTTCTTCCATATCGCCATTATTTAAATGGAACAGTTAAAATGTTTCTCATAATTTTTTTTGAGGTCTGAAATGTAGAACAGCCTATCTTTTCGGATTCTAAGAATTCAAACTGTTGAACTAAAATACTTGAATGAAATATAAATACATACCAACAAAATCGCTAGAACTTCTAACCAGAGAAACCAATATTGCTGGAAATAAGAATTATTAAAAGATAGATACCTAAGCCACTTCTAAACTCCAATTACCAAGACCTAATGCAGATGCGTTATGCAGTGACCAACAGACAACAGGTGAATAAAATCCTACCAAAAATTACAACCACTAAACGGTATTTTCATATCCCTTTCGGACATTGATATTTACAGATAATTTTTTATAATTTGAATGCTATTCTAGTGAAGTCCTACACTTTTAAATGGATGACATCGCCCTTTATAACAGTTGACGTATTTTGGAATTTTTTGGGACACTATTCATATTCAACTGACATTAGCTACGTTGAATATGAAGTGTCCCAAAAAATTCCAAAATATTTCAATTTTTATAAAGAGCGATGTCATCCATTTGAAAGCGTAGGACTCCACTAAAATAGCATTTAAATTATAAAATATTATCCGTAACCATTTATGTCCGAAAGAGATATAAAATCAACTGTATGTTGTAGAAGCATAGGGAGAAATAAAAATAATAATTAATCGAGTAAATTCTAGCTATAATTGTTGAATCAAATAGAACTGTGAGTTTCCTTAAAAATGAAAAATGTACTTTTTTTATATTGGCCTTCTAATACAAAAATCTGATGTGGGCAGCACATGACTTTCCTTATATAATGCAATGAATTTACTACTTTTACAGTAAAAAAAATAGATTATTCTTATAGTAGATATTTATATTCTTTACAAGATATTGAATTTTCGTCAGTGAGTCGTCATTTGCATTGACTTAGCTTCATTTTTATCCATTTGGCAAGTTTTTCGTTAATTTAGAAACATTTAAAAAAGTCTCCAAATTGGCGACATTCCACCAAATTCGTCGCCAAAATCTCGCCAAGCGTTATGGATGGAGAAATAAGTTGTTCTTACAGCAGATAAATGACTATTGGCGTTCAATTACAAAAGTATTACTCAAAGTATCTTTTTCATGAATGGAACGAGCTAGATCCACGAGAACAATGTCCCAAATTTATCGCATGATATTACACATGAAAAGTGAACATGTTTCTCAATAGGAATTTTTTTTTATTTTATATGTTTTTGATAATTTTTTGAAAAATGTGCAATATTTCTAGAACGGTTCATGCTAGCGTTCAAAAATTTATGATAATCGTTTTCTAATGAAAAATTACATAAGAAATGTCTATTTGCGTAACTTTATTAGAGGTTTTGATTTTTTTATGTTTTTTTTCAAAATTTAATTCGAAAATTTAGCGGGGGGGGGGGGGGGGGGTCTGAACATTCGATTGCGTATAAAAACAATATGCTTCCAGAATTCACAGAGTGTAAGTTTTGTACCAAATTCCGTTCGATTCGGTCCATTCGTTCGTCAGTTATCGTCTCCACAGCCTCACTGACACACACACACACACACACACACAGACAGACATCATCTCAAAAACGCTTGATTCGTGTTCAGGGATGCTTGGAACGTGCTCTCCCGTCGAAAACTCGAAATCGACCCAGTCACAATACTTTCCTTATACATTATATGTATATAAGGAAAGTAAAAATACGCATGAAATGGTAATTTATATATAACTAGCAGCATACCCTTTCTTCGTACGGAGTATATAATATAAAGAAACTTAAAATTCACAATCATGTGCAAATTCCAATTGTATACTAAATTAAATTGTTAATCAAAATATTCTGTTAAAATATTTAATTTAATGTTCCTAAAAAGAAGTTTAAGCATCTCTGTACTCGCTATACAAAATTATCTTCACGAGCAGATCTGAAGAATAAAACATCCTGGCCGTGCATTTGTAGAAGATTACTCGTACAACGTACATGAGTTTCAACAATTTTTGCCGCAATAAAACAATGGCATAATAACTGGAAAATCTCAATAATGTCTGAATCAATAATTCCCGAAAATATCAATAATAATAATGTTTAAACCTGAAGACCGTAATTGATATTATCCAGTTAAAAATGCAATGTCAAATAAATTTATTTTATATACATATATTTATTATTCAAATTGAAAAATATTTAATAAAAATTATCTGCCGCATAAACACATTGGATTTAAATCCATTGCTAAGCGACATGATATCATTTTCTTCAAATAAATTGGTGGGAAAAAATATCGTCTGAATAATGTTCTACGGAAGGTTTGGCGACGTTTTCGTCAATTTAGCGACATATTAAAAAATCTCCAAATTTATCACTAAGTTGGACTATGAAACTGACAGAAAAGCTCCAACTTGGCCACAAATTGACGAAACATCATCACAATACTATCCTCTAACAAAACACAATTAATTTCATTTATTTAAGTCAATTTTATCAATTTCAAGATATGTTTATGGATTTACAAACATTTTTATTAATTTGGCGGCATTTTAAAAATTCCCAAAATATGTTAAAGTAGGACTGTTGGACTGACGGACAAATGCTACTGAAACATTTCAGTACTCCCTTTTAACAAAACAAAATTAATTTCATGGATTTAGCGTCGTTTTTATCAATTTGGCGACATTTCTATCAATTTGGCAAAGTTTAAGAAAAGTTGCCAAGTTAGCGATATCCCGCCAAATTCGTAGATCTAAATTTGCGGATTTGAAGAATTAAACATACTGATCCGTTTGTATATACTATATGAAAACACTAAAATTGCATTAGAAGATATGCCCGTTATACTCTTATTCAGTTTCAACAATCGGCTAAATGAGTTTATTGGCTAAGCACAAAATATGAGTTTATTGGCTAAACACAATATATGAGTTTATTGACTAAACACAATATATAAGTTTGAAAACTCTTAGCCAAAATAAATAAAAGGGATGTACGCAGCCCGTAATAAATATAATTAAAAGAAAAATCAAACCGTTCACTTATAAGATATATTTTTATATCCATTTATTTATTATTCGAATCGAAAAAATAATAATAAAAATTAACAAACGCATTTTATTTAATTGCGTTGCTGAGCAACATGATATAAGAAAGAATCATAAAATGCTGATAATTAAATAATCATTTTGATCTCTTAATACTTTTCATTGTCTAGTAAGAGCCTATAAAAAATAAACCATAGTGATAGTGTTCTCATTTAAATTCATGTTTCAAACCTGCGATTTTCAAAAAGTGACTAATTAGCGCAATAACTCCCACTAAGCTCAGAGATAGACTTTTAATTCACTTTCACGTTTTAAACCAGCTATTTCCAACCTTTTTCGTTTGAAGGAACCAGGGATATAGAGAGTATACCTAGGAAAAAAGTTTCGTTTTTAATACCTCGACAAACCTTAATCTTAGAAACTCGAAACATGGACTAAATTTTTAGTGGGGCTATTTCAAGGCTACCCAACAAAATTTCATCAAATTCGGTTCAGCCGTTCTCCCGTGATGATGAGACAAGCATACAAACAGACAGGCGGATTTTCAATTTTATTTATATAGACTAGCAACATACCCGTTCTTCATACTTAGTATATAATATAAAGAAACTTATAATTCACAATCATGTGCGAGAATTCTGTTAAAATATTAAATTTAGTGCTCCTAAAGCGAAGTTTCAGAATATCTGTTCTCACTATGAAACATTATCTTCACGGGCAGATCTGAAGAATAAATCATCCTGGGCCCCTTTTGTAAGCAAATTTACAAATAAAAAGGAATTGAATCAATATATGCAAAATGAAAGCATTGAAATTGTATAGAACCCGTACTACTTATATACGCGAATATTAGAAGATATAACCTGTATTAGTACATTAGAAGATTACCCGTATTACAATATGAGTCTCAAAAATCTTTGCCAAAAGAGATGACTTAATAAATTGAAAATATCAATAATCCCCGTAATCGTTATACCATAAGGTCGTAATTGATTCCAATATATGCCAATATATATCAAAACATATGCCAATATACCTGTACTACTTATATTCTCGTAGATTAGAAGATATCTCGTACAACGTACAATATATGAGTTTAAACAATTTTTGTCATAATAAAACAATGGCATAATAACTTGAAAATATCAATAATCCCTGAATCAATAATCCCCGAAAATATCAATAATAATAACGTTTAAATCTGAAGACCGTAATTGATATTATCCAGTCAAAAATACTATAAGAAAAATCAAATCGTTCTTTTCAAAAATATATTTTTATATCCATTTATTTATTATTCAAATCGAAAAAATAATAATTAAAATTAACAGACAGATTTAATTTAATTGCGTTTCTGAGCAACATGCTATAAGATAGAATCTTCCTCATAAACTGCGAAATTAAATAACCATTTTGATTTCGTTATACTTTTGTTCAGTAAAAGCTTGTGAAGAATAAACCATGGAGATAAATTTCTCATTTAAATCATGTTTTAAACAATTCATGCTTTCATAAAGTGTCTAATTAGCGCAAAAAATCTCCCACTAAACTCAAAGATAAAGTTTTAATTCACTTTCAAACGATTTTCAAGCTTTTCGTTTGGATAAACCACGGAGTTATAGAGTAGAACTCCTAGGGAAAAGTTTTATTTTTCATTAATATCTCGACAACCCCTAGTTTTAGATACTCGAAACTGGTGCTAAATTTATGGGGGGGCTATTTCAAGGCTATCCGCAAAATTTCATCAAATTCAGTTCAGCCGTTCTTCCGCGATGATGAGACAAACGAAAATTTTGTTTTTTAATAATATCTCGAGAACCACTGATCGTAGAAATTCCAAACATGGACTAAATTTTAAGTGGAACTATTTCCAGGCTACCCACAAAATTTCATGAAATTCGATTCAGCCGTTCTCCCGTGATGACGGGACAAACAGACAGACAGACAGACAGATTTTAAATTTTATTTATATAGACTAGCAGCATACCCGTTCTTCGTACGGAGTATATAATATAAAGAAACTTGAAATTCATAATCATGCCCAAATTCTTATAGTATACTAAATGACATGTTTAATCAAAATATTCTGTTAAAATATTTAATATAATGCTCCTAAAAAGAAGTTTAAGAATCTCTGTTCTCGCTATATAAAATTATCTTCATGGACATATCTGAAGAATAAAACATCTTAGACCCCATATGTAAGCAAATATAAAAAAAAATATGGAATTGAATCAATATATGCAAAATAAAAGCGTTAAAATTGTATGGGACCCGTACTAATTATATACGCGAATATTAGAAAATATAACCTGTATTAGTAGATTACATGTATAAATTGAAAATACCAATAAACCCGAAATCTTTAAATCTGAAGACAGTCATTTATTCCAATATATGTCAAAATTAAAGTGCTAAAATTATATGGGAAGATATACACGTACTACTTATAATGTCCGATTATTAGTAGAAGATTACCCGTTTTGCAATATGAGTCACAAATGTTTTTTGGTAAAATACAACAGACGACGTAATAAATTGAATATATAATTAATCCCCTTAATCTTCATACCAGAAGACTGTACTTGATTCGAATATATATGCCAATATATGTCAAAATATATGCCAATATACCTGTACTACTTATATTCTCGTAGGTTAGAAGATATACCCGTGCATTCCTAGAAGATTACTCGTAATGCGTGTGTCAGCAATTTTTGCCGCAATAAAACAATAGCGTAATAACTTAAAAATATCAATAATCCCTGAATCAATAATTCCGGAAAATATCAATAATAATAATGTTTAAACCTGAAGAGTATAATTGATATTATCCAGTCCAAAATGAAATGGCAATGAAATTTATTTTATATACATATCTTCATTATTCAAATCGGAAAGAATTTAATAAAAATCGTCTGCCGCATAAACACATTGGATTTAAATCCGTTGCTAAGCGACATGATATCATTTGCTTCAAATAAATTGGTAGAAAAAATATCGTCTAAATAGTTATATTTCTATGGAACATTTGGCGACAGTTTCGTCATATTAGCGACATTTTAAAAAATCGCCAAATTTATCGCCAAGTGGGACTGTAGAACTGACAGTTCCACTTTGCGACAAATTGACGAAATATCATCACAATTCTATCCCCTAACAAAAAACAATTAACATCATTTATGTAGAGCAATTTTATCAATTTCAAGATATTTTTATAGATTTGAAAACATTTTTATCAATTTGGTGACATTTTAAAAATTCGCTAAATGTATTACTAAGTAGGATGGTTGGTCTGACAGATAAATGCTAACCAAACATCATTTCAGTACTCTCTTCTAACAAAACAAAAAAAAATTCCATTGATATGTAGAAGACCCAAGCCACTCGACCAACCCGAAGGTTTATGGCAGCTGTTTGTGTGTCGTTTATATCAATTTGGCGACATTTCCGTCAATTTGGCAAAGTTTAAGAAAAGTTGTCAAATTAGCGATATCCCTCCAAATTCGTAGCTCTGAATTTGCAGATCTGAATGAAACATTCTTATCCCGTTTCAATATACTAAATGAAAACACTACAATTGTATTAGAAGATATACCCGCTCTACTCTTTTTCTGTTTCAACAATCGGCTATATGAATTTATTGGCTAAACACAATATATGAGTTTAGTAGCTAAATACGATATAAGCTTGAAAACTCTTTGCCAAAATAAATGAAATTGATGTACGCAGTCAGCAATTAATATAATTAAAAGAAAAATCAAACCGTCCATTCATAAGATATACTTTTATATCCATTTATCCATTTATTTATTATTTAAATCGAAAAAAAATAATAAAAACATTAACAAACACATTTAATTTAATTGCGATTCCGAGCAACATGATATATCCTCCTAAAATGTTAAAATTTATTAACCACTAACAGCACACCCGTTATTCGTACGGAGTGTATAATTTAAAGAAACTTAAAGTTCGCAATCATGTGCAAATTCTGTTAAAATATTAAATTTATTGCTCCTAAAGAGAAGTTTAAGAATATATGTTCTCACTATGCAAAATTATCTTCACAATCAGATCTGAAGAATAAAACATCCTGCCCCCTTTTGTAAGCAAATTTACAGAAGAAAAAATGGGAATTGAATGAATATATGCAACCCCGTACTAATTATATTGTCGCAGATCAGAAAATATGCCGATGTGTTAGTAGAAGATTACCCGTATTACAATATGCGTCTCAAAAATATTTGCCAAAATAAAAGAGATGACGTAATAAATTGAAAACATCAATAATATCCGTACTCTTCATACCAGAAGGTCGTAATAGATTCCAATATATGCCAATATATATCAAAACATATGTCAATATACCTGTACTACTTATATTCTCGTAGATTAAAAGATATACACGTGTATTTGTAGAAGATTCGTACAACATACAATATATGAGTTTAAACAATTTTTGTCATAATAAAATAATTGCATAATAACTTGAAAATATCAATAATCCTTGAATCAATAATCCCCGAAAATATAAATAATAATAATTTTTAAACCTGAAGACCGTAATTGATATTATCCAGTCAAAAATGCTATAAGAAAAATCAAATCGTTCTTTTCTAAAATATATTTTTATATCCATTTATTTATTATTCAAATCGAAAAAATAATTATTAAAATTAACAGACAGATTTAATTTAATTGCGTTTCTGAGTAACATGATATAAGATAGAATCTTATAACATGTTAAATATGTCATGTCTTATAACATAAACTGCGAAATTAAATAACGATTTCGATTTCTCTATACTTCTCATTGCTCCGTAAAAGCTTGTTTTAAATAAACCATGAACCATGGAGATAGATTTCCCCTTTAAATCATGTTTCAAACAATTCATATTTTCAGAAAGTGACTAATTAACGCAAAAAATCTCCCATCAAACTCAGAGATTAAATTTTAATTCACTTTCAAACGATTTTCAAGCTTTTCGTTTGGATAAACCACGGAGTTAGGGAGTAGAACTCCTAGGAAAAAGTTCCGTTTTTCATTAATATCTCGACAACCCCAGGTCTTAGAAACTCGAAACTTGGACAAAATTTATGGAGGGATATTTCAAGGCTATTCACCAAATTTCATTAAATTCGGTTCAGCCGTTTTTCCGTGATGATGGGACAAACGAAAATTTCGTTTTTTACTAATATCTCGAGAACCACTGGTCGTAGAAACTCAAAACACGGATATAATTTTAAGTGGGGCTATTTCTGGGCTACCCACAAAATTTCATCAAATTCGGTTCAGCCGTTCTCCCGTGATGGTGTGACAAACAGACAGACAGACAGACAGACAGACAGACAGACAGACAGACAGACAGATTTTCATTTTTATTTATATAGATTATTGAAAGTCCTGATTTCAAAAAATCATTAGAAAATTAAGAGTCTTTCGAACATTCGATTGCTTTTAAAATCAATAGAATTTCAGTGATACACTGGCTGTAATAACCGAACCCAATTTTTATCGAAATGTTACATTCGATCGTGAGATTCCACAGACACTCGGATGAACGCATCAATATATACACCAACCTGCACACGCACCAACGTACACACACACCAACATACACACACACATACCAACATGGAGACAGACAGATATCACCTCAAAGACGTTCGATTCGAGTTTAAAGGATGCTTGAAATGTGTTCCTCCGTCGGAAACCAAAATTCGAATGTTCGACTCTGCCACAGTATCTCTCCTATACATTATAACTACTACCAAATAGAAGTGAGGACCCGACCTGCCTCTCTGTTTACTGGGTTAGTTTCGTAACCTATACATTATACTATATAGGTAGGTTGGGAAAATAAAAATGTACATAGTGTAATCTTTTGCATGAACAATATTTTGATTATTTACAGGTGGAATATGCAGATGATGCAACCCCTACGTCATATCGGTTAAATGACACAGCTCCTGCCATAGGGGGTTACGGTTCTCGACAAACAAGTAGAGGTGGTAGCGGACGAGTGACCGGTTCTTACAGTGTGAATGATGAGGACGGTAAGTCCAGAGTGGTGGAATACATAGAGGACGACGGAGGATTCAGAGCGGCTATATCCACTAAGAACAAGGAACTGCTAATCAGAATCCTACCGACGTGACGATAGTTTCCAGTGCCGATGACAGTTAATTACGTCATAACATTTTTTGCTCTCATGGTCATTACAGCCATTTTTTCAACGTTTTCAGAGAAATCAATTAGTTATAGCATAATTTTTCCATTTTTTGATTTAAAAAATAGCCAACAAACAATTACGGTATTGAAACGTGACTAGGTTACCATAGCTACCATAATTGAATAAAAATCTATAAATAAATTCGTTGATAAAATAGACAAGACGTCAAATTGCATGCAGATTCACAATTTCAATTATTAAAACGAATTGTGGGCGAAACGCCCATTTTCAACGCCCTCACTACGTTTCCTACAAATAGCGTGTAAACATCAACTTTTAAATAACTTATCAAAGCAGGTACACTTGCATGCATTGTGATATAAACGTAACTGAGTGTATTAATATATATATATATATATATATATATATATATATATATATTACTAATAAGTTACTTCTGAGTACCTTAAAAGAAATAGTTTCAAAAATAAAGAATAAAGGTGCATTTTTAATTTATAATAGCCAAGAAACTATTCAGAAAATCAATGTTATTCCAAACAGCTTATTCTTTAAAAGTTTTGATTTTTGTGACCTCTTTAATTGCATTGGTGTAGATAACCTATATGAAATCATCATGAGTCTGTATGAACCATACGAACTTAACTCTATTATGACAAGAAGTAAATATAAAGCTTTGGTAAAAATAGTGCTTTTTGAAACAATACTATATAATGGAAAATATTTTTACAAACAGTTGCATGGAATTCCCATGGGAGGCAATTGTTCTTTCATTCTGACCTATTTATATTTGCACCATTACGAAAGGGGAACTCACATTTTAAATGAAATTTTGTTTTTACGCTACGTTGACGATATTGTATGGGCATGTGAAAGTGAAGAATATGAATTGGATTTCAGTTTTCATCCAAGCTGTTTGCAATTGCTGGAGACGGCACATAACGATGACGGAAGTTTGAACTTTCTGGACTTAAACGTTTGTAAAAATGCAGAGGAGAAGACGTTTTATCGACTGTTAGATAAACGACTTTTATTTCATTTTAACATTAATTATTTAACACCTTGGAAATCTGCTTTACATAAAAATGTTTGTAGAAATATCATTATAAACCAATTGAAACTCAGTAAAAAGTTGAACAGTGGAAATAGGGATCAATTTGTGTGTGACAGGGACTTTTTAAACAAAGCTATAGAACAGGGATATCCTAAGGATGTTTTTATGTCGGATTGTCTGTGGTTTTTACGACATAACCGTGACGGAAGCTTACAACAGGTACTTAAACACCACAGCGCAAATTATCTGATTAGTGATGTTGATTCACTATTGTATTGAGGGAGGTTCGAACAGGTTAATCCTGGGCTTTGCAATAGGATATTTCTTAGTTTTAGGCACATATATTTTCTGATACTTTTATAGTTTGTTTTGTGGATTAGGGAATTTGTGAAATGATAGTTTCTATATGTCAATTGAATATCCTTCTGTGTTCTTCATCGAGTTCACCTTTTCTGGGTATGTAATTGTGTGAAATTGCTTTCCTTCTTTTTCATTTGTGATCATTTCTTTCGGTATTTTTCCACTGTTAATACTAACGTATTTTCTTATATGGAATGGTACCGGTCTCCAGGAGTGTAGTCGCGACACAAAGCTGGCTTAACCGGGGAGTGGGGGTCACAACACCCCACGACCGATCTTGTGGTACCTTCCTTTCTTTTTATATATTCCCAATTTAGGTTATATATCTTAATCTTCTAAGTGTTGCGTCACGCCTTTTGAGTGAGATTCCTATCATCTTTTTAAGCTTATATACATATATATATATATATATATAAATAAAATATTAAAATAGTAAATTCAATAGAAAAATGGAAGAAGTAACTCATAATACGCTATCTTAAATTTTTTTTAAGCCTACAGAATACAATGAAATAAAATGAAGTTCAACAATAAAGTGGAAATTATAATACATATTACAGTTCAGAAAACTAAAGATAATCAACAAATGTCAATGGAGAGGAATTGAAAAAAGGAATACCAAAATAATCAAGCATTAAAGCTATATTTATATATATATATATATATATATATATATACACTCTCTACAAAACGAAGCACCACGAAGATAGTGACTGTTTGTAATGAAATTAAATATGTGTACAAGTCATACACAAGTAATGAAATGATTACAAAGTCAAGGTCGCAGGATCCATTATTGGTTAAGCAATTGCACAGTGCATTTTCAAATCAGTAATTGGTTGATCAAGTTTCCTAATGTCATTCTGCGATACATTCTGCCAGGCATTCCTCAATTGTTGCTCCAGATCTGCTACATTTCGGGATGCCCGAATCTCGCGGTCTAGCATGTCCCATACATGCTTGATTGTCGAAAGGTCTGGTGACCTTGCTGTCAAGGAACAGTATCAACAGCACGGAGACAGTCCACAGACATGCGAGCTGTATGTGACGCGGCATTATCTTGTTGGAAAATGGCCCCAGAATGACGTGCCATTAAGGGTAACGCAAACGGCCGCAGGCTTTCATCAACATACCGTTGAGCTGTCAAATTTGTACGCAGAATGCCTAGGGACGAACTGCTGTCGTAAGAGATAGCACCCCCACACCATCACACCAGGTGTAATGACTGTGTGCCTGTGTGAAACAAAGGCTGATTGGGACCGCTGGCCCTGGCGCCTCCACACACTACCCGATGGTCATCTGCTGAAAGACTGAGGCGTGATTTATCACTGAACACTATGCGATGCCAGTCTGCTGGCAGCCATGATGCTCGGCTACGAGGATACTCAAAACGACTCTGTCGATGTTGTGAGGTTATAGGCAGACGTCTTAAAGGCCGCCGTAAGCGTAACCCCACCTCAGCCAAGCGCCATGAGATGGTGGAAGGTACCACGGGTGGTATGGAAGAGGCTGTAGCACGTTGGATGACGGGCAACGATGTCATTGGACCAGTTCGGGCCTGTCGTACAATCATCCGATCTTGCTTCTCATTCGTGCACCTTGGCCTTCCAGAGCCTTCATTTCGCCGATGAGTTCCTCGAAGCAACGATTGCTGCCAGAACCTTTCCACACCAGTGTCCGTTCAGAGCAGGTGGTGGCCTATTGCTCGGTATGACCGACCAGCTTCACGCATCTCGACTATACTAGCACATTCGAACTCGTCTAATTGCTTATAAGGTCTTCGGCAACATCGTAACGGCATTATTGGTTGTGTCTCTACGGAACTGCAACTCCGATAACGAGCAAAGATACACCGTCCACATTTTAAACCTGTTTTGTAGGATGCTAGTTGCTCAGGAGAAACACGCGCTATGACCGAAGTTAACACTCATTGACCTTGCAAATTCAATCATAAGCTATACATCTGATATGTGAGTCGTCACACGCCAGGTATTGGCGCTATATAGACCGATCTCGTAAAGTGGAGTAAATAAAGAAATACATAATACCAGTAATTAAAATGAAGAGGCTTAATTTTAAACAATAACAAAGAATTTATTTCATTAAGACAAACCTTATTTAATAACTATTAACATCTGGTAAATTTCATATACCAACATCTTTAGTGTAGTACATTAAGACAATCAAATCTCCTCATTCTATGATCATAATATGAGCATTACAATTATTAACCTATTAATGTGCATTAACTCACTATTCTTACTAGCCTACGTCTTAATGGCCCAGGTTAACCTTATTTAGGAGGGTCAGAGAGATAATAATAATCAAAGTGCAAAAATATGTGTAGAATTGTCCTACCTCGATCATCTTTGCCGATGTCGGACTTTATGACCGCGCGCTCCGGCTCTGTCCCGTGGGCTCGCTCTCTCCGAGATCCGTCGCTCTGGCGACCTTTTCTTTTCACTCCCAAAATTCAAGTCCTCGATTTCAAAAACTTAAAGTCCAAAGTTGCTCTCTGTCTCTACCCCCTTAACAAGGCGCCCCTGTCCATAATTGGCTAAGTAAATTAAGGGCTACGCCCTTCAGGCTATATTATTGGTCAAGGCCCCCCTGAAATATGAGATATGCAGTCTCCAGTTTTAAAATCGTTGAAAGTTCTCACGAGAATTTTCCCAAGGTTCGAGTGATATTAATTGACTCTGGGGTCAAGAAGTTCAACCCCTTCCGTTTGTTGTAACACCTAACGCTGACATGAACTTGAGAAGCACCCTCTCTTTTCGAAATGAATGTCCGGTGCAGCTGCGTTCGAGGGAATGTTACAAAAATTGCCTCACTTCATGAGGGACCGTCTTCTTAGGTCCACTTCCTCTTTCAAAAGAGCAATGTTATATTGGGAATTGAAAATTACAATATAACAATTACCCTTCTTCCCCCCCCCAAAATTTGGTGGGAAAAAAGCCAATTACAAAGTGCCAGCTCATAGTTGCTGCAGGCGTGTCCACTGTGTAGTCCAACAACTCGTCTTGCTCTCATCTGTATCTACTGTAAAAATGCACTATATACACATATACACAAATCATATTATCATATATATACTCTTATATGCCATCAAAAGAACACGAAAATACTATACAAAAATACAATTCTCAATGTGTCTGCAAATGACGATATCTGTGTCGTTCAGTTGTACTTAATGTCGATTAAAAGTCTATTCATGTAAGCACAAGTTCGTCCACTGGTGATATGTCTTTTTTTTTTTTTTTTTTTTTTTTAAACAATATAGTTCCACAAAAGTTCAAGGTGTATATCTGTAAAATTGTTCACATATGATAACCAAAGTCACTTTGACCGTCAATTGGATACTTGTTGGGATCAGGGACTTACGCATATGGTCCCTAATAATATCACTTTGTCCCCTTGTAGTTATGATGGAAAGTGTAAAATATCTTTCCTTTGGAAAAAAAAACACTGATATCACTGCACACTTGGAAACCGCTGAAATGTAAATCGCTCCACTGCTGGAACTCGTTGCAGAACTGGATCGCTGTCTAACTGGAATTCGCTGAACTGTAAGGCGCTGAACTGCTGGAACTCGCTGAAGGATTGGACCGCTGTCTAACTGGAATTCGATGAACTGTAAGGCGCTGAACTGCTGGAGTCACTGACCAAATGAGAATCTTTGTGCACCAGGAATCGTTGAGCAATGTGAATCGGTGATCAACAGGAATTGCTGACCATTTGAGAATCGTTAGGCAACCGGATCTGTACGCTGTGTCATGTTTTGTTTAGGACAATCAATACATATACATTACACTCAAGCTTATTAAAATACTCTCTTCTCTTAAAACTCCCTTAAGTATCATTTTTTTATAAATTCAATTTCTATAATTTTAATTTGTCACCCGGCACACGAAACATTACAAAAAAAAAACTCTCTTTTTTTTTTTTTTTCAAACTCCTTTAAATTTGTTAACACTCTCAAAAATTGCCCCCTTTGAAATTTCTACACTTTATCTACTTTACATCCTTCCATATAATATATACATTTTCTATTCAAATTTGATACTCCCTTTAAACTTACATTTTACAAATTCCTACTATTTATTTATTTTACATTTCTCTACCTTATGTATATATATATATTTTTTTTTTTTTTACATTATATACACTTCTTATCTAACATCCAATCCATCATGTGTTCTGAACCGGACATGCCATAAATATAACTCATGTACATATTTATAATAAAATACTTAAACAATTACACTATCCTCTCAAATACTATCAAAATAAGACTTATATAACTCCAAAAATTTCCGCACAATACTTTAAAATTTTCCTACAAACTGAGATGACAGAAAAAAAACCCATGTAATCATTTAATTATCCTCCTACTGAAAATCTTATAACTCCCCTGCGATTCTATATTACAATATCCATAATTATACATTTTCTTTCACATATCACCTGGTTTAATCCATATCTTATACTTGGATACGGAATTTCCCGAATTCATTAAATTATTCACTTTCCCACTTAATGAAAACATACTTAAATTTTTCGTAAATCTTATCACTCACTGAAATTCTCTCAATGTATACATAATTACGAATTTTCTCTCAAAAACCATCTAACTCAATTCAAATCCCATACTTGAATACCAAAATGTACATTTTCTTTTCTTATATCCCCTGTAATTGAATGCAAAGTCTCCTGAATTAATTCATTTCTCCTCTTTCCTTTTTTTAACTTCCCAAACTTTTGTGTAACATATATTCTAGCATCTAAATTCCCTGTTCAAACAGAAAAATCTAGTCCCCAGAGAAAATCAAGTAGTGGTATACAAGGTCAACATGTCCTTCTGCCATTGTGTCATTTTCCCTGGAAAGCGGTCCCCTTTCTGGCCTGCGGCTAATACGGGCATTTCTTCGTGTAACTTCCCATGGCCAATTAGCTGTACAAATTTTTGAAGATGTCGTTTTGGCAAAATGGTACAAATTTTCTCGTCTACGTTTCCGCCATGTTGTGTTCAGTGGCTTATGAATTGTGTGATGTGGAAGTGCTCTACCGAGGCCCCCCAAATGGATTAAAACTCTGGAATTACACACTTTCCAAAGGATAAATTAAAATGCGGTTAGTGTTAATTTGTTCTTCCATTGTATTTTATTATTATATCATGTTTATTCCCGCGTTCTAGCGTTACCTTCGAAAGTTCGTCTCTCTCAAAAATTTTATATGTGCGACCCTATCAAAATATATGTAGAAACGCTTTTTTTTTTTTTTCAAATGCTTTTTATTTAATCTACAATTCGCGTATGTTTATTAAAATTATCTATTCATTTTAAATTATAATTTGCGTATAATTTTCATTACCATTATCTTTTTTCCTTTGAACTGCCATTATGATTTTTAATTAAAATTCTCTATCCATTTTAAACTCTAATTTTAATTTTTAATTACCCATTGTTTAGTTATTTGAATTACAATTTTTATTTTTAATTATGAATTATTTATTTATTTAAATTCCAATTTTTACTTTTAATTAAGAATTATTTATTTATTTAAACTAGAAAAAAAAAAAAATTTCTTTTTTTTTTTTTTTTTTTATATTTACCAATTATCTAATTATTTTAAACTATAATTCTATAACTCCTATTTCCTCACGCGTATTCATCCAACAATGGTTGATCAATCCGCTAATTAAATGAAGAGCGCGTGGAGAAAGTTTACTTTTGTTTTAAAATTTCACTGTTCTTTGAAAAGAGTTTTTTTTTTTTTTTTTTTTAGAAATTCAAAATATCCCTTTATTTAATATTCCTAAATATCTTATCCATCGAAATTTTTATTGCCTGGAAATCAAAGTTCTCTTAAAAAAAAACCTTCTTTTTATAGAGTTATAACGACTTTTTATAGAATTCTAACGATGTCCCCCTTTTGCTTTTTTTTTTTTTTTTTGAAATGTGACGTATCTTCTCTGTTATTTATGTTCTTTCCAAAATTTGAATTTAATATATCCACATCTTTAACCTATCAACCCTAAAATTTCTTTTGTCCTACAACGATACTTGTTATTTATTTTGTAACAATTATTTATTTTTTTAAATCACAATTTTTATTCATAATTCCCAATTATTTATAGTTCCATATTTATTTAAACTTTCTTGTTCATTTAAACTTTCAACTAATTAATGTATGATTTATTTAAAATTTCCTCAATTTTTTTTTTTTTTTCACAATTTGTTTACACTTTCTTAATTAATGTAATACTTATTTACATTTCTTTAATTTATAATTCAATGTTTATTTAAAATTTCCTTTATTTACAATCCAATATTTATTTAAAATTTGCGTTCCATCTTTCGCGTTGCATTTTGTGAATGGCGATTTTTCTTTGTTACTAACATTCTCAAAATTTTGAATCACGGTTTGTCCGCGTTCTTACCTATGTTTAAACTTCTTTCGTGTTTTAATTGAATCAATTTAAATTTAAATTCTTTAAAGATCTCAAATCATATCTGTGTTTCGGCCTAACCGGTGTTGGAAGAAGTACTGTGCGTGAACAATTTGTACTGCTTATATCGTCCCCTTGTGAATTTCCCGCTGATTCATCTTTCCCCTGAACGTTTTCCATCTGTATACATCCCCCATCCACTTGTGTTGGTCCCTCTTGCGCATCTCGTTCTATTTCTCCCGCCTTTTCATTCGTGTTTGCTTCAATTCGTGTACCGTCCCCCTGTTCTGAAAGTTCCAAATTCTCGTGTGTTTCTAGCGTGCTATGTCTGCCTGATTCCCCCCCTGCTGAAAGAATGTTTGCGTTCGGAGAGTCTTTTGGAGGGATGATTGCATTCTCTCGTGCGCTCTGAGTTGTTTCGTTTTGTACTTGTGCGGTAACTGGTTTCGCGGATCCAAGAGTAAGAGTGTTTTCGTGCGTATGGTGTGGTTTCGCGTTGTGTGCACTGGTTTGACAAGACTCTCTGTACTGTCCGTTTGCTATTTCCTCTTCCAACATGATAAACGGAATATTCTCATTTTGACCGTGGTCTTTCTTTAGTTCCGGTTTCGGTTCAGAGTTTTGTGCGTTTTTAGGAGTGGGGAGAAGAGGTGACTTGTATTTGTTTATGTAGGGCATTTTTAGATGTGGCTTGCGGTCGGGAAGAGTCCTTAATCTATTTATGTGGGCTTTTATGATTTTAGAATTTGGTTTGTCACACAGTTTTATTTCATATATAAATCTATTTATTCTATTAATTACTCGATAAGGTCCCGTGTGGTTCCCCTTTTTATACCGATTATTATTGTTTTCCATGAACACCCTTGACCCGATTTCCAAATCCCTGAATTTAGCTCTTTGGAGTTGTTGACTTTCTTGGCGTTCTTTCGCGAGAATTAAATTTTTATTTGCCTCCTTAAATGCGTTATTCATCACTGTTATTTTTTTTGATATATAATCCTGATATGTTGTTTCTGTATTATTTTCTGTTACATTAGTTTCAAAAAAAGTTGGAAGGTCTCTTCCAAAAAAAAGAAAGTTTGGTGTTTCTTTGGTGCTTGAATGTACCGTCGCGTTGTACACAGCTACGTGGCATTGTACTGCAGTATCCCAGTATGGCGAATTCTCCACTAATGTCGCTAAGGTGTGTTTCAATTGTTTGTTAGTAACCTCCACTATACCGTTAACCCATGGCGAACGTACCGATGCTATTCTGGCAACTATTCCGAGTTTCTCTGTCATAATTTGATGTATATTAGATGTAAATTGAGAGCCTGCGTCCGATAACACTGTCTTAGGACATCCCCAATTCATAAAGTAATTTAAGAGTCTATCAGCAACCGTAGTGGCCGTTATATCCGGGATAGGAAACATTTGTATATGTTTGGAGAAGTGGTCTACCACCGATAACACATATTTATTATTTGAAGTGCTAGTTTGAAATGGTCCGCAAATGTCTGTCGACAAAATTTGCACGGGCCCATCAGGTATAGGGTTTCTTCCCAGGGGAACGGGCTGATTTTTTCCCTTTTTCTTTCTACACTGTTCGCAAGATGTAATAAAATTTTGTGTGTCACTGTACATACCCGTCCAAAAATATCTGTCCGATAAAAGTTTATAAGTTTTATCGATCCCTGCATGTGTTACATGTGTAATCGCTAAAATTTCTTTCTGTAAATTTCTGGGTATAACTATAGTTTTGTTCAAATTGTCTCTCCAAGGTCTGTCCTTCCAGTTTCCTACGTGCATTAATAAATTAGTTTCCTCGTCAATATATAATGTGTCATAATGTTTACCCTCTTTAAAATTCCGGTTTTGTAAATTTTCTCTGATTATTTTTAATTTTGGATCTTTAATTTGTTCCTCTAAAATTCTATCTAATGCCGGGATTTCTGTTATTGTGTTTATCTGTGCAATATAGACACTATCCTCATTCACATATCCATTTCTTTTCACCGTGTTTTCTCCCTTAATTTGTTCTATCAGGTTAATTTCTCCCCTTGGATTCTCAATGTTTTGTTTTCCCTCATTCTGCTCTGTTTGTTTATTTTCAAAATCATCTCTACTTAAAAAATCCGCTAATAAATTATCTTTACCCGGGACGTGAATAAATTCATAATCATATTCAGATATCTCTAAAAGCCACCTCTGTAATACGCTGGGTGGGTTTTGTATTTTTAAATGCTGTCCCAAAGGTAAATGGTCAGAAAGCACAAAAAACTTTCGTCCGAAAAGAAAATTCCTAAAAATTTTCATTCCCTGATGCATAGCAAGTAATTCAATTTTCATGGCCGGGTATTTTTGCTCCTGTATCGATAATTTCCTGCTAAAATATGCAATCGGTTTTAAAATTCCCTCTCTGTATTGTAAAAGAGCGCCTCCTATGGACTGAATGCTGCCATCGATATTCAGATAAAAGTCTTTGTCAAAATCTGGCTGTATAAGTAATGGTTTCTTGAAAAAACATTCTTGGAGTTCCTGGAATGCCTCCTCACATTTATTATCCCATTTAAATTTATTATCCTTTCTTGTTAAGTCTGATAAAACCGCGGTTAATTGAGCATAATTTTTTATTGAATTTCTGTAAAAATTACAAATGCCTAAAAATCTTTTTAATTTTCTTAATGTTTTTGGTACTGGAAAAGAAGTGATTTTGTTTATATTTTCATCTGTTGGTGTAATGCCTTTTTGACTAATTTCAAATCCTAAATATGCTACTTTTTCTACAAAAAATTTACATTTGCTGGGTGTCAGAGTTAGGTTGTATTTTCTTAATTTATCGAATACTAATTTTAATTTATGTATTAATTCTGAATAAGAGTTAGCCGGGATTATTATGTCGTCGATGTAAGCTTGTATGTTTTCCTCTCTTAAGTCCGCTAAAATGGTGTCCATAACCTGTTGAAAAATTGGAGCGGAGCTTACATGTCCAAAAACGAGTCTTTCAAATTGGTAATTGCCATAGGGCGTTGTAAAAGCAAATAATTCTTTTGTGTCTTCAGGTAAAACCAATTGGTTGAATGCACTATGAAAATCCAGTTTCGAATAGTATCTATGTCCGGCTAATTTAGTTATAATTTCATTTACACGGGGAATTTTGTAAGGAAAAAGAGTGGATATGTTATTAATTAATCTCAGATCTAAACATAAACGGTACTCTCCACTTGTTTTACGCACTAAAATCATCGGCGATGCAAAATTTGATTTTGTTCTGGCAATTATCCCTGCTTCTTCTAACTCTTTTAATTGATTTTTTGCGGTATCCTGCAGTGCGTACGGAACGTCGTATGGCCTGGAACGTATTGCGTGGTCATGTGCAAGCTTTATCACCGGTTTTACGATGTCCGTCGCTCCTAAAGTTTTTAATGATTTTGAAAAAACGTCCGAATATTGCATTACAAATTTGAGGAAATCTTGTTTAATGTTTGGGTCCATGTGGTCAGTATTAAAATCTTCTGTTTTCAAATCTTTTTTTCTTTCTTCAATTATCTCCGGTTTAGCTTGTATTAAATTTATCATCTCTTCGTATTTATGTGTCCGTTCACTAATTTCTGGTTCTTTAATGTCCTGTTGTTGTATCGTAAAATCTGTCGTAATGTTTCCTAAAGCCATGTTTTTATTTAATGTAATTGTCGCATTCGTGTTATTCTGAACTTCAATTTTAATTTTGTTCTCATTCATGTGGTGTATTCCATAATTCATTACAATGTATGATTTTTCTTTGGGTTCGAACAAAACCTCTGTTCCATTTTCTAGACTTTCCTCACTATATACTACAACATTCTCCCTCGAATTCGGTTTGATTTGTACTTTTCTTAAAATTTTGGCTAGATTCGGTCTTTCCTGTATTATCTCATTTATTTGTCTATCAATTTGCCTATCAGAATTTAAAATTATTTCTATGTCGCCCATCTTCAGAATGTTCTTTTGTGTATTCAAAATGGCTTGATTTTTCTGTAAAAAGTCAAAACCCAATACTCCCTTAAATTTTTGTGTAAATCTTGCTGTTGTGACAAAAAAAATATGTTTGAACTGTTTTCCCTGAATTTTAAATGGAATTTCCACAGTCTTTATATATTCAATACTATGTCCTGTTAAAGTTGATATTGTAACACTCCTTGACACATATTTAATTTTGACATTATCTTTAATTTTATTGAACAATTCTAATGATAATACACTAACGCTCGCTCCAGAGTCTATCATGAGTTCGCTTTGTATATTTTTAAATTGAACTATTATTGTTGGCAATTCTGTTTTTTCAATTTGTTCTCCTACCGATGCAATCGTTTCCTCATGTTTTTCAGTACTTTCATCGTTATGTATCTCCAATTTCTTATTTTCTGTTTGTACAGGAATTTCAATTTTTCTCGGGAACTTTACCCTGTAATTTTTCTCTCTTTGTAAGTTATTATTTAAAGCTCCCACAATTAGTTTAAATTATCTCTTCTATTAGGGAAATTTCTGTATTCAAATCTTGTATTCATCTCTCTCCCATTGTTTCTTTGCCCGCCCGATTCTCTGATTCTGTTTTGGTTTGACTCGTCCCTATTATATCGTTGTTCCCTAGAAAATCTACTTTGTGGAGGGGGTGCTGCATAGTAATTTCTGCTCTGTTGATAGTTTCCAAAGGCGTGGTTTGGCCTATAATCGTATGTGTCCGGCTGGGAGGAGTAAGTTCTGTGGTCATCATACGGCTGGGTTTGAAATGAGTGGGGAGGAGACTGTATTTGATTATGCCACTGTGTCCTCGCGTTGTTTATGTTTTGACTCTGTGTTTGTTTAAAATGATCAGCTTTGTATATTCGGCATTCTCTCATGAAATGTCCCTGTTTATTACAGTAGTGGCATGTTACGAGTTTTTTTGTTTGTGTCGTGGGAATTTGTACTTTTTCTTGGATTTTTAATGTGTTTATTTCTTGGGTAATTGGATTTAAAATATGTGCGTTAAATTCCTGTTGCTCTTTGCGGAGCGTCTCAATTTCTTGTCTATATGTAGCACTATTTACATTTGCCGTTATCGCAGCTAAATTTGCCTGTTCCAAGTTTGTGGCTATTTTTACAGCTTCATCAAAATTTTGTGCATTAGTTTTTATTATTTCTTTCTGGAATTCAGGTGTTACCGCCTCTAAGAATTTACTTAACCTTAATTTATCCATAATCTGTTGTGTCGCTTCACTGTGCTCTGTGTCGCCAATATAATTTAAAGTTAGTGTTGTTATTCTGTGTGCTAGCTGCTTAATCGTTTCTCCCTGTGTCTGTTTTGCGGTCGTGAAAAGGATCTGATTTGTTGTAATGTTCGGTTTTTCTGTAAAGAACTCTAATAACCTATCCCTAAATTTTTCGAAAGATGTTTCCCTTCTTAATTCTTGTGACCCTATATAAAATTTTCTTGCATTCCCTCTTAACCGCGATTTCACAATTGCTAACTTTTCCTCCTCTGACCAATCCCCCAAGCTGCTTAAAGATTTGATCTGGTCAAAAAAAATTTCTACATCATTCTCTATGCCATTGCATTCCCCTAATAGGTGTATAAGTCCTGGTAACCTGCCCCTCGTTGCTGGATGATTTTCTCCGCTTTCCGTCATTCTAAATTTCACTTTCTCGCAAAAATTCTATATCTAAAATTATCTCCTGTTTTTACACCTCAAAATGTTCCCCCAAAATATTTAAATACAATATCACATAAATTCAAAAACATAATTCTAATCATTTCACTATCTACGCATGCAAATACTTCAATCCTCATAATTAACTCCTCAAATATTACACAAATATTTATACAATTCAAAAATTTCTTAAAAGCTTCAAGTTCCCTAATAATTATATTTTCACATACAATATGGCATGTCTCATTAAGAACACATAATGATTCACTATTTGCTTGCTTCTCATACTGTGAAATAAATTTTCTTAAATTTACTTATATTTATTTTAATTTTAAAATTCTTTCTTTAATTTAATCCTTATTTTACACAAAAAAAATTTTTTTATTCAATCTTTTCATTTCTCATTAATTCCAAATATATTTATTCTCTTCATTAAAATTTAAATTCTGGCATATAACTGGTCTAAAACAGCAAAGTCGCCAGAAGGGTGAAATAATTTTGAATCCAGGTTTGATTGGTCATGATCACCAATATGATAAGGGTGCAATAATTTTGAGTCCAGGTTCGAAACTGGTTTAAACGGCACCAAAATGATATGCGAGCAATAATTTTGAGTCCAGATTCGACTGGTCACGGGCGCCAAAATGATATGTGAGTCGTCACACGCCAGGTATTGGCGCTATATAGACCGATCTCGTAAAGTGGAGTAAATAAAGAAATACATAATACCAGTAATTAAAATGAAGAGGCTTAATTTTAAACAATAACAAAGAATTTATTTCATTAAGACAAACCTTATTTAATAACTATTAACATCTGGTAAATTTCATATACCAACATCTTTAGTGTAGTACATTAAGACAATCAAATCTCCTCATTCTATGATCATAATATGAGCATTACAATTATTAACCTATTAATGTGCATTAACTCACTATTCTTACTAGCCTACGTCTTAATGGCCCAGGTTAACCTTATTTAGGAGGGTCAGAGAGATAATAATAATCAAAGTGCAAAAATATGTGTAGAATTGTCCTACCTCGATCATCTTTGCCGATGTCGGACTTTATGACCGCGCGCTCCGGCTCTGTCCCGTGGGCTCGCTCTCTCCGAGATCCGTCGCTCTGGCGACCTTTTCTTTCCACTCCCAAAATTCAAGTCCTCGATTTCAAAAACTTAAAGTCCAAAGTTGCTCTCTGTCTCTACCCCCTTAACAAGGCGCCCCTGTCCATAATTGGCTAAGTAAATTAAGGGCTACGCCCTTCAGGCTATATTATTGGTCAAGGCCCCCCTGAAATATGAGATATGCAGTCTCCAGTTTTAAAATCGTTGAAAGTTCTCACGAGAATTTTCCCAAGGTTCGAGTGATATTAATTGACTCTGGGGTCAAGAAGTTCAACCCCTTCCGTTTGTTGTAACACCTAACGCTGACATGAACTTGAGAAGCACCCTCTCTTTTCGAAATGAATGTCCGGTGCAGCTGCGTTCGAGGGAATGTTACAAAAATTGCCTCACTTCATGAGGGACCGTCTTCTTAGGTCCACTTCCTCTTTCAAAAGAGCAATGTTATATTGGGAATTGAAAATTACAATATAACAACATCCACTAAGACATTCAATTTTAAAATGGCTTTCAAAAAAGAATGCACGAAAGCATGCTTTTGAAAGATGGGTAGATCCATAATTTCAATTTAAGAAATGATTTTATTAAGGTAGACTCTCATCCTATGCAAATGTTGATCATGTGGCATATTTTATTAAAAACCACAAAATGTAACTTTTCATTCTGGCTCCCCATAGAAAAATATTTTCAATTAAAAAAATATTTTCCATATCCCAGTTAGTCTAACAAATAAAGTTCCATCGTCATATGATTAAAATTACCCGAGATGTATCATTCATTAAAGTTTTCGGGGAATAATTGGGGATTGTCTAAAACTTTTACTAAAGATAGGCAAACACATGTAAGTTTTGAATGGAAATTTTAACTAGAGAAATTCAATTCTTGTATGACCCCTGAAATCTATGTTTTCACCGTTTCTTTTGAAGAGGTCAAAGACATTAAGTCCTATAACTTTGACAATTGTCACGGCTAAATTTTTCAAAGAGAGAGACATTTTTTTTTCAAAAACTCTATAAACGAATAAAGAATAACTTGCTAATTGGAACTTCCTTTGTAACTAGAGGGACAGTATGAAAAGTTACATTGTATAATCTTTACTAAACCATATCACGTGACCCAAATAATCTTAGTTTGAAAGTTTCTTATTGGAAACATACCTTAAATTGAAAGAATGGGTCTGCGACCCATCGTTCAAGACATATTGAGTCATGCAATATTTTTTTAAACATTCAGTATTATCGAAAGGAATTTTATTTCTTACATTCAGGCACCCAAGCGCTTGAGACAACTCCATTAGCAGTCTCATCGGTCATCACAGGTACGCCAATTAATGCCAGAAACGCCGGGAACAATGCATTCAGGTCAGGCATATTTAGGAGCCGACAAAGAATTGCCAGCCAGAAACCGACAGTCGTTGCGATAGCTTCCATTGCAGCTGGCAGACGTGGAGGTGAGTAGTTCACTGCATGTCCACACGTTATAGATTAAAAATAAAACATTCCGATTGAGAATCCAAAAGTATTCTAATATATTTCAAGTTAATTTAAAGTATATTATATATAGCCATAAGTTTTATTGTATCGGCGACGACCCATTTATAGCTTTTAATAATATGCATCATTTTTAGGCAACTTAGTCATCCGTTTTAATAATTCTAAACAACCCAATATTTACTTATCGTCGAAGACAAACTTAGACAAACTTATATCTGAAATCTCGAAATGGTTTTTGACAAGTGCCCGCAGGACAGAAGCCGCGCTTTCTTGTCTAGGAAATCATACTGAAGAATCCTAACCTTCCTGAAAATCCCGTATAATTGTTTTTAGTCTTAGTCAATTTTTTCAATTAACTTTCTTTTAACTTATGTCTATGCGATAAAGTAGATTAGAAGATTTCATGGTTTTCAAAATGAAATGTTAATATCTTTTGAGACATATTTCATTTTGGTCCAATATAAATAAGGAAATAAAGATAATTAGTAGCTTAATGAATAGAGCATTGTCGGAAATCAGTGGCTTGATTCCACAATGAGACAGCAGTTGTTTGCAATCGTGCCCAAAACTTTGCCATCCAGGTTAGATGAAATCGAAGACAAAGATCTGAAAAAAGACAAAATTACGGAATTGGATTTTAACACAGGACACTTTGATTTGTAGCAGCGATTTTAATTCATTGAAAGCTGCTTCGAATTGCTTAATACACAGTAAAATCAAAGCATCTGAAAGCGACCGACATACGGATCAGAAGTTTCACTTTAAAAACCAACAGGATGTAATGCAACTAGAGATGTAACTGTTCGATTCTCAGCAGAGACAAGTTATTTTTATTCATTTTAAATACCTTATTAATAAAACATTATATCAGATAAAACAGAAAAAATAAATAAAAGTATCATTTTTAAAAAAATATAGTAATATTTACTACTCCAACTGCTCAATTTAGTCTTAAGTCCATTATTGTAACTCCTTGTATCATGCACCCCAAAACTTCACAGGGCCATTTAAGAGAATAGCATAGCACCAGGAAGAGTAGCACCAAATTTCACTATGCAATAAGTTCTAACATCTCATAATATAACTTCATTTCTTACTTTCAGGTACCCAAACACATAAGACTATTCCAGTATCATTTGCACAAGTTGCTCAAGTAGAATATGAAAAGAACGATATATTCACGGAGGGCATATCCACGAACGAACAAGGAACAGTCAACCAGAGTCCTGCCGACGTGGCGATATCCTCTGGTGCTGATGATGGATATAGCAGTGAGTAATCTAGGATGTTCTTTCTTCATGTTACAGATTCAGAATCATAAAGCTGCTAAATATTGAGAATCATGAAGTGTTTTGAATTACTTTGATTAGCATTTGCTTCCCAGCCATTGTTATTTAAAGTAAATTTGAAGATTTTGTGATTTTCAAAATGTATTGCAGTTCATAATGTTAAATGATTTTTCTCGATTAAATACAATTTTGCAAAGAACTCTCATAAATGGAATAAAACGCGGTTATTTCAGAAAATGTCATTTTTATAAGTTTTTAATAAAACATTTTATCAGCCATCAGCAGAATATATACACCGTTTAGAACAACGATAAGCTTACTAAAATTTAGCTTCATCAATTGCAGCATTAAATACAAATTACCTAATGAAACTGCATTTCTTCTTCGACCCAGGCCGTTCGACTTACCCGAAAGTGTAAGGAATCTGTTTGGACAGCAGGGATGTGCGTCTACAAGGAACTGCAACGCTGATAACGAGCAAAGATAAACCGTCTACATTTTTAACTTGTTTTATAGGATGCCAGTTGCGCAGTAGAAGCGTGCGCGATAACCGAAGTTAACACTCATTGGCCTTGCAAACTTAATCATTTGCATTCTTGATACAAAGAAATTTGCAAGCGAAATTTCGAGATGATCGGATTATCTTATAGGGGTGCTTCGTTTTTTTTGTTTTTTTTTTTATTTATTTTTTATGGCAAAACAGTGTATATATATATACTATACTATACATACACACATACATATATATATATATATATTTCAGGCACTAAATTAGTTCAGACAAGACCAGAAGCAGTCGCTTCAGGCATTCCTGCTGCACCAGTCAATGAAGAAAGTTTTGCAGGGAACGACGATTTCTCAGCAGGCATATCTACAGACAGTCAAGCAACTGCCAATCAAAATCCTGCCGACGTGACTTTTGGTTCCGGTGATCGATATCAGGGTAATGCCAGAATGCTCTTTTCTTACTGTAGATTGATTAATAATTGTAAAATTGTTACAGACTAGTGTGAGCGTTTATTGGTGTGAGCATTTCATACGTTCATCATCAAAGTCGGTGATTGTGTAAAATCGCCGGCTATCATATGTAACCAAACGAATGCATTTATTCAACTTAGCAAATATATCGTTCAGAAAAGCTATAGATTTAGTAAGATT
The DNA here is from genome assembly GCA_951213105.1 of Amaurobius ferox. Taxonomy (NCBI): domain Eukaryota; kingdom Metazoa; phylum Arthropoda; class Arachnida; order Araneae; family Amaurobiidae; genus Amaurobius; species Amaurobius ferox. The sequence continues at coordinate 49,168,376 of OX578139.1, read as the reverse complement.
ATTGTACTATAATATATACATGTATATATATATATATATATATATATATATACAGGGTGGCCATAATTAAAGTAGAGGTGTTTAGAGCCCGATAATGAGAAAACTGTTGAGCCAAACTCAACCAAATTTGCAGTAAATACTATTTAGACCACGGGGTTTTGATTTTTCAAAGAAAAAAAAAATAGTTCGTATTTTTCCCACCGCGGCCAAAGTGGCATTGTAAGATCCATTTTGGAGTAAAATAGGCTTAGGAAGTACAATAAATTAATATTTTACGTGCATTTTGATAGTGACATTACATTTTACATTCACTTTTGCATTTACATTTTATCAAACATTTTAGCAATCATGTCTCCCATTCGCAGTTGTGCGTTGTAGTAGATACAGATTTTCGCGTTGAAAAAAGGTGGTAATGTAAAACGTTATGCAAATTCCTATGACTATCACAGATTTGCGAAAAATGGTTTTGCGTTTTGAAAATTCTGGAACTTTACAAGTGCTACTAAGACGAGGGCGTAAACCTATAAGGAATGAAGATCTTCAAACAGTTGCAACTGCCATAGAGGACCCAACAACCTGATCTAACAATGCTCGGGCAATATCCAGGCAACTGGATATGCCATATTCTACGGTATGGAAAATCATGCGCAAATTGCTAAAATTTTACCCATACAAAATCAGCCACACTCAACAGTTGCTTCAAGGAGATTAAGAAGCTTGCTTGGACTTTTCTCTGACGTTCCTAGCTCGCATGGAAGTCGACGAATCCATGGCCTTGGAAAATCTTGTGGAGTGATAAGGTGCATCATCTGAATGGAACAGTAAACAAGCACAATTGCCGCATTTGGGCTTCTGAGAATCCTCATGCGTTTCACGAGATTCCGTTGCACTCTCCAAAATTAACAGTTTGGTGCGGTTTTACTGTCTCATTCATTATAGGTCCGTATTTTGTCGAGGAGAACATATCAATTGGTCCAAAGACTTGTTCCGTCAATGCTGAGAAGTATCGAACAATGCTGCTAAACTCTGTTAATCCGTAACTTCAACAGCGTGGATGTCTTGAATCTGCGATATTTATGCAGAATGGAGCACCCCCTCATATTGGATTGCGCGTACAGGAAGTCCTACGACAGCATTTTACCAACAACCGAATAATTAGTCCAGTGTTTCTATGAAGTGGTCAGCCCGTTCGCCTGATCTAACCCCTTGTGACTTTTGGTTGTGGGGTCGTGTAAAGCGCTTGGTATACCAAGGGGATGTGGATAATTTAGCCACTTTGAAGGACCGAATAACATTGCACGTCGAACAAATCAATGGAGATCCGCTGCATTCTGCAGTAGAGAATGCACTTTTTGGAACATATGCAAGGAAAACATATTGAATCACGCATGTAAATGATGCCAATATAAAAATTAATACCATACGTATGTAAAGGTAAGATGCAAATGTAAATATAAAATGTACTAAATACGTATAAAATATAAATGTGATGTCCTTTTCAAAATGCATGTAAAATGTTAACTTGCTGTACATCCTATGCATATTTTTCTCCAAAAATGGACTTTAAGCCCTCGGTTTCAAAAATCCAAACTATTTTTTTTCTCTTTAAAATCAACACCCCATGGTCTAAATAGTATTTACTGCAAATTTGGTTGAGTTTGGCCCAACCGTTTTCTCACTATCGGGCTATAAACACCTATACTTTAATAATGACAACCCTGTATGTATCAACATGTATATATCCTTTGAATGATTAGAATTTCGAAGCAATAAAAGCCGTTTTATTAGGAAATGGTGATAATAAGATGACATTTTAGTAAGTGGTAAATCATCCCCTGGCAGATATACAAGCCGATATTCTATGCGGCATAGAGTGAATTAAGTTGCTTTTGCCTCTCTGCAAAAGATTCAGGCACAAATGTTGTAACTGGTCAACTAATTCAGCGATATTCTAGGAAGGCTGCAATTGTCATCTTAGCATGACCCAAGCGAGTTCTACTGATGATAAGTCTGGGGACTTGGATGGCCATATGACAGTCGAAGATATCCTCGAAGACATCCGTCGAAGATATCCTCGAAGAAGAAAGTCATGCAGTATGTGGTCGATCGTTATCTTGTTGGTAAATGAAACCTCGTTGGCTTGAAAGCATAGGAAATACAATCGACTGCAGAATATCGCCAACGTGCAAACTAGCCGTCAGATTGACTTGCAGGATAGCTAGACGAGAACGGCTGTCACACGAGATGACTCCCAAAGGTTTTCAATGGAATTAAGGTTGGGGAAATGCGACGGCCACTTTATGCGAGAAATGCCCCCACTTTCCAGGTATTCGTCAGCGATGTTAGCTCGAAGAGGACGGGCATTATCGTCCATAAGGAGGAAGTCAGGACCAACTGCTGCAGCGTAGAGTCTCGCAATGGGGTCTTGGACTTCATCCCGATAACGCACAGCTGTCACAAAACCGCCTTTAAAGATGTACAGCTCTGTGCGATATCCCATTGAAATTCCAGCCCACACCATGATGCTACCACCTCTGAATGCGTGATGTTCAATGATGTTATTGGCCTGATTGCGTGTGCCTCGTTCTCTCCAGATCCTTACACTCTTATCATCTGATCCTAGGGCATATCTGGACTCGTCCGTGAACAGGATGTTGCACCAATCTGAGACAGTCCAATTGACATGTTGACAACACCACTTTAATCTTGCCCCGCTGTCTTGGGCGGTTAGTGGAACACAAAAACGTGGTACTCGGGCATACAGTCCCTTCACGTGGAGCTTTCGGCCCACAGTACTGGCAGATATTGTCCTACCCAGTTCCGCTGCAACCATGGATGTAACAGTTGGGGAGGTCGTTCATCGACTCCGCTTGGCTACTATAGCAATATACCGATCATCAGAGGGGGTGGTAACCCTTGGAAGACCCGGCACAGGTCTCCGGACAATTGTTTGACTTGTTTGGAACTGGTTTCATAATCAAGATATTACCGAATGATCAACGCCAAAGAGAATAGCGACATCTTTGATTAACTGTCCTGCTTCAATGAGTCCGACAGCACGCCAGCGCTCACTATCGATCATTTGTCTTCTTTTAGCCATAGAAACGCGAATATCATCAAAAATAATCCTACAAAATTATAAACACTTCGTATCAGCATTGGAATGCACCTCCTCAAACCCTTCAGAATGTTGGCGTCTTCAACGACTGCCTAATTTGCATATATCCGGACACTCAATCGTGTTTGGCTGTAACATACAACATTTGCATACTGCCATCTACATCCGCTACGATTTTCAGCCACTCAAATTCAAATACGCTTTCGAAAAATGAAATTTGCATTGCGTGCTTAACTTTTGGAAGTCAGTATATATATATATATATATATATATATATATATATATATATATATATATATATATATATATATATATATATATATCCTATAAAATACCACAATCCAAAGTATAATATAAAAAGTATAATATTCAACTGTAATATTAATTACATCACTCCTTGGAGTAGTAATATGAGTATTGGTGTAATGAGAAATTTGATTGTTAATCATTTTGTAAGATATGGTAAATTAAATTCTACCAATGAACAGCGAAATATATGTGAAAGACATTTGAAAAAGGAAGCATTAAAGAACGGTTTTCCTATAGGCTTTCTAAAAACTTATTACTTAGCATTTTGTAAAAAACTGCCTAATGATGATGTAATTTATGCTAATTTCCAAGACTTGTTGCCAATTGACTAGTTGGAATCTTTTCCTTCACTGTAACTTTGTGCTTTTAATTCTTATATGTGTATGGACTCTGGATCCCCTTTTCCATTAGGGAAGTCCTATGATTCTTATATAGTTTCTCTTTTGATTTTATGGATTTGATTTTCCCTTAGGATTCTGTTTTTCCTGTACGCACGGATTGGAGCTGCTTCGGGCGATTGGTTGTTTCTGGGAGTGTTTCCCGGGAATAAAAGTACGCTTTAACCAGGTATAGGGGTCACATTCCCCCTAGACATTACTGATACCCCGTTTGCACTCCTTTATTTGTTTCTGTTGTTCCTTGTGTTTCATTATATTCCTTGTACATTTCCTAGATCTTTCTTTTGTAATATATATATATATATATATATATATATATATATATATATATATATATATAATTGAAGAATTTTTATTTTACTTGTATTATATATACCTGAGATTGATCATTAATTGAAAGTGTTCTGTATAGCAAAAATGAAAAGAAAATGGATTGAAGTGTTGAAAGCCCAGACCACACAGCCAACCCTGAGGTTAACGGCAGTTTAATGTGTGGCCGGGAATGGATTGAAGTGTAAATATGATATCAAGAATGACTATACGGCAAGCTGTTGAAGAATATAATATTATATTTTTAAAAAGGGGATAATTTATTACCTTCAGTCATGTTATATGAATCTATAATAAATCAAACAACTTATATATATGTATATATATATATTAATAATTATGTGTTATTGTATGGTCATTTAGTTGTATAACTTGATATATTTTCCCCTTATGTCGCTTCTCTATGGATCTGGTTTCTTTCGTTGTTGGGCACATATTGCATGCATTTTTAATCACGTGTTATATTCAATCATAGAAGCAAGATATTTTAGTATATCTATCTAGAATGTGTCCCTGCATGTGTTTCTGACAAATATACTATTCATTGATTAATTTTCTTTTTCCAAATCCTACAATGGTCTGCTTTTCCTGCACTCTCTCGTTACACTTTACAAATCACCAAACATTAACTAAAGAAGATTGTATTCAATGCGCTTTATTATACGACCCCTGGTTTGATGTTGTATTTACAGATATTGTTCTGATCTTTACACACTATATATGCACTTCTATAAAATTTTATTATTATTATTTTAATTTTATATATATATGTGTGTGTGTGTGTGTATATATATATTATATACACATACATATCTATATACATACATACAGATATATATATATATATATATATATCTGTATGTATATATATATATATATATATATAATCTTACATTCAGGCACTGATTTACTTCAGACAAGACCAGAAGCGGTCGCTTCAGGCGTTCCTGCTGCACCAGTCAATGAAGAAAGTTTTGCGGGGAACGACGATTTCTCAGCAGGCATATCTATAGACAGTCAAGCAACTGCCAACCAGAGTCCTGCGGATGTTACTTCCGGTTTTGGTGGAGGTAATACCATAATGTTCTCTTCATATTTTTATTAAAGATATATTGATAATTATAAAATTGTTACTGAAAAATTAATAATTATAAAATCCTTACAGTTTGAAAATTGCAATGTATATATACGCAAACAAGGTGAGTCTGTGGAATCACTGTCGATTGCATACAACCATACGATTTTATACATCCATAGTAACATACACACCATTCAGAAAAGCTATAAAATTAGTAAGATTTCAGATCAGTTACGCCGTTGAGTTTTATGTTACCTAATAAAATTTCTTTTCTCGCATTTAGGCACTCAAACCACCCCAGCAACAATCGCAACAGTCATACCAGCTACACCAGTTGCTGAAGAAAGAAACGACCCGAACGACCAAAGAACTACAAACTTGAATCCTGATGGTGTCAGGCGACGTCGCCCTCCATGTGCTGGTAGCGGCGGATACAGTCGTAAGTAATTCTTCGACGTTCTCTGCCTATTTACAATACATATTAAGAATCAAAAGATTGTTATGGATTGTGAATCACGATATGCTAACATAATCTACTTTATATAACATTTGCTTCTTCGATTATATAAACTTTTAGATAGAATCCTATTTTGAAATAAATCATGGTCTTTAATACTTTACAACATAGATGAAAAGTGTTTATGACTTTGTTCATTCTGTCTGTCTGTCTATCTGTCTGTCCGTTAGCATGATAACTGTCGTAAAAATGATTTTATCAAATGAAATTTTAGTATGTTATTCAGACGGTCTGTGGGACCTATGGGAATATAAATGAATAATATCACTTAATTAGTTTTGGATTGAACCCGGGTTGAAAAAATGAAATACATTGAGCCCTATGGGACCTAATTTTTCAAACATTTTTTAAGAGAATTTAAAACTCATAAATTGCTTCGAAAGTTTTAGGAAATATTCAAATTATCCCATAAAATATATAAAGAAAATTTCAGCAAAATATATTCCGTAGTTTTTTAAATAAAATTTAAAATAATATTTACACCTTTTATATGAAGAGATCACGTGGCCATTATATGAAGAGATCACGTGACCCACTTCAAAATAAAATATGACATCCATTTTGTGTCAAAATCGTGATTTTTAAAGTTCTTTTTAATTTATATTTAGTGTTGTATCCGTCCAAAAATAGCGTTATTTTTGCTTAAATTCTGTGCATCTACATACTGAAACAACTCAATTACAATATATTTGAGTTTAAATGATCATCCAACTTTGATTATTTTTATAACGAAGCCAAATTTTCACTTATGGAGAATGTAAATACCAAAAGATGTAGAATGAGTTGTAAAAGAACTGCTGCATTTCTTTAACGCAAAATTATTTAGCTCATGGAATCTGCAATTTAGCTGATATGAATGAAATATTCATTGATTTTACACAGAGAAATAGACGATTTTTTCAATGAAGTTTTAAGCATAGAGTTTAATTACTTGTACCTCCATGGTTTTTAAATAAAATAAATTATTATAGTATTGTGGTGAATGAAATGAATGGGAAAAAGTTTATGAATGAAATGTTGCTTTTATAGAGAGAGCCAAGTGTGTTATATTTCGATGACGTCATTTGAATTTGTTTTCGATGAAGATTTCAAATAAAATAAATTATTGTAGTATTATAATAATTTTAAAAATATTACCGAGGAATGTATCGCATTTTAGAGATGTTTAAACCAGGCAATTTATATTTCAATGCCGTCATTTGAATGAAGTTCATTTTTTTTTCGATAAAATTTCAAGTTTCCAAATATAATAAATGAATGTAGTATTGTGATAATTTTAAAAATATTACCGAGGAATGTATCGCATTTTAAAAATGTTTAAATAAAATCACATTCAAGTTGGAAAGTGTTTCATAATCAAGGCTTTATGCATGATTGATCTTTCTTGTTTTTTTATTATTTAATTCAATTTCTTTTTAACGTATTTCTAATGAAATATTATATTGGATAAAAAACAAGCATAAATAAAATACATACACGACATGTGGCCAAACTTTATATCATTAAGATTCACTTATGAGAATCTCAAAGTTTCAAGATCCGTAATACTGTTTTGTGGTAATCTTAACAGTTTTAAAACTTTAAAAATTGTCTATTATAAAATTACAATTGTTTGGTATATTATACATACGTTAATAACTCCGGATATAACGTCAGTCGACACATCCCTTGATTATACTTGCAGATTCGGATATAACTCGTGTGTTAGCATGTTTCCATTTTTTCCCCTTTCGACCCGCCTTCAATCCGCTTCTATAAGAAGGGAAATTATGAACAAAAAACTTTATACAACTTAATGTGACAAATTTTATGGCTTCTATAGTAAGTAATGACTGAAACTATAGTAAGTAATGTGAAACGCAGGTAAGTGCACTACTTACGTGATGGCAGAAGGGTGTAAGGGTGTATCTAAGTATGAGAATTCGAATGAAAATATTTTCATAGCATTACTTTAGTCGCAACAACTTTAATCCATCTTTTCTTAGAATGATGTTTTTAAGGCACATCGTTTTGCCATTATAAGGCTGTATCTACTCTTATACTATGTAGTTGCAGTCTTTCTATTAAAAAAATAATTAAAATCTGTAGAATAGTGAGTTTTACATTCTGAACAGTAACACTGAAAGTTTAGCATTAAAATAGGATACCTCGTTTATAAAGCGAATCTCCTTATAATGCGGGTGGTTTGATGTCGTCAAAAAACCCCACTGTAATGGGGTCTGCTGTATATTTAAATCATTTATTATGAGATTTTATTTCTTTCGTACCAGACTTTTAAAGTTTGGCTTGCAGTTTGTCAGGGTAATACGAAGTAGCTTCGCAAGATTTTCACGTTCGTGAGTTATGCACCGTGTTTAAATTTGATCAATTTCATATACGAACGAGTGCAGGGATTCATGTGAATTGTTTATTCCAAATATTAAATTCTCTTAGCAAGCACCTTACGTGACAATATTTTGATGCCGTAACAATCCATAAATCTGTTGGAAACCACTTCAATTTTAGAAAGATCTACAAAGAAAGCAATTCGAATTTTTCAGCTCATCATCAAACCTAACATGAAAGGTCGATAACAATTCTTGGCACTTTCCTCTATATTCATTCAATGTTTCTCATGTAATGTAAGAAGTATTATTTATGGAATGAAGAAAATGATGCATTTTTTTTTTTTACATTAAGTCATTTTGAAGCAATTGCAGTTCTCATTAGAAGTTGAAAAGATCAGATATCCTTTTTTACTTTCCCTGCAATACATGGTAATGTATAGGGAAAGTATTGGAATCATGCCGAAAATCACAACTCGAGTTTTCGACGGATCTACACGTTTCGAGACCTGTAGAATACGAAAAAACCATTTTTAGCGTGACGTCTGTGTGTGTCGAAATTTGGCCATATTTGATATATATATCATTTCGAAAAGCTGTATAGTAAGATATTAAACTACATCAACCAGTCTATTGAGTATACAATTGTTTAATTATCTTTATTTCTTGCATTCCTAGCCACACCAGTTGCTCCAGTTCGAATACCACCTTCTTCAGCACCATGGTTAAGACAAAGACCAAATTTATTTCCTATTCAACCTGCCATAGCTCCTATTGGACCTGACATAGTTCAAGTTCAGCCTGCTGTATTTCCATTTAGACCTGCCCTGTTCCCAGTCCAACCTCAACTGTTTCCACCAAGGAGTTTCACACCAAAGTCTTTGTTTGCTTTTGACGGTGAAAGATATGTTCCCGAACCAGCTGATCTTCCGTTTAATTCCCAAATAGTCATTGATGTTCCTGCTTTACAAGTGCCCATCGAAGATGAGAGAGTCATTCCGGATCCGTTTTTTAACGGTGAAAGTTTTTTTAGACGGTTGGAGCAGGAGGTTTTTGGAAGAGAAATTACATTTAGAAGTTTAAATCGGAAAAAATAAAAATTAAATTAAATGTTATTGGTGAATGTTGCATAAAGTTAAAAATATTTCATATTGGTTTTTGTTTTACCTATATCATCTGCATCTGATTAGCTCAACTCTCATTTTGTTTAATATTTCATGTATCGGGAATGTAAAGCTTTTGGAAAATACGAATTTGAAATTTGCGGCCATCAAAATACGAGAGTGGAAAATTTAATTTTAAATTGATTTTTGATAATCTTGTTTTGTTTGTATGGTACTTAAAATAGTAAATACGTTTAGTTTTTTTTTTTAATTTTTTTAATTTTCTTACTGACTTATAAACTTTTCTTACATGACCATACCCATTAAAATGGGCAAACAAGCACAGATATTCAGTTAGTCTTCTGTCAAGTTAAAGGCTAAAATCATAGAACTCCCTTCAACCAAAATTTTCAATAGAGATTTAGATTTTATTTCTAAAACATGGTTTCCCACCAATCCTTCCTTAAAACAAAATTTATGCATAATCCCCAAAACTAACATTTTAAATGCAAATGGTTTTCTTATGAAAAGAAATTATTATTTTGAAAAAATCAGATCAACTAATTAAATATTTCAGCATTTTTTTTTCTTACATTATACCTTCTAAATTATTATGAAAATTGATTCTTTCTCAATCTCTTTTCACTGTGATTTATACATTCGGATGCATTATAGTTGATAACACTATAGATTCTAATTTTAGTGTCAGCATTCTTTATAAAGTTGTATATTTTGTTACATATATCTATGTTCTATCTGCATGTATATTACATTTTTCATATCTTATGTTATCTTGCTGCTGCGTCGCTTTGTATATCAAATGCAAATAAATGTATATTTTCTTTATGGATTGCTACTTATTTCGATTTTTATACACAATTCCCTATATCAAGGTTTCTCAAAACTAAAGATCTGCATGCCCCTTTTAGCCTAAAAAATAATCTTGTACGGATTTACTTTTGCAAATATATTTAGTTTTTCGATACAAATCCAGTTTTTTTAAGTGCTGTTAAATTCCATCAGTGTGAATCCCCTTCAAAACTCCAAACTATTTGAATATCCTCTTAAACAATATTTCTACGTCTCTGACAAGTCGTAACCATTACAGGGGATGATTCTGAAACTAATCAATGTGATAGGAAATAAATAATCCCCTAAATAAGCTTGAATTGAAATAAACTTTAGAGCCAGATGAACCTGACTTTAAGCTGAAATCAAAAGTCATATCATCAGAAAAACTACTAAAATATGCCGTGCTTTACAGAAAAGCAACAAGTTCCGTTGTCTAACATTTTCATGTTACTTCAAAGTTACGTGCCAAACTTTGGTGTCAACAGCATTAATCGATAGATCATTTTTGTTTTAAAGAGTAAAATATTATAAGCTGCAAAAGATTATTTGAGATCCGCTATTTATAAAGAATTTCATCCCATCCACTCCGCACTTACGTATGTGAGCCATACACCCCGCCCATTCAATTTTATTATTTACTAGCCGCCTTTGGCGACCAGCCTGTTCGCTACCCTTGAAAATTCTGACCGTGGCAAACTCGTTGGCGCGACCTACCAGAAAGGTGTAAGGTAACTGCTTGGAAGGCCAGGAAGTGCCACACAATTTAGACCGGAACCCAATGGGGGAGGCATCCAAAGAGACCGTACCCTCCTTCCCCTACCACAAACCTCTCGGAAGGACTTGCAGTCCCACACGTTTAACGTGATCGTACTCCGCGTGAACACGGCTGCAGTTTTGGCAATGGCGGGAATCGAACCCGGGCCTACCGAGTGAAATTCCCGCGCGCTAACCACTGGGCTACCGTGCCATCCGCGACAATCTCCATAACTTTATTTTTATTCGGCAATTTTGGGAATCGAACCCGGGCCTACCAAGTGCAAATCCCGCGCACTAACCACTGGGGTACTTCACCCTCCGCGATATTCTTCATAACTTTCTTTTTATTCACCCAATTTAGACCGGAACCAAGTGGGAGAAGCATCCACAGGGACCGTACCCTTCTTCCCCTACCACCAACCTCTCGGAAGGACTTACAGACCCACATGTTTAACGTGATCGTACTCCGCGTAAACACGGCGGCAATTTTGGGAATCGAACCCGGGCCTACCGAGTGCAATTTCCGCGCGCTAACCATTGGGCTACTTTGCCCTACGCGACAATCTCCATAACTTTCTTTTTATTCATCCAATTTAGACCGTACCCTCCTTCCAATACCACCAACTTCTCGGAAGGACTCACGGACCCACATGTTTAACGTGCTCGTACTCCGCGTAAACACGGCGGCAATTTTGGGAATCGAACCCGGGCCTGGTAACTGGTTGGACGGCCAGGATGTGCCACCCAATTTAGACCGGAACCCAGTGGGGGAGGCATCCACAGGCAACGTACCCTCCTTCCCCTACCACCAACCTCTCGGAAAAACATACGGACCCATATGTTTAACGTGATCGTACTCCATGTCAGTGGCGGAAATCGGACCCGGGCCTACCGCGTGCAATTCCCGCGCGCTAACCACTGGGCTACTTCGCCCTCCGCGACAATCTCCATAACTTTCTTTTTATTCACCCAATTTAGACCGTACCCTCCTTCCCCTACCACCAACCTCTCGGAAGGACTCACGAACCCACATGTTTAACGTGATCGTACTCTGCGTGAACGTGGCGTAAGTTTTGGCAGTGGCGGGAATCGAACCCGGGCCTACTGAGTGCAATTCCCGCGCGCTAACCACTGGGCTGCCGCGCCCTCCGCGACAATCTCCATAACTTTCTACATATTCACCCAATTTAGACGGGAACCCAGTGGGGGAGGCATCCACAGGGGCCGTATCCTCCTTCCCCTACCACCAACCTCTCGGAAGGACTTACGGACCCACATATTTAACGTGATCGTATTCCACGTAAACACGGCGGCAGTTTTGGCAGTGGCGGGAATCGAACCCGGGCCTACCGCTAACTTCCCGCGCGCTAATTTGCAATTTAAAATGACCATATGCTTAATTCCATCATCCTCATTCCATTGTTTCATTGTTCCATCATTTAAAATATCCATAAAATTAAAATATCCATTTAAAATATCCAAAAGTTAAAATATACATTTAAAAAATCCAGATCGTCCCATCATTTAAAATATAAATATAATAATTTATATAGAGCAAAGGCGCTCTATTTAGAACCGTGACGTCACCTCCACCTTGACGTCCCCACCCACCACCTTCCCTGCTTCAGCGGGGGAGAAACGAACGGAACGCCGAGAAATTTAAAATCATGACGTCTTTAAAATTGCGATCCTGAAGGCAATTTTCATTATTTCTGGACCAGATTAGACTTGTAAGAATGCCAGATATTTCAGCTTTCTAAAAATGTAAATTATTAGTCGAAATTATGAGTACTTTTTACTATGCGAGAATTTAAAAACCAAAAATCGTTTTTTTGAGCCAAAAGTGACTTTTGTTTTAAAATCTTTAAAAAATATTAGAAATTGAAATGGAGATTTGAAATTAATATATTTTTACTCGTAATTGTCTGCTCTTTCCGATGGTGTGAGTTGTTTTTTTCTACGACGTCTGGATCGTGGAGAAAAAAGGGCAAAAAGGGCAAAAAACGGTCGAAATCGCATAAAACATTAAATAAATAAAAAAATAATTAGAATTTTGAAAATCGGTTTTCACGTGTCCCCTTCCCTCCCCCCCCAGGTCTCCGATTGCCAAATTTCGTAGCTCTCCGACGCGCGGTCGCGAAACGTATAGTGTATAAGACAGACACACACACACACACACACACACACACAGACATTGCCTTTTATTATTTATTTTGGGAATCGAACCCGGGCCTGGTAACTGGTTGGACGGCCAGGATGTGCCACCCAATTTAGACCGGAACCCAGTGGGGGAGGCATCCACAGGGAACGTACCCTCCTTCCCCTACCACCAACCTCTCGGAAAAACATACGGACCCATATGTTTAACGTGATCGTACTCCATGTCAGTGGCGGAAATCGAACCCGGGCCTACCGCGTGCAATTCCCGCGCGCTAACCACTGGGCTACTTCGCCCTAGGCGACAATCTCCATAACTTTCTTTTTATTCACCCAATTTAGACCGTACCCTCCTTCCCCTACCACCAACCTCTCGGAAGGACTCACGAACCCACATGTTTAACGTGATCGTACTCTGCGTGAACGTGGCGTAAGTTTTGGCAGTGGCGGGAATCGAACCCGGGCCTACTGAGTGCAATTCCCGCGCGCTAACCACTGGGCTGCCGCGCCCTCCGCGACAATCTCCATAACTTTCTACATATTCACCCAATTTAGACGGGAACCCAGTGGGGGAGGCATCCACAGGGGCCGTATCCTCCTTCCCCTACCACCAACCTCTCGGAAGGACTTACGGACCCACATATTTAACGTGATCGTATTCCACGTAAACACGGCGGCAGTTTTGGCAGTGGCGGGAATCGAACCCGGGCCTACCGCTAACTTCCCGCGCGCTAATTTGCAATTTAAAATGACCATATGCTTAATTCCATCATCCTCATTCCATTGTTTCATTGTTCCATCATTTAAAATATCCATAAAATTAAAATATCCAAAAGTTAAAATATACATTTAAAAAATCCAGATCGTCCCATCATTTAAAATATAAATATAATAATTTATATAGAGCAAAGGCGCTCTATTCAGAACCGTGACGTCACCTCCACCTTGACGTCCCCACCCACCACCTTCCCTGCTTCAGCGGGGGAGAAACGAAGCGTCACGCCGAGCGGAACGGCGAGAAATTTAAAATCATGACGTCTTTAAAATTGCGATCCTGAAGGCAATTTTCATTATTTCTGGACCAGATTAGACTTGTAAGAATGCCAGATGTTTGACCTTTCTGAAAATGTAAATTATTAGTCGAAATTATGAGTACTTTTCACGATGCGAGAATTTAAAAACCAAAAATCGTTTTCTTGAGCAAAAAGTGACTTTTGTTTTAAAATCTTTAAAAAATATTAGAAATCGAAATTCAGATTTGAAATTGATATATTTTTACTCAAAATTCTCTGCTCTTTCCGATGGTGTAATTTGTTTTTTTCTACGATGTCTGGATCGTGGAGAAAAAAGGGCAAAAAGGGCAAAAAACGGTCGAAATCGCATAAAACATTAAATAAATAAAAAAATAATTAAAATTTTAAAAATCGGTTTTCACGTGTCCCCTTCCCTCCCCCCCGGGTCTCCGATTGCCAAATTTCGTAGCTCTCCGACGCGCGGTCGCGAAACGTATAGTGTATAAGACAGACACACAGACACACAGACATTGCCTTTTATTATATAGATTATATGACTCCCTATTAAAACACACATACCATACCATCCGCTAACATAACGCAATTAATCTACGCTCCCTTAAACCCCTTAACGAATCTTTCCAGTTTAATGCCTAAAACTTTTTATATCAAGTTTGCAATCTCTGGTCATACCATGGAGGTGAAAGAGACTCTAATTCTCTCTAACTTCATGGAACCACGCAACCCACGTTTCGCCTCCTGCTTGATATGCTCGCAGAGCTCGCTTCATATCTATCTTTTGTCTTTCCTAAAAATTCTACTTTCAAAAATATCTTTTCTATCCCTGCCTATTTTCCACAGGAGGGAAAAGCGGGGATTTTTCTTAGCCCAGGGAAGCCAAAAAATGAATTCCTTGATCATGATCTTGCTTCGCGAGCTATTTTATGCCAAATTAAAGTTTAAATCAATAAACGGTTTATTTCATCGTGTTACCTTAATATTTCTCTATAAATGTACCAAATTTCATATTTTTGTATGCTACAGTTTTTATGGTACGAGACAGCGAAATCGTTAGACGTGCCGATACGAAAAAAAAAGTTCACTTCAACGTGCATAGAAAGTAAAATATCTCAAAAACTACATCGAAATTAAAAAAGTGGTTCCGTTCTGCAAAAATTCCCCCATGTAGGTACCTGCCTGCAAAAATTCGTGGTCTTGCTATTGTTAGTCTATCCAGGACGCGAACTCGCAGCTCAAATATTTTGTCTTTGACTTTGACATTAAGTATTTCTTAAACTACAATATATATCAAAAAATCTGATGTGGGCAACACATGACTTTCCTTATATAATGTAATGAATTTACTACTTTTACAGTAAAAAAATAGGTTTTTCTTATAGTAGATACTAATATTCTTTCCAAGATATTGAATTTTCGACAATGAGTCGTCATTTTCATTGATTTAGCATCATTTTCATCCATTTGGCGAGATTTTCATTAATTTGGCAACATTTCGAAAAAGTCGCCAAGTTGGTGACATTCCGCCAAATTCGTCGCCAAAATCTCGCCAAGCGTTATGCACTAAGAAAAAAGTTATTCTTACAGCAGATAAATGACTATTGGCGTTCAAATACAAAAGCATTATTCAAAGTATATTTTTTCATGAATGGAACGAGCTAGATCCACGAGAATGATGTCACTCAATTTATCGCATGGTATTACATATGAAAAGTGAACATGTTTCTCAATAGGAATTTTTTTTTTTTTTATGTGACTTTTTCATAATTTTTTTGAAAAATGTACAATATCTCGAGAACGGTTTATGTTAGCGTTCTAAAATTTAAGCCAATCGTTTTCTAATGAAAAATTACATAAGAAATGTCTATTTGCGTAACTTTATTAGCGGTTTTGATTTTTTGACGATTTTTTCAAAATTTCATTCGAAAATTTAGGGGGGTTCTGAACATTCGATTACGTATAAAAACAATAGGCTTCCAGTGTTTACGGATTGTGATTTTTGTACCAAATTTGGTTTGAATCGGTCCATTCGTTCGTCAGTTATCGTCTCCACAGACTCACTGACACACACACACACACACACACACATACTTTCACACACACACACACACACACACACATACACACACACAGACATCACTTCAAAAATGCTTGATTCGTGATCAGGGATGCTTGAAACGTGCTCTCCCGTCGAAAACTCGAATTCGAATTTTCGACCCCGTCACAATACTTTCCTTATACATTATGTATATAAGGAAAGTAAAAAGGTTTATTTCAGCCTATTTCCCAAAGCTTTTTCTATAAGTGTACCAAATTTCTTATTTCTATATGCAATAGCTTTTGCGGTACTAAGCAAAGAATCTCAAGAAACGAGAAATTTGTCAAACGGCGGCGGCGGCGGCGGCGTCAACTACTTTTTTTTAAATAATAGAGAGATATGAGATATAATCCTTCGGTAGAATTATAGATCCACATGTGAAATTAGATTGGAGAAAAATTGTATTGTGATGCCCCCTCCCCTATCATTTTCGTCAGATACCTGCACTATACGCAAGGAAAATAAAACTATGAAATTGTGTATGCTTGCGGCATTCCATAATGAATTTATTTTGCTATGTTAGTGTATTCTTTCGTGTACAACACAGCAATCTCGGCCAATCATAGGAGCTCCAAACTAAACATTATACTTGTGTTCAGTGTCCAATTAAAAGGACCTTTCAAAAGTAGCCAAAACAGAGAAATTCTACCCAATCTCTAGATCACCTACGATGGCTTCACGCTGATAACAAAATAAAATCCATTATGCATTGAGTTCGCCCTCTGTGAATGGCTTTGAACGCTTTCAAGGATGCCACTTTCACGTGTTCAGAAAAAAAATCGAAAGTGAAAATATAAATAACATGAAATGTAGCTTAGTAATATCAGCATCTTTCTAATTCCTGGGTCTGCACCAATTTTGGGTTTGTTTACGGCAAGATACGGCGATTAATAACTCAGGTACGGCCTTGAATCTTGTAACCTGTGTGAAAAAGTTTCGCCATGAACTTATAGTGAAACACATAAAAAAAACAGGGAATGCTTTTTCGAAGCAGAAGGTTAGTGGGTAGAAAAAAAATGCGTTGTGTACAAACACGTGCAACTTTCGACTCCTGTAACTTTAAAATGATAACTTCTTTTTAAATTTTATATTCAGTTATTTTTACTTATTTATTTATAACATTTTATTATTGTATCAAATAATTTTTCTGAAAAACAAGCAGAAAAAACGCAGTTACCATGTTCAGCAATAGAAAATGTCAACAAGTATGTTTGTATAACCCAAAGAATTCCAAGTAACAATCTGAAGTCAAGAATGTCGCATTCCTTAAGCAACTACATAAATATTATCATTATCCAAAATTGATAGAGTGCAAAATTTTCGAGGGGAAATGAGGGTGTTGTCATTTGAAATAGTTTCGACCATTTTAAATACTATCAATTTCAGAGAAGGATAATATTTATATTTTATTGCTTTACATTGAATCTGCCTCTACACCTTCAATTGGGTTCAATTTCGTGGAGGATTAAAATTTATTTTCTACTTTTACGTGCATCACTGCTGTGTAGGGGAGAACATTACAAAACTTTTTTCATATTTTAGTTTTATTTTTTTGACGTAAATTAAGTTATAAACCATATATTATTATACATAGATCGACTCGTAAGAACCAGGAATACATTTCATCTGAAGACACTGGATTTAATTCACAAAGAAGTTGCATGAAAGGGTAAAAACATAGTCGCGAAATATGTAAATGCCATAACGTAATGACGGAAAATTTAAATAGATGAAAATGTTAAGTGATATGAAACTGTGTGCCAAGTTTCAGCTAGCTCTCTGCGTACTCTAGGGGCCGATACGAGGTCATAAAAAATGATGCACATAAATAACGTAACAACGTAATGTAATGGCGTGAAAACTTTATATATGAAAATGTTCCACGAGATGAAACTGTGTGCAAATTTCAGCTATCTAATACGCTCTCTGGGAGCCGATAACGAGCCCGTTAAAGATGACGTACATAAGTGACGCAACGATTTAACATAATGACATGAAAATTTAATAGATGAAAATGTTCCACAAGATAAAACTGTGTGCTGAGTTTCAGCTCTACGCGTAAGTTAAGATTCGAGAACAAGGTCGTCAAAGATGTTGTAAGAAGGGTGCTAAGTTCTACTCCGGCATTTTATGAGTTTCAAAAATCACGTACATTTTATTTCCATATTCCTCATAAAAATACGTCGCATGTTAATACAATACATGTGTTATGTAAATACAATATTGAGGTGGGGAAATTATACGAAAATGAACAGTTTATGTAGAGCAGTTGAGAATAAAAGCCTTACATTGAGAAAAACCTTATGTTGAAAATAAAAGTCTTATATTAAGAATAAAAGGCTTACGTTTAGAATAAAAGCGTTGTGTTGAGATTAAAAGCTTTATGTTGAGAATAAATGCCTTATGTTGAGAATAAAAACCTTATGTTGAAAATAAAATCCTTGTGTATGTTGAGACTAAAAACCTTGTGCTTAGAATAAAAATCTTAAGTTGAAATAAAAGCCTTATGTTGAGAATAAAAGCCTTATGTTAAAAATAAAAATTTTACGTATGTTGAAAATAAAAGCCTTGTGTTCAGAATGCTGAAAACCTTACATTGAGAATAAAAGCCTTAAAGAATAAAAGCCTTATGTTGATAATAACATCCTTATAAACTTTCAAAGTCTTATTATTGGCAAAAACAATTAGAGAATACCTATCACGTATTTAAAAGAGAGAATTACCAGCAGTAACTTTATACTGTTGCTTGTTAACCTTTTGATGATTCGCGCCCTTTCCTTTAAATTTGGATTCTGTACTAGGTCTTAAAAGGAAAAAAAATATCAAAGTCCTTAAATAAATTATAAAACATGCACGTAACAGAAATAAAAATAAACGATAATTTTTCTTTTTTATTGAAGATTTAGTAATTACCATAAATTTTTACTTTTGACATGATTTTACTGAAGTTTGACTCAAGAGGGAATATTAAAAAAAAGAAAAAATCCCTGAAAGTGGGCAAAATAGTGGGTTTACACCGAATTTTCATTTTTGTTTATCATTTCGTTTTTCTTTCAGTCATCTGACGGTCATAAAGAAAATCCGATCGTAAGTTTTATGAGATATAGTAGATACATAATGTGGACGGAGAGGCAGCCTGACTGATACACACACACAGAAAGAGAGAAATCCCTCTAAAAATAAGGGATTCGCCTTCTAGACTGCCCAAAAACTGAAAATCCATAAAATTTTCGAACCTATTCTAATACTTTCCTATACATTACCAAGTATGATAGAAAAAGTAAATACATGTTTTCAAGAAAACCCTTTATACATATTTACATCCCGTATAGTATTTATTACTTTCGCTGCAAGAAAACTTCCATTATTCATGAACCGACTTCGTGACTCGTGTTGCCACCCATCATTTTGGACGTGAAATTAATGGGGGAGATAAACGGCAGAACAGAAAAGAAAAAAAGTGGAACAACAGTTATGATGGAATATACTTTTTTAATTCTTCTAGTGTCTCTGGACTACTGATTTTGACCTTCGAAAAAAGAGGCTTCAATAACAGTTCAGAAGCGAATGAACCGAAATATGTTTTTAAAGTTGAAGCATGGTTTCATACAAAAAATGTGCGTGTGCTTCGCCAATAAGTAACTCCTTCTTGAACAGGATTTTCATGAAGAATTGCGAACAGAATTAAGTAGTAACTCAGAAAAAGGCCCTTCCCTAGTCAAAAGTAAATTCTAGGGTCCCCATGAAACTTTTATAGTAAAAATTGTGCATTGAGCATGGTAGATGTACAACCAGAGCTCCATAGGTACTCAAATCTCTGCCTATTCTACCTATAGTTCAAAAGGTCCTGATTTAAAGTAACGGCATTATACCTATAAGGGTTACACTGACATGGATATAAATGTTATGAGCGCTAATTAAAATTCTTCGTTGGTGGAGGAGGGCTATGAATTCATCAATTTTTGTCTTCATAATGTATAATTTCTATTTTGTGTAAATGTGATATCACATTAATGTAGCCGAATTTCATATGCAGTTTTGCGTTTGTCACAGTATTGCTCACGAAAATGCATATGCTCTTTTAACTCATCATTTTACAGTTCATATGAAGCCAAGAAGAGAGAGATTTCAGTACTAGAAATATTCACTGTAAGGGATAATAGAACTCGCAAAATGTAAACAAGAAAGATCAATCATGCATGAGCATTGATTATGAAACACTTTCCATTTAAACCCTGTATCGAAATATAAATCATCTGATTCTTTATGCAAAATCAATGAATATTTCATTCATATAACTTGTATTCCAGACTCCAGAGCTAAATAATTTTCTGTGAAAAAAATTCAGCAATTCTTATGTAATTCATCTTACAATCGCTTGAGATATTTGCATTCTGCATATGTTAAAATTAGGCTTCGTTGAAGAAATAATAAAAGTTTAGGGATCATTTAAAATCACAGCCATTGTAATTGCATAGGCACGGAATTTAGATACACAGATAATACACAGATACACAGATAATATATGTGTGTATGTGTATGTACTCAAAGTATTGGAATCGTGCCGAAGATCGGAACTCGAATTTTCAAAGGATCTACAAGTTTTAGGACTTCTAGAACACGAATAAACTATTTTTAGGAAGACGTCTGTGTGTGTAAGGGTGTATCTGTGTATGTTTTTGTGTGTCTGTGTGGATATTACATCCACTCTAATTGAAAAACTAATGGACCGAATTTCATACAATTTGGTAGGTATGTTTTTTGTGGGAAATCCTGATGCTCATTAGATTATAGTACGATTCGTAATAAAAGAATCTGCCTTCTTTGCGAAATGGCCGCAGAAATTGCCTTTATCCACTCTAGCTAAAAACTCATGGAACAAATTTAACAAAATTTGGTGTATAATATTTCAATGACCTACAAGTTATTTATATACCAAATTTAACAAAATTTGGTGTATAATATTTCAATGACCTACAAGTTATTTATATACCAAATTTAACAAAATTTGGTACATAAATCATTTGTAGTACGATTCTAGTACGATTCGGGAAAAAGGAACGAGCTATTTTTGCGAAATGGCCCGCAAAAATAAAAGACTACTAATTAAATATAAAAATAAAAGACTACGTGTGCTCAATTATATCAATTAAATTCCTATTTTATACGTGATTTTTGACAACAAAAAGAATAAGACTAACCCCATTACTCTAAGACTAGCCGTTCTTGAGATATTCTAGTTTTTTCGCTTTTTCGCTACGCCACCTTTGACAATAAGTCCAGCTATCAAATGAGAACCAAATTTAAGTTTAACGTGCAAATTCAATGTCATTTAAAATACTTATGGCTGCTATTTTGTGCAGATAAACTCAAATTATTATTGAAGAAATAAAGATAACGTGAATATGAGTCTGCAGAGAAAGACATGTGCTGCCCACATCAGAATTTTTAACAATATTACAACAATGATTTATAGAAGTGAACGGGGATTATTTTCAGGCCATTTCGAAAAAAATGTATGATCTATATTTAAAGATCCATCAAATTTTTGTCGAATAAAAGGTTCAACAAATTTAAGCTGTGTACCAAATTTTAACTCTCTAGGACGTAGGAAAGTGCATTAAAAATACCATCAAATAAGTATATCATGAAGAGTTATATAAAATTTAAAAAAATGAAAAATTGTTATCTACCAAATTTATTTTAAGATGTGAAGCCTCTCTCATATGTAAAACGTTTAAACACCTGGAAAGATATTTATTATATAATATATCTCTCTTTTCTTTCTGGAGGATATTCCAAAGTCAGAATTTAATTGAATTTGTTTTTTTCCCTATATTAAATAATTTTTAATTAAAAAACTACATAACATATTTTACTGAATTTTTTTATATATATTCTATGGGATAATGTGAATATTTCCTAAAAATTTCGAAGCAATTTGTGAATTTTTAATTTACTTAAAAAATGTTTGAAGAATTAGGTCCCATAGGGTTCAATGTATTTCATTTTTTCAACCCGGGTTCAATAAAAAACTAATTGGGCGATATTATTTATTTATATTCCCATAGGTCGTACAGACCGTCTGAACAACATACTAAAATTTCATTTTTATAAAGTCATTTTTACGGCAGTCATCGTGCTAACGGACAGACAGACAGACAGACAAACAGAATGAACAAAGTCATAAACACTTTTCAACTTTGTTGTAAAGTGTTAAAAAGAGAAAAATATTAATTCTATTCAATATACGTATTCATTCCTTATACGTATTCATTCTAAAAATATATCTGTTCTTTCTAGAAATAAATCTATGTTACCTTTCAATATACAGTTTTTAACACTTTACAACATAGTTGAAAAGTGTTTATGACTTTGTTCATTCTGTTTGTCTGTCTGTCTGTCTGTCCGTTAGCACGATGACTGCCGTAAAAATGACTTTATAAAAATGAAATTTTAGTATGTTGTTCAGACGGTCTGTACGACCTATGGGAATATAAATAAATAATATCGCCCAATTAGTTTTTTATTGAACCCGGGTTGAAAAAATGAAATACATTGAACCCTATGGGACCTAATTTTTCAAACATTTTTTAAGTAAATTAAAAATTCACAAATTGCTTCGAAATTTTGTTCATTCGACTTTGTTCATTCTGTCTCTCTATCTGTCTGTCTGTCCGTTAGCACGATAACTGCCGTAAAAATGACTTTATCAAAATGAAATTTTAGTATGTTCTTCAGACGGTTTGTGGGACCTATGGGAATGTAAATAAATAATATCACCCAATTAGTTTTTTATTGAACCCGTGTTGAAAAAATGAAATACATTGAACCCTATGGGACCTAATTTTTCAAACATTTTTTAAGCAAATTTAAAATTCACAAATTGCTTCGAAGTTTTTAGGAAATATTCACATTATCCCATAAAAAATATAAAAAAAATTCAGTAAAATATGTTAGGTAGTTTTTTAATTAAAAATTATTTAATATAGGCAGAAACACAAATTCAATTAAATTCTGACTTTGGGGATATCCACCAGAAAGAAAAACGAGATATATTATATAATAAATATCTTTCCAAAAGTTTAATTATTTTGTGTATGAGAGAGGCTTCACATTTTAAAATAAATTTGGTAGATAACAATTTTTCAAATTTTTTTTTAATTTTATATAGCACTTCATGATATACTTATTTGATGGCATTTTTAATGCACTTTCCTACGTCCTAAAGAGTTAAAATTTGGTACACAGCTAAAATTTGTTGAACATTTTATGCTACAAAAATTTGGTGGATAGTTAAATATAGATCCTATATTTTTTTCGAAATGGCCTGCAAATAATCCCCGTTCACTTCTATAAATCACCGTTGTAATATTGTTAAAAATTCTGATGTGGGCAGCACATATCTTTCCCTGCAGACTCATATTCACGTTCTCTTTATTTCTTTAATAATAATTTGAGTTTATCTGCACAAAATAACAGCCATAAGTATTTTAAATGACATTGAGTTTGCACGTTAAACTTAAATTTGGTTCTCATTTGATAGCTGGACTTATTGCAAAGGTGGCGTAGCGTCAACGCGAAAAAACTAGAATATCTTAAGAACGGCTAGTCCTAGAGTAATGGGGTAGGTCTTATTCTTTTTGTTGTCAAAAATTACGTATAAAATAGGAATTTAATTGCTATAATAATTAAGCACACGTAGTCTTTTATTTTTATATTTAACGATTTTTGCGGGCCATTTCGCAAAAATAGCCCGTTCCTTTTTCCCGAATCGTACTAGAATAACCTACAAGTGATTTATATACCAAATTTTGTTAAATTTGGTATATAAATCACTTGTAGGTTATTGAAATATTATACACCAAATTTTGTTAAATTTGTTCCATTAGTTTTTAGTTAGAGTGGATAATGGCAATTTCTGCCGGCCATTTCGCAAAGAAGACAGATTCTTTTATTACGAATCGTACTATAATCTAATGAACATCAGGGTTTCCCACAAAAAACATACCTACCAAATTTTATGAAATTCGGTCCATTAGTTTTTCAGTTAGAGTGGATGCAATATCCTCACAGACACGCAGAAACACACACAGATACATCCTTACACACACAGACGTCTTCCTAAAAATAATTTTTTCGTGTTCTAGAAGTCCCAAAACGTGTAGATCCTTCGAAAATTCGAGTTCCGATCGAGATCCAACACTTTGAATACATACACACACACACATATATTATCTGTGTATCTGTGTATCTAAATTCCGTGCCTACGCAATTACAATAGTTGGGATTTTAAATGATCCCTAAACTTTTATTATTTCTTCAACGAAGCCTAATAACTTATACAGAATGCAAATATCTCAAGCGATTGTAAGGTGAGTTACATAAGAAGTGCTGAATTTTTTTTTCACACAAAATTATTTAGCTCTAGAGTCTGGAATACAAGTTATATGAATGAAATATTCATTGATTTTGCATAGAGAATTAAATGATTTATATTTCGATACAGTTTTAAATATTTAAGTATAATAAATTACTGTAGTACTGTGATAATGTAAAAGATATCACCACTGAATGTATCACATTTTAGAGATTTTTAAATGAAATTGCATTTCAGTTGGAAAGTGTTTCATAATCAATGCTTATGCATGATTGATCTTTCTTGTTTAAACATAATATAAGGGAGTATTCTTACAGGGAGTTGAACACTATGAACCATTTGCCGATCAAAAAGGCATTCTATAACACGTGCTAGTGCGCATTACTCACAAAGTTGCACATCCAAAACCAAATGTACGCATAGGCGCCGAGTTTTCAAAATCTCAGGGGGGGGGGGGGGGCACAATCCGATAAAGTTATATACAAGATTCACAAAGTCGATAAATACATAACAACTTGCAAAGCCGTCTTGAAGAAAGCAAGCATATGTCAGTTAGGTGCCTACAATTGGTTCGAGGTCATTTTAAGCTCCTACTTTAGGCCAAAAGAACAGTATACGCCCTTAACAACCGCCAAGAACGAACTGCCCAACGAACGGCAGTAGTGGTTGTTAAGAGTGCATACTGTTATTTTGGCCTGAAAAAGGGGGATTATAATGCCATCGAAGCAACTGTAGTAACCTAACTGACATACATATGCTTTCCTCAAGGAAATTTTGTAAGTTATTGTCTTACAAGCAGCAGTTTTGGAGTCAGATAACCGAGAGGCTAAGTCACAGGGATTGTACTCGGAGGACCCAAGTTCAATTTCCGGCTTTGCCTAAACTGTCCCCGTGTACGAGCACGTTAAATTTGTGGGTTTGAAAGTCCTTCCGAGCTATTGGTAACAAAGGAAGGAGGGTCGGTCCCTGTGGATGTCGCCCCCACTGGTTTCCAATCTAAATTAGATGTCATTGCCTCGGCGGTCTAAACAGACATCTTACACCTTCGGATAGGTCGACGGGCTGGGTCGAAAGAAAGATATCAGCAGTTTTATTTATTGTACGATAAATATTTTTAATCTTTTTAGGCCTATTTATATTTGTAAGCTAGGAGTTGATTAGGAAAATCCATATAGTTACTATGCATCAATATTATAATATATAATAATTACAATGGATTTTAATATAAGTAGTAGCAAAGCTGTTAATTAATCAAAAAAAAAAAAAACCCTGAAAGTTAATACAAGTTAACGCTTAATATCAACTCTTAAATACCTATCAGTTGATTTTGACACAATAAATTAAAACAATGAATCCAGCAATAATACAAAAGTATCCGAACACTACTGTCTATATTTAAATATTTTTAAATTAAATATGTATATAAAGTGATCATCACTATAATCACACATTCAGCTAAATTAAAAAAATTTTTAAATAAATCAATTTATAAAAAAAAAAATCTCATAAATAATATTTTTATGCAAAATTTGGATGACATGTTAGTTGTCAGTTCTTATCACAACTAAAACTTTAATATTTTTATCATAGGGGTGGGCTGAGTATGCCTAGTGGGTGGGGGTAGGGTGTAGCACCCTCTGGCCCTTGCCTGACTATGGTGCTGTGCCAAACGTCCCGTGCTCAGCAGGAACAAAACTACCCGCGGGGTTTGCAACTTCAAACGGAATGGATACCACCCACGGGGTTTGCAGCCAGCTTCAAACGGAATGGGTGCCATCTGTAAAGACAGCACTGGTATATAGGATCCAGGAGTAATTACAGATAAGATCTCTTTAGGTAGACAAAATAAGTCATCTCTACTTCGTGGTAATCATTTATAGTTATTACTGGAGGGAAACAGCTATTTTTTGGAAATGCCAATAACATGGCTGTAAATATTCCATTTCTCTTTGAATTAGGCGGTCAGTTGAAAAAGTTCTGGTAACCAGGTGTTTTTGTCATTAGCGTAAACATGTTTCCTGGGAGTAAAGATGAGCTTGGTTTGTGTGCGAGATAGTTTAGGGAGCTATGGTAAGGAAGATGTGAGCAAGACTGAACGGAAATGTGGCATTTACGTTGATAGGATTTTCTTTCAATTATTTTTATGTTTAAAAAAATTTCATTTATTGGTATTTAGTAAAATATGAAGTTAGAAAAAAAATATTGAAATTTCCCAGAGGGGGCTTTGCCCCCTCTGGAAAAATTCAGCGGGGGCTCTGCCCCCCCGTAGTCGGCGTCTATGGATGTACGTATCAAATCATACTTAAAGAGCAATTACTTATTATGAACCTATATCAACTTATATTCAAAGTGCATTTCTATTATGCAAAAAATTTCGAAATTTTAGTAATATAATCTCTTAAAAAATGTTTTGTAGCAAGAAATTATGAAAAAATGTAGGTTCATCTGTTAGAGACTAACGTACATTATACATTCTGAAAACTCCTTAAAAAAATCTGATGTGGGCAACACATGACTTTCCTTATATAGTGTAATGAATTTACTACTTTTACAGTAAAAAAAAAAAGGTTTTTCTTATAGTAGATACTAATATTCTTTCCAAGATATTGAATTTTCGACAATTAGTCGTCATTTTCATTGATTTAGCGTCATTTTTATCCATTTGGCGATATTTTCGTTAATTTGGCAACATTTTAAGAAGTCGCCAAGTTGGCGACATTCCGCCAATTTCGTCGCCAAAATCTCGTCAAGCATTATGGACGAGGAAATAAGTTATCCTTACAGCAGATAAGTGATTATTGGCGTTCAAATACAGAAGTATTACTCAAAGTATCTTTTTTCATGAATGGAACGAGCTAGATCCACGAGAATGATGTCACCCAATTTATCGAATGATATTACATATGAAAAGTGAACATGTTTCTGAATAGGAAATATTTCTTTTTCTATTTTATAGGACTTTTTGATAATTTTTTTAAAAATGTGCAATATCTCGAGAACGGTTCATGTTAGCGTTCTAAAATTTATGTGTCAATCGTTTTCTATTGAAAAATTACATAAGAATTGTCTATTTGCGTAACTTTATTAGAGGTTTTGATTTTTTGACGATTTTTTCAAAATTTCATTCGAAAATTTAGGGGGATTCTGAACATTCGATTGCATATAAAAACAATAGGCTTCCAGTGTTTACGGATTGTGATTTTTGTACCAAATTTGGTTCAAATCGGTCCATTTGTTCGTCAGTCATCGTCTCCACAGACTCACCGACACACACACACACACACACACACACATCACTTCAAAAATGTTCGATTCGTGATCAGGGATGCTTGAAACGTGCTCTCCCGTCGAAAACTCGAATTCGAATTTTCGACCCCGTCACAATACTTTCCTTATACATTATGTATATAAGGAAAGTGAAAATAAAGCAGGAAGTTGAATGTAGTATATTGTTCAATATATCTAACATTTTATACTATGAACTTGGAAACAATTTGGTAAGTGTCTGTCACTGTTTTGTCTTCTGAATATTTAAACCTTTTTAAAATTGAATAATTGAATATTTAAACCTTGAATTTGAAATTGGAACCTTAAAATTGAATTTTGAGATAAGAAAATCTGATGTGGGCAACACATGACTTTCCTTATATAATGAAATGAATTTACTACTTTTAGAGTAAAATAAATAGGTTTTTCTTCTAGTAGATACTAATATCCTTTCCAAGATATTGAATTTTCGACAATTAGTCGTCATTTTCATTGATTTAGCGTCATTTTTATCCATTTGGCGAGATTTTCGTTAATTTGACAACATTTCAAAAAATCGCCAAGTTGGCGACATTCCGCCAATTTCGTCGCCAAAATCTCGCCAAGCGTTATGGACGAAGAGATAAGTTATATATATATATATATATATATAACTTATTAGATATTGAATTTTCGACATATATTATATAACTATTATTATATATTTATATATTATATAACTTACTAGATATTGAATTTTCCACAATTAGTCGTCATTTTCATTGATTTAGCGTCATTTTTATCTATTTGGCGAGATTTTCGTTAATTTGGCAACATTTCAAAAAGTCGCCAAGTTGGCGACATTTCGCCAATTTCGTCGCCGAAATCTCGCCAAGCGTTATGGACGAAGAAATAAGTTGTTCTTACAGCAGATAAATTGGCGTTCAAATGCAAAAATATTACTCAAAGTATCTTTTTTCATGAATGGAACGAGCTAGATCCACGAGAATGATGTCACCCAATTTATCGCATGATATTATATATGAAAAGTGAACATGTTTCTCAATAGGAAATATTTTTTTTCTATTTTATATGACTTTTTGATAATTTTTTTGAAAAATGTGCAATATCTCGAGAACGGTTCATGTTAGCGTTCTAAAATTTATGTCAATCGTTTTCTAATGAAAAATTACATAAGAAATGTCTATTTGCGTAACTTTAATATTGGTTTTGATTTTTTCAAAATTTCATTCGAAAATTTAGGGGGGTTCTGAACATTCGATTGCGTATAAAAACAATAGGCTTCCAGTGTTTACAGATTGTGATTTTTGTACCAAATTTGGTTCGAATCGGTCCATTCGTTCGTTAGTTATCGTCTCCACAGACCCACTGACACACACACACACACACAGACATCACTTCAAAAATGTTTGATTCGTGATCAGGGATGCTTGAAACGTGCTCTCCCGTCGAAAACTCGAATTCGAATTTTCGACCCCGTCACAATACTTTCCTTATACATTATGTATATAAGGAAAGTAAAAATATTGTGAAATTTCATAGTTATCTTGCGCGTGATGTCAAAAAATCACATTCTGAGAAGGGAAATCACTCCTGATATCTAAAAATCATTCGTTTTTCAGCCTAAGTTCAAAGAGTTGAACATTGGTTGATAATTATACAAATTGAACGAAATTTTTCGGTTAAATGCTTTCAGTTTTTATCTGTACACTTGTATAAAAATTTGATGTGGGCAGCACATGACTTTCCTTATATAATACAATGACCTTACTACTTTTACAGTAAAAAAAAAAAAAAATAGGTTATTCTTATAGTAGATATATATATTCTTTCCAAGATATCGAATTTTCGGCAATTAGTCGTCATTTTCATTGATTTATCTTCATTTTAATCCATTTGGCGAGATTTTTGTTAATTTGGCAATATATATATTTATAAAAGTCGACATTCCGCTAAATTCGTTGCTAAAATCTCGGCAAGTATAATAGAAGGGAAATAAGTTATTCTTATAGCAGACAAATGACTATTGGCGTTCAAATACAAAGCTGTTACCCAAAGTATCTTTTCTCATGAATGGAACAAGCTAGATCCACGTGAATGATACCACCAAATTTATCGCATGATATTACATATGAAAAGTGAACATGTTTCTCAATAGTTAATATTCTTTTTTAATTTATAGGATTTTTTTAAAAATTTATTTGAAAAATGTACAATATCTCGAGAACAGTTCAAACTAGCGTTCTAAATTTTATGTCAATAGTTTTCTAAGATAAAATTACATAAGAAATGTTTATTTGCGTAACTTTATTAAAGGTTTTGATTTTTTGATGATTTTTTCAAAATTTTACTCGAAACTTTAGGGGGGTTTAACTTTCGATTGTGTTTAAAAACAACAGGCTTCCAGTATACATAAATTGTAATTTTTGTACTAAATTTTATTAGAATCGTTCCATTCGTTCGTGAGATATCGTCTCCATAGACCCAATGACACACACACAGATACTTTCACACACACACACACACACAACCATCACCTCAAAAGTGCTCGATTCCTGATCAGGAATGCTTGAAACCTGCTCTCCCGTCGAAAACTCGAATTTGAATTTTCGACCCCGTCACAATACTTTCCATATTATACTATGTATATAAGGAAAGTAAAAAGTTCTGGTGATGCATATACATATTTTTTGCACCAAATTTAATAGAGATTTTTGAAAGAAAATAAATGCATTCATGTGTTACGCGCTACAACAGGCTAAATATAGCACATATACACAAAATATGTACACATACATATTCATATACACACATAATGATATTAAGATATGTTTTGCAGGAGGGTTTTGGAATTAATGAGTGTCTCCAGATAAATTCTATTTTATTTATCGGTAATTCAGAAATTTCTAAAATATTGGGATAGTTACCTACATTTTCAAGCTTCAGTTCTCAGTTATTCATAAACTTCAATTTTCAGCTTTCAGATAGAAAAGCAGAATTTCAAAACCAATTTTAAATATTTTTAAAATAGAGAGAAAAGTTTCAGAAGATGCACCAAATATTTAATATTTACTTTGTTTGTATTTTTACCTTGCTAGCTGATATTAGGAAAATAGCAAAATCATATTGAAAACTGATATATGCTGTTTGAAAACACAACACATTTTATTTTTATAGTTGCATTGACAATAATAGCACGTAACATGCGAGTATTCATTTTTTTAATGTGATGACTAATTGTAATTAGCGAATAAACTGGAATTTATATGCAAGAAACTCGAGCAGACGATGTTTATCCTGTTTAAACCGTATTTACCATGGAGGTAAAAGTATTTCTTCTGTTTTATTCTAAATTGAGGTGTTTCTTTCTCTTTAATAATTATTTACTGTAAGCATGTTTTAAGAAGAGAACTGGATGGATCTGCGAAAAATTGAAGCCCCTAGAAGCAGACGACATAACTCGCAATGGACGGAATCAGCTGCATATATTTATCGTAGAATTCTTATAGATATATTTTTATTTTTTTAATATATTATTTCTTTATATAATAAACATATCAATTCAAAAGCTAAAATTAAGAAGCAGGTTGGTTATTTTATTTTGTTGCAAAATGGTTTAAGAAAATAATCTATATAGTTAGAAAATAGCGAAAATACAAAAAACTAAATGCATTTAAATATCTACATTTTACGGACACCCGTCCACCTATACTCCAAATTAATATTAGTATCTGCTAGGCACGGCCTTTTTTTTTAACGTTATGATATCCATCCAGTTTCCTTCTTCTAAATCCATGACTATGGTTACAATTTGAGAATTTCACATCCAAAATAAAGGCGTAATTTTTCAACCTTAGAGCTCAGTCCTGAATATGTTAAAGAAAGTAACTGAAATTTTGCACAGTTATAATACAATATAGAACACAGTAATTTATAACTATTGCATACCAGAATTTAAACATTTATATTTGTGTTCTACCCTACTACACATGTGCAATAACATTTAACTTTCAAACTAATTATTTACATATATAGCAACAAACACACTCTTAACATTATCACTTTCTAAAGATTCATCAAACTCGAGCAGAAAAAAAACTCAAATTAATTTCTCATGTTTCCCCCAACACACGTTTTTTCAACATGAGAATAATATGTCAGTGGGGCCAAGTCAAACTATTTAGGATTCCACTGGCGAAGAGTTCCAGAAAATGGATTGTTTACTGCGAGTTCTCGACCTTGGGGTATTAAAACATCCTTTCATATTGAGGCGAATGAACCAAAATGTTTTCGAAGGTTAATAGCGTTGAAATTCTGGAGGAGTCAGTAAAATACAGAGTACATATTTTATAAAAAGCGAGAGCCCTTTATCTTTATCTCCCGGTTTGACAGGTCATGGCTGTTTGCTTTGAAGGCCTTATTCTCTGAGATTTCACCCAGGTGAAAGTAGCTTTAAAGAGAAAGGGAAAGTTGTGTGAACATTGAAGGAGAAAAAGTTTGATGTGGGCAGCATATGACTTTCCCTACATCAAGAATATTAATTCCCCCACAGCGACAGGGATTATCAAAGAAATTAAACTTCATTCTCTAAGATATTGAATGTTCACCAATTTGGCGTCCTTTTCGTTAATTAAACGTCACTTGCCAATTTAGTGACATTTTCAAATATCATCAAATTTATCATCCTGGCTGTCAAACTTTTTAAATTTGTCATTAAGCATCACATATAGACAAGCAAAAGGGAGGCAGGGCAGAGCAACTTTTCGATGGTTTGATTTCTAATCAATAGATGTCTTCTCTCATGAATGGAACATGCCACTAAATTTGTCCCATAATATTGCACGTGGAATATCAACCTATTTAACGATACTACTTTTTTTCTAACTTATGTTATTATTTTTATTTTCATAAACTAGGGGGCCCTGCCGCCTGCTCGCTCTACTAGCGCAACTCCCTTCGGGAGGCTTTGCCTCCTACTTTCAGAGCTCGTAGAGCTCATTTCATATCTATCTTTCCTAAAAATTCTACTTTCAAACATCTATTTTTTTTTTCTGCTTATTTTCCGCAGGGAGGAGGAAAAGCAAGGATTTTTCTTAGCCCAGGGAATCCAAAAACTGAATTCCTTGATCATGAGCTCGC
This sequence comes from Amaurobius ferox, assembly GCA_951213105.1. Classification (NCBI taxonomy): domain Eukaryota; kingdom Metazoa; phylum Arthropoda; class Arachnida; order Araneae; family Amaurobiidae; genus Amaurobius; species Amaurobius ferox. Next base: position 49,135,519 of record OX578139.1, on the reverse strand, counting down.
TTCGCAAGCTATTTCATGCCAAACTAAAGTTTAAATCGATAAACGGTTTATTTCATCATGTTACCCTATTATTTCTCTATAAATGTACCAAATTTCATATTTTGTATGCTATAGTTCTTACGGTATGAGACAGAGAAATCACTATACGTGCCGATACGAAAAATAAAGTTCACTTCAGTTCAGTTCAATAAAGTTCACTTCAGAAGTGCATAAAAAGTAAAATATCTCAAAAACTACATCGAAATTAAAAAAGGGGCTCCGTCTTGCAAAAATTTACCCATGTAGGTAGCTGCCTACAAATATTCGTGGTCGTATTATTGTTAGTCTATCCAGGAAGCGAACTTGCAGCTCAAATATTTTGTCTTTGACTTCGACATTAAATATTTCTTAAACTACAATATATATCAAAAAACGTACTTCATAAAACTTTTCTACAAGTGTACCAAATTTCATATTTTTATATGCAATAGTTCTTGCAGTACGAAGCAAAGAATCTCGAAAAACGAGAAATTTGTCAAACAGCTACGGCGGCGTCAGATACTTTTTTTAATATAAAGAAATTTTCTTGAAAAATGAGCAATATCTCAAAAAGCTAACATATATCAATCTTTATACTAGTGTTCTAGAAATTAATCATTCTCTTTTAATAAAAAAAATTACATATAAAGTGATTATTTATTTAACATTATTGGAGGTCCTGATTTTTTTTTATGATGTTTTCAAAAATTCATTCAAAAATTGAGGTCAGGGTTTTCTGAATATTCGATCGCGTTTAAAATCAATAGAGTTCCAGTGTTCACTGATTGTAATACTCGTACCAGTTTTTTTTTTTTCGTAACTAGTATTTCCGACCCCGTCGCAATACTTTCCATATGCATTATATTATATATGTAGGGAAAGTGAAAGCTATTGATTAGTATTCAAGAATGCTGGAAATGTGTCAATTTGTTAAACTCCGAGAAGCCACAACTTGCAGATCATTCTGAATGTGTCAGTTCACCAATAATCTTTATTTACAAGAAATGATCAGTTGATTTCTTACATAATGCTTCATGCTAAATGTCAACTCATTCCGATGTAGTACATTTTAAATTTCAGAAGACTTACTTTTAATAAATTCTAAAAACACATAATATCTTGAGAATGGCCCATTGGTTCAAACCTGCATTCTATAATTAATACCATTCGTTTTCTAATGAAAAATTACCCGTATAATGATTGTTTAGCATTACTCTTTTTCAGTGTTTTTTATGATTTTTCTATGAACTATTTGAAATTTTTGAGACATTTTGCATGTTGCTGAAAAATAATAAGAGATTCAGCACTTACGGATTGCAAACAATCGTGCAAAATATCGGTCAAATCTCTGATATCTTTTGAGAGATATTTTGTTCAGAGGCACGCGCACAGGCATTACCTAGAAACCACAACAAATAAAACTGCTGTTTGTGTGAATATAACTTTCTACTACTTCCTTGAAAAAAGCAGAGACAAGAAAATTAGGTGTCTACAATTGTTTCGAGTGTGTGTCTCTTCCTCATGTCCAAAATAGTGTACTCTTAATAAATACTAAGATGCAACTGTGACGTAGAAGGCAAAGAGGCATTCGAATAAATTCGAAAAATACTCTTTGTTCGAATGCCGCTTAGCCTGTCATACCGCAGTTATCTTAGCGTTTGTTAAGAGCATGCTGTTGATTTTTGACCTGGTGAAGAGGGCAAATTACGCTCTCGAGACGATTGTATAGTCACTTAATTTTATTATGTCTGCTTTCAAGGAAGTATTATAATAAAGTTATATAATCACCTAAAAACATTTGATTCGAGCTTAAAAAATCTCAAAACGGGTAAATCTATCAAAAATAAATCGAATTTATATTTCAACCGGATGCCAATAATTTTACTACGTATGTAAAGATAAAGCAATTCGTATTTCATGTTTTTATGAGTACGTTTATTCTCAGATTAAATAAGTTTAAGAAATTCTATTAATATTTTACCTTTGCATGACCTTATTTAAATAATTCACAAGTATTTATCTCGATATTTTTAACATACATTCATCAATTCCTACAAAATTAATATTCGAAGCTAAATTTTTGAAACATGTACCATTATTTCAGTTAAAATAAACAATTTAAAGAAAATAATTTAATGGAAAACATTTCAAGTTCGAATTGTAGAGTGAAGAATTTTTAAATTTATAAATCATTTCAGAGTATAACGTCTATTGCAAAAACTTCGCAAACGTAATGATATGAATCAAGTTCAAATTGCTTATTATTTCTTACATTGTCCAACATCTATTTGTAGCATAAATTGCTCTGGAGAATAAAAAAAAAAGCTCATTAACTTAGAAGGAAGAAACGAGTTTCACAAGAAACAGGATCTATTACAAACTAGAAAATATATGTACCCGTCGTTGCCCGGAATTTAAAGCAGAGATCCAATGGATTCATTCATTACTTTTTTCAAAAAACTAGATCTATTACAAACTAGGAAATATATGTACCCGTCGTTGTCCAGAATTTAAAGCAGAGATCCAATGGATTCATTCATTACTTTTTTCAAAAAACTAGATCTATTACAAACTAGAAAATATATGTACCCGTCGTTGCCCGGAATTTAAAGCAGAGATCTAATGGATTCATTCATTACTTTTTTCAAAAAACTAGATCTATTACAAACTAGAAAATATATGTACCCGTCGTTGTCTAGAATTTAAAGCAGAGATCCAATGGATTCATTCATTACTTTTTTCAAAAAACTAGATCTATTACAAACTAGAAAATATATGTACCCGTCGTTGCCCGGAATTTAAAGCAGAGATCCAATGGATTCATTCATTACTCTTCAAAAAACTAGATCTATTACAAACTAGAAAATATATGTACCCGTCGTTGCCCGGAATTTAAAGCAGAGATCCAATGGATTCATTCATTACTTTTTTCAAAAAACTAGATCTATTACAAACTAGAAAATATATGCACCCGTCGATGTCCAGAATTTAAAGCAGAGATCCAATGGATTCATTCATTACTTTTTTCAAAAAACTAGATCTATTACAAACTAGAAAATATATGTACCCGTCGTTGCCCGGAATTTAAAGCAGAGATCCAATGGATTCATTCATTACTCTTTTCAAAAAACTAGATCTATTACAAACTAGAAAATATATGTACCCGTCGTTGCCCGGAATTTAAAGCAGAGATCTAATGGATTCATTCATTACTTTTTTTAAAAAACTAGATCTATTACAAACTAGAAAATATATGTACCCGTCGTTGCCCGGAATTTAAAGCAGAGATCTAATGGATTCATTCATTACTTTTTTCAAAAAACTAGATCTATTACAAACTAGAAAATATATGTACCCGTCGTTGTCCAGAATTTAAAGCAGAGATCCAATGGATTCATTCATTACTTTTTTCAAAAAACTAGATCTATTACAAACTAGAAAATATATGTACCCGTCGTTGCCCGGAATTTAAAGCAGAGATCCAATGGATTCATTCATTACTCTTCAAAAAACTAGATCTATTACAAACTAGAAAATATATGTACCCGTCGTTGCCCGGAATTTAAAGCAGAGATCCAATGGATTCATTCATTACTTTTTTCAAAAAACTAGATCTATTACAAACTAGAAAATATATGCACCCGTCGATGTCCAGAATTTAAAGCAGAGATCCAATGGATTCATTCATTACTTTTTTCAAAAAACTAGATCTATTACAAACTAGAAAATATATGTACCCGTCGTTGCCCGGAATTTAAAGCAGAGATCCAATGGATTCATTCATTACTTTTTTCAAAAAACTAGATCTATTGCAAACTAGAAAATATATGTACCCGTCGTTGTCCAGAATTTAAAGCAGAGATCCAATGGATTCATTCACTACTTTTTTCAAAAGACTAGATCTATTACAAACTAGAAAATATATGTACTCGTCGTTGCCCGGAATTCAAAGCACAGATCCAATGGATTCATTCATTACTTTTTCAAAAAACTAGATGTATTACAAACTAGAAAATATATGTACCCGTCGTTGCCCAGAATTTAAAACAGAGATCCAATGGATTCATTCATTATTTTTTTCAAAAAACTAGATCAAAGCTGACATTGAATACTTAAATGAATTCCTTCTTCAAATTACGGATAACGCCGCTAACAAAGTAAATCTTAAAAATTAAGACTTTTGCGGGTTTCTGCAAAATCCTGATTACATGTCTCTTCTTGGTTTCTCAGTTAGTATTTATTTTTTTATTCAGGTGCCAACTTTCTTCCTCAAAACTCTCAACATGATATCAATGAACAGAAATATTAATTCTTGTTTACAGCACGGAATTTAGTTTACTGATAACCGAATAAATTATGGTAACACAAGATTTTTTTTTTCTAAATAAGTTTTAAAAAACATAAAAGACCCATTATTACACTGAAAAACGTTCTGCAACGTTTTCTCATTTTTTGCAGCTTCTTTGTTGATAATTTCGGCAAACTATCAGAAAAGCTGCAATTTCAGACATTCATGAAAATTACAACTTCATTTCTGAAATATTCAGCTAATTATCATCTGCCAAAGTGTTATTTTCGTATTTATATATATATATATATATATATATATATATATATATATATATATATATATATATATATATATATATATATATATATACATATATATATATATATATATATATATATATATATATATATATATATATATATATGTTATCATAACTATCAGGAACCTTACTCCCCATTAAGGGCAGCTGATTCTCCTGAAACTTTCAGAAACATGCTTGTAAATGTTTTACAGTGTAGAAAAGCAATTGTGCACTTTTTGATGACATAAAGATTTGACGAAAGATGCAGAATAAAATAATCAAAATTTGATTTCAGGCTGAAAAACCTAAAATATCAATAAATTCTTGGATCCGAAAACATTTATCTGAATATTTTAAATTTAAAGCTGGTACAATATAAAAGTTCGAACCACGACGTTTTCGTCTTCAAATAACACTATAAGTACCGCCACCAGCAAAATTTAAAGCAATCGAAAAAGTCGGCAAGTCGCAGGAGTCAAAAGTTAGGTTTGAATATTGCCTGCGGAATCGCTGGAGATTGTATGCAGATCCGTTGGATTTAATTTTTGTCCTTATCGATAATGTGTACGATAAGTCAAAATTGAAAGAACTGTTCATACCTTTTTTGAGCTACACCTAAAATTCAAAAATAGTATTCATTTTAGTATCTAGTTTTAGCAACCGATGATGCTACCGATCAAAATTGTCCGCTATATTGAGATAGAACCGAATTCAATTAAATTCTTTTGTAACTAAATCGTAAAAACTTGCTATGTTCTGTTTTGCGAACCTCAAATGACACCAACAAACTAAAACCTGTTATGCAGGTGGTTCGATTTTTTAAAGATTGCCCTCAGACTGTACAATTACTGTACAATTACGCATCCAGGCCGTCCGGCTCACCCGAATGTTTCGAACAGCTATTTAGACGGTCGGAAAAGTTTATTCAATTTCAAAAAGAGCACTTGAAAACTATCCTAAAGCACAGACAGATGCAGAGTACAGGTACTTCCAACAATAACCGTTGGGAAGTGATAATTTATAAGAGTTTAGAAGCTAAATAAATAGCTAACAAATTTTATCTGCAATGGGAGCACTATTTTAAGAATATATCTGCATTCAGGAAGTTCTATAAAATCCAGTACTCTAATTTTGTTCGATTTAAATAATTTTTCGCATTCCATTAATTTTTGAAGAATATATTTAAACACTTTAAAATATATATCAAAGACTATTAAGTGTTTGGTAAAAAAATGTCTTTAATATTAACACCTTCAGTGACGTACATTTAAATTGCAAAAAATTATCCAGAGCGCTTTCGGACGCCTCAACGTCCTTCATCAGTGGCAATTGCCACTGATATAGGACGTTGCAGCGACCGAAAGCGATCTGGATAATTTTTTGTAATTTAAATGTACGTCATTGAAGGTGTTAATATTAAATACTTTTTTTACCAAACACTTGGCAATCTTTGACATGTATTTTAATGTATTTACTAAATTGGCGTGTTTCTATTCTTATTGATATATTTCAAACACCCATCTCTTTTCAAACAAAAACATCTTTGCATGATATTTAGACAAGCATGTTGACCACGAAAAAACGCATTCAAGTATTCTACCAGCATAAATATTTATCTTCGAGCCATTAAGGTTGAGCTTCTCGCATGTTTACTAATTAGATGTAAAAGATGTGCTAATTTCAGCAATAGGCACGCGTGATATATAAAGCTGTTACCTGTTTTCTGTAATACTGCCACAAATGAAACTGAGATATCTTATAAAATTGCATAATTTAATGATGCAATAGCAAGTAGGTTAGCGCTGCATCGCTGTTTAGCGTTGCCAGGTTAGCGCTGTGTCGCTGTTTAGCGTCAGCGGGCAGGTCATGGTGTAAGATAATCAAGTGAACGCACTTCCCATTATCGCTATGTTATAAACTTGTACCCTAAAGATCCCCTCTGACAGAAATTCCGATAATTGGCGTTTATCCTTAGGATCTGGAGATCCAATTCATTTGCACGGAGGGTGTTCTGTTTTTAAGCGCAAAAACAATTTTTCTGTCATAAAAATGAGTAAAAAATGTTTTGTACCCAATTATACCTCTGGTTATAACAATAGCAAAGAAACTGTGTCACTTTCTAAAGCCCCAAATGATGTTAAAGAATTGGAAGAATGGCGACGAACAATTCGTTGTTCAGATTCGAATACAAATTTAATAGTAAAAAGTAACAAAAGAAAAATAGTTTCAAGCAATAAGAGGAAAATAATAAAGATAATAAAAAAACTTTCAAAATTGCATATTAATATATATATATATTTTAATTTAAAGGGCAAATGTGCACTTGTTGACAAATTTTTATAAAAAGAATGCATTGATAGGAAAGATTCCCTTAATAATTTCAGAGATTTGCTTTATTTTAAATATCTTATTAGTTAAACGAGATCTATAAAATAATAAGCATGTCTTCTGGAATCATTTTTAAAAGCAATTGGAGCTTACACTTTTTACACTCAAGTAAAGATGTGCAAAATTAATGACCGAGGGATAGCTTTGGGTGGGTGGGACGTGTGCTACGAAAAGCCAGCATAATTCCTACTAAAGGTGATAAAAATGTAAACGAAAGAGTAACTCGCATTTGTAGTAAATAATGCGAGATTATTTATTTAAAAACTAAACTCATTTTCTGCCTAAATATATTAATTTTCTTAATATAAGTTGCTTTTCATCCTTTAACTCAGAGTTAAATAAGACCCTAACTTTGAGCGCCATCTATTGGCTTGGGAAGTTTAGGAATGGCAAATTTTTCGAAGCTCTTTCACCAGATTATCTTACACCGTGCACCAGGTTAGCGTTGCATCGCTGTTTAGCGTCGGCAGGTTTGGGCTGCCAGATTAGCACTATAACTTTATTTTTCCGTAACATACCAATCTTTCTCTAAATCCAATAAATATTTAGATTTTGTCAACTGCGCAAATACGGTTTTGCGAAATACAGTCAGATGACACAAAATATATATACTTATTTTTTCATTTCTTACACCAAATATATACACATGTGGATGAATAAAAATGGATTCATCTAAACTAAGCATTGGCTATATAGTGCATAAATTTAATGATATTAATAATTAAAATCTAAATTTTTTATCTATATATAAACGATGGTTTGAGATCAAGCCCTCAAAAGTAAATATTCAAAATTCTATTCATATTAATCCAAATTTAATTTTTTAAATGTATTATGAATTTATATTTAAAAGAGTTTATATGCTACTATGGTAACAGTAGAGTCACTGTTCACACAATAGGTATATTAAAACAAAATATGGCGTAATTGGCAGTCAGCTTTCACAGTCATTTCAAGTTTGCTTTGCTCTAAGTACATACAAACAATACGCATGCTTCTTCCATACAAAATTTTGAATATCTATCTATCCCCCATCAGTTTATTCCTCGCGTGGGTCATATAAGTTCCTAACCAAAACAGGGTTGTCAATATTATCTTACATAATACAAGAAGATACCTGTGTGCATGTCTGTGTCATCTGTAGCAGAAAATCAAAGCTTCAGATAGCAGCGAAATTCGGTATATAATGGTCCTCGGATAATACGGCTCGGAGAGATTTTCTTAAAATTCGAATTACTTTAAAAGTAATTAAATTTTTAAATAATTTACAATTCGGGTAGGTCGGATGGCCTGGTTCGAAGAAGAAAAAAACAATTTGCAATACTTCTTGCAAGAAAGCAGGCATATGTCAGGTGCCGTACACAGAGAATCACTGTTGACATATTCCTGTTTTCTTCAAGGAAGTGTTGTAAGTTATTTCTTACAAACAACAGTTTTATTTATTGTAAATTTCTAAAGTCAAAATTCACACTTTGTCAAATTAATTATATTCTTTATTTGCCGAAAAATAGCTAATTGCACACTAAGGATTTATGGGATTCCTAACTTTGCGAATTTAAAAGATTTTGTCCTATTATTTTAAATTTGGTGTTATATTATCATTATAAGTATTGTGCTAAAAAGGGACTTAAATTGTATGAAAATTCACTGAGATAGCATTGTTTGTTTTTTCAATTTCACTTCGGGGAAAAGAATTTTTTTTTTCGTTTTTGCAACTGTATTTTCATTGTGTCGTTCTGCCAACGATCGGCGACCGAGCTCTTGTTTATGGTGCATTATGCCCACGTTGTATAATCGACATGGTTGCACATGGAAAAAACGGAACGCATTACTCTAGTTCAAAACAGGCAATTTAGAAATTAAGTGGTGTGTTTTTTCTATACGCTGTAAAACATTTTGCAACTTTGCTCATTTTTTCAGCTACTTTGTTGATGATTTCGACTAACTGATAAGAAAAGCCAAAATTACAGGCATTCATGAACATTCCAGCTTCATTTCTGAAAAATTCAGCTAATTATCGTCTACCGACGGGTTATTTGTATATTTATATGCTATCATAACTATCAGGAACCTTACTCCCCATTACAGACAACTGATTTCCCTAAAACTTTCAACAAGATGCTTGAAAATGTTTCACAGTGCATCAGTATTATTTAAGTAGCGGACATTTATTTATGACCGTGGTAATTCGTTCCAGTAAGAAAATAAAATAAGTCGCAAAGCTATCATGCAGGTGATGTCGAATAACCAGCAACGATTCGAGAGCTACATTTCACAAGAAACTTCTTTGAACACCTACAACGAACTGTATCTTCCTGTCATTGAGTGCGGTAGATAGCCAAATTGACTTCAACCATCCTCTTTTCAACATGATTAAATATCCAGACAAAGAAAAATCAAGTAGGGCACTTTCTCGTCTAAGCACGTATAACTTCTATCAGCAGGGACTCTGCAACCTCTTGCCATCATTTTTTCTTAGCAAACTAACACAATTTCCCAACATTTATTAAGGAAATGTGAAGTCTGGAGCCTTATGGGTCAAGGAAGGATTTCGTCTAGAGGCTTCCTGTGAAAGTGAAAAAATGTATTGATAAAAGTTACAAAAACAACTGCTAAAGTGCAGTGTTTTGTAATAAATTCACATGTTGATTAAACATTATTTAAATGTGTCTTACTGTATTCACCTTGCTCTGATTTTACTGTGTCCCAAGAACGACACACACTATAACACGTCCGTATATATTTTAAAGTAGCATAATTGCTCATAACCAGTGGTATCCTTAATATGAAACTAAAATACTTTACTAGTAACGAAGAATTTTAATCTCGAAAAGAAACTATCGTTAGCATAAACAGTTGATTTAAAAATAGTAGCCACGATCGGAGATAAAAATAAAATCAGAACTTTTTGCCCCGAAAGAGGTCTTTTATTTTCACATTGTTTTAGACAGCAGTTTGAGAGAATGTTTATAGTGATATCTTTTGTCACTCGCATTAACTACGGAACTATTAATCGTAAATTAAAAATGCATCATTAGATGGCTTCTAGAATCCCATTTATACCAATACAAGTTTCAATCCTCTATCCCTTCTTTAACCCTTCGATACATTTGCAGAATTACATTGATTACGTTGCATATACACAACACTTTTTATACAAAGTTTCATACTGTAAAAATATACTAGAAAAAGAAATGCCAGTTGAAAATATTAAATTAAAATCATTATAACTTTATAAAATTAGTTTCTTTTTTTTTTTTTTTTTTTCTCCCAACTAATATACGATTCCTAAAACCATCGTGATGATGAATGTTTAAACATAGCGAAAGAACTATGGGGTGGAAACAACTGAAATTTTGCATACTCGTATAAAAAGTCTTTATGAATAGCTTTCTATAAAAATATGTGTATAGACCTACTCATTTTTTTTTCGAATATTAATTTCATTATTCATATTTCATACAAAAAAATATTTTAAAAAATGTAAAAATCACGTAATTGGGTTTGGGCTGTTCAGTCGTAACATCGTACAAAAAAAAATAAGATAAGAAGATAATTATTACAAGAGATAATAGATCAGAAGGAAATTATTATTAAGATTTGAATAAAAGTCTGGGAAACTAATTCAAAAATAGGAACTCAAAACCTTACATACTCACAACTCGGAAACGCGTCATACAAATAACTTTATATTTGATATTTTGATATCGGAGATTAAATTTTGCTCTAGATTCTAAATATGTTGTCAAACTTGGGTGTTGTCATTGGAAATGTCGAAGTTTGTATGCGTTTTAATATGAAAATGGCCTTTTATCCAAATTTTATGCACAAGAATTTGTAGAGGATGTTATTTCTAATCGAATGGTATCTCTAAATTTGATTTACTATAAACGATGCTCGAATAAAAAGAAATGCGGCGTCCTTTTTCTAACACTTTGCAACATAGTTAAAAAGTGTTTATGACTTTGGTCATTCTGTCTGTCTGTCTGTCTGTCCGTTCTCACGATAACTGCCGTAAAAATGACTTTATCAAAATGAAATTTTAGTATGTTGTTGAGACTGTCTTTGGGTCATATGGGAATGTAAATGAATAATATGATCCAATTTGTTTTGGATTGAACCCGGGTTGAAAAAGTGAAATACACTGAACCCTACGGAACCTAATTTTTCAAACATTTTTTAAGTAAAGTTAAAATTCATAAATTGTTTTGAAAATTTTGGGAAATATTCAAATTATCCCATAAAATATATGAAGAAAATTTGAGCAAAATATGTTTGGTCGATTTTTAAATAAAAATTAAAATGATAATTACACCCATATAATATGATGAGATCACTTGACCTACTTCAAAGTAAAATATAGCATTCATCTTTTTTTCAAGTGTCAAAATCGTACTTTAAAAAATTATTTTAAATTTATATTTAGTGTTGCATCCGTCCTAAAACCGCTTTATCTTTTAGTATATTCTGTGCATGTATATTCTGTGCCAACGCAATTACAACATTTTTTAGTTTAAATGATTATCAAACTTTGATTACTTCTACAAAGAAGCCTAATTTTAACGTATGCAGAATGTAAACAAATCAGGCTGTAAGATGAGCTATATACGAAGTGCTGTTTTTTTTTTAAATCAGAATTATTTTGCTCTGGAGTCTGGAATATAAGTGATATGAATGAAATATTCATTGATTTTACATAGAGAAGCAGACGACTTTATAGCATTGCTTTTTGAATGAAGTTTTAAGTATGGAGTTAGTACTTTTACCTCCGTGGTTTTAAGTATTTAAGTAAAATAAATTATTGTAGTATTGTGATAATTTTAAAAATATCACCGCTGAATGAAAGGAATGAAATAAAAGTGTATACGTGAAATATTCACTGCTTTTACATAAAGAACAGGGCAATTTATATTTTGATGACGCCATTTGAATAAAGTTCATTTTTTTTCGATGAAGTTTTAAGTTTTCAAATATAATAAATTATTCCAGTAGTGTGATAATTTTAAAAATATCACCGCTGAATGTATGTATTTTAGAATTGTTTAAATAGAATAGCATTGCAGTTGGAAAGTGTTTCATAATCAATGCTTTATGCATGATTGATCTTTCTTGTCTCTTTTTGTTTTTATCGCAGGTGTACAATTCAAAGCCAAATATTTTATGTCGCGGATCTTGTATATAATTATTTTGTCTTAAAAGAAGTAAATTCGTTGAATGAAGTAGACAAAGTCATGCTCTATCCATATCAAATTTTTACTTTCTAATACTATATAATACATAGCGAAAGTATTGTTTTCACGAAAATTTTCAATTTCAAAATTTTGATGCCAATATAGATTTTACGATCTCCTGAACTCGTTTTGACTATTATTAGAGTGGTATCCGCCTGCCTGTGATCAATTCCTTGTGTACCCAATAGCTGACATAAATACTAATGGATTTTAACGAATCTTTATATCTTGCGTTGTTAACGAAACATCTAGAAGTAGATAAATTTCTTTGAAATTCAAACGTAAACTTTGACATTCATTTTAATTTTACATTTACTTAACATAGCAACCTAGGACAAAATTTGAAATAATTATGCATAAAAGAGGTTATTTATAGCTCACTGATTACGAAACTTAACAGTCCCAGTTATTGTAGCAAAAAATAGCCTTGACCTTATTAACCCCTTCCCTTGGGGGGAGGGTGAAGTTATGCTCTTGAGGAGGTATATTATCAAACTTGGTATCAATCGAAATATACTTTCAATCCTTTTAAAATGAAATGTAACATGCCATAATTGTAACCATTTCGATCAACGATACAGATTCTTTAAACTTTTTCTTGAAAAATTTACTAAAAAAATCACAAAAAATACTTAATTCTGGTATGAGAAAGTCGAGTTGAGCTACGCTTCTATGGTGACAACTTAAAAGCGCTATGAAATAAAACTGCGATAAACTGAAAAATCGAGGTGGCCTAGTGTCTTATTTTTTAATTTTTTCACTACAATACATCACAGAAGTAGCGTACTCTAAGATAAATTGAGTCGAAGCGTGTTGCCTTATTTTAAAATGCACTTCCCTTTCTCAAGCAAACAAAAAAAAAGGTTGAAAATAAGATGGTTTTCGGGCTAACTGTCATTTTTTTATCTATGGGTATGCTTCTAACCTGTCATGAGGGGGTCAGAAGTGCGGTCAGTTTTTGCGGAAGTGAAGAACTTGTTTTCGAAAAAAAAGAACTTGAGATTATTCAAATGCAACACGTAACTGCTTTTGAAGACAAGCAGTGAAGAAGTATGAGGATACTAAAAATGAAAGGATTAAAGTTTGTAAATAAAAAAATGCGGACCATAAATTTAAGGTCTGTAAAGAAGAGCTTAAACTCAATATTTAAAATGCACACACTGCACTAGATTTACAATTACTAAGACCCTAAGCAAGCTACATTATAAATGAGTCGTCCTCTCTCCCCCACCAAAAAATAAATGATATAAAACTTGAACCGAAATTCCATTATTGGAGTTGTGCAATAAAATAGCCTTTATAATTGAATCACTGATTGAAACGAGGGGATGTATGCCTCCATTCCACCCTAGTTTTGGAAAAATGCGAAAAACATTCTAACACATTTATTTCACTTCCATCTATTTAGAGATGCATTGATGATTTCAAAAGCAGAATAAAATGAATTGTTTAAATCGTTTCATTTAACATGTTATTTATTTTACACTTGAAATTTTAATCTCTTGGACTTATTTCCTTGTTCTACTCATTATAATCTTTACCTCAATTTTTAATTTTATTGAATAAATAATATAAAATAAAACATATACAGCAAGATATAAAGATATATATATAGATTAAGATGAATTGTTTAAGACTTTAAACATTTCATTAAAAAGGGTTTTTTTTTATCTTGCATTTGCAATTTAAATCTGTTGAACTTATTTCCTCTCGTTTTAATTTTTACATTAAAAGAAAAATGAACTCAATCCTCATTCCTTTCTTCAAATCAACCCTATGTCCCATAGGTCAGTCATAGAGTTTCAGTGAAAGAACTTCTTGTCATCGTACAGAATCATCGTACAGATCTTAATATTGTTACGAACATGTAAAATAACTTCGCTGGGACTCCCCAGAAGGGAAAAGCACCTTTACAAACAGCCATTTCTATTACATGAATGTATGGTTGCCATAATTTGAATTTTCAGGATGGGGTGTCCAGATTTGAAAAAATATCGCCAACTTGGCGACTTTCGGCGAGTTTTCGAATATACTAGAAATTTCTCGAAACATCGAATATTCTTGGCGATCACTCAAGGAGTCATAAAAGAGTCATTGCTCAAGTAGTCGAAGTGATGCGAACTAAATTGAATTGTGATGTACTTCAGTGTTTTGAGAATAGTATCAGCTATTTTGTGAATTAGCTGAGCATTTATTTACGTTTTTATTGAAACTGACTGTTGTTTAGTGATCTTGTAAGAGAGTTACCGAATTCCTGTTCGACTCATTCTTGTATTCTGAGAGCATAACCACAATTCCAGAGGATACAACGTAACAATATATAGAACAAAAAAGCCTTTTCACATCACTTCTCAACCCTTCCCTTTTTCTAATGAGTGGTATAATTGTGGAACATGGAAGCGCATTAAAAATGCAAACTATGCTTTAATATAACTTTCTAGTACAGAAAGCAGGTATAAGAAAAATAGGTGACTACAACTGTTTTGAAGACGTTAAGAACCTTCTTCCTCAGGTCAAAAGCAGTGCTTAACAAACGCTGAAATAGATAAATAATAAAATAATAATAAAATAATAATAAAATAATAATAATAATAATCCAAGATTTTCAGGATGGGCTCAACATTGCATGCAAACTGGTTTGGGGCTCAGGCTTTGATTGGTTATTTTATTGCCAATCTCGGCTGGCTGAAAGACTAAAATTATTGTAGCTCGTACAGGAGATATCCTGCAAATTGCATCTCGACCTTTTTATGGCGAAACAAAGTATTTTGAAAAACATCATTCTAAGATAAAAGGTGTTGATTTTTTTCTCAAATGGACCGATGATATGGAAATATTTGTGCATAAATAGTGTAGAGCAAACATAACTGAATCCAGACAAATATGAGATCTGCAAACACTGACCAAAGAAAGTTTTCGTTTTGTTTTATTCTTTATTTAACAAGAAAATATTTCGCTTTCTACAAATCATGAAATTCACCATTTTATAGGATAACTGATTGCATATTTCACACAGTGTTCAATAACTTAAGACTCTGCATGTATTATTTAAATGCAGATAAAAAGGAACAGATTTACACTAAGTATACTGAGGGGTCACTTTGGGTCCCCCCCCCCCCCATCAGAGAGGAGTCCCCAAATCTTGCAATAATTTTGTTCAACTTTGATTTATTACAACATTTTACTCACTTCTGCAAAATAATCTTTTGTCTGTATTTAAATAAAATAATAAAATTAAAAAATACTGAAACAATTTTAAAGTAACTTCGACTTGCGTGGCCTCCAGAAAGTGCGGCCGGGTCACCCCTTCCATAATATCTGAAAATAAAAATGTAAGATGCAAGAAATAATCTGTAGCTCAATACAGTCTTTATCTATATCTAAATGCTGTTTCCAAAATCAGTGCTGGATTTAGATTTATGTGTGTGTCGGGGGGGAGGGGGGGAGGGAGGTGAGCTTTAACCATTACCGAAATCTCTAGACTAAAGTAAATTAGTAAATTCTAGGGTTTCCATAAAATTTTTATAATAAAAAACTTATATTGAGCACGAAATATTGGCCTACACGGCCCCCAACTTTTGCTTACTTTGCTATGATCAGAAACAGCCCTATATAGGTCAATGCTCCAGTCCATGCTCCTTCAATGCTCCAGTCCATGCTCCTTCAATGCTCCAGTCCATGCTCCTTCAATGCTCCAGTCCATGCTCCTTCAATGCTCCAGTCCATACTCCGTCAATGCTCCAGTCCATGCTCCTTCATTGCTCCAGTCCATGCTCCTTCAATGCTCCAGTCCATGCTCCTTCAATGCTGCAGTCCATGCTCTTTCAATGCTACAGTTCATGTTCCTTCAATGCTGCAGTCCATGCTCCTTCAATGCTGCAGTCCATGCTCTTTCAATGCTCCAGTCCATGCTCCTTCAATGCTCCAGTCCATGCTCCTTCATTGCTCCAGTCCATGCTCCTTCAATGCTCCAGTCCATGCTCCCTCAATGCTCCAGTCCATGCTCCTTCAATGCTCCAGTCCATGCTCCTTCAATGCTCCAATCCATGCTCCTTCAATGCTGCAGTCCATGCTCTTTCAATGATACAGTTCATGCTCCTTCAATGCTGCAGTCCATGCTCCTTCAATGCTACAGTCCATGCTTCTTCAATGCTACAGTCCATGAATCATTGAAGATCCTACATTAGGGACTGTTTAATACAGGTTTTGATCAATACCCATATAATCCCAATACTCATATGAGTACATAGGGACCATATGATAGATGCTATCCTCTATCAGGTGTTAGGTGTCCTCAATGTCGATTCTGGGTTTCTTTTCTGTGATTTTGCATTTTATATTCATTTTAAAAATAATATTAAATATTTGTAATTATTAAGTAAGTAAATTAAACGAACAAACGCTAAAATATGTGACATAAAATTATGTGACATCAATGTGGCTTCATCTTAAACAAATAAAATGTGTACATTATGATATCACAATGTATAATAGAGGGCCTCAAAAATAGTACCACTTAGGGTCCATAACTATATGTAAATACGCCCCTGATAAAAAAAAATATAGAATCAATTTAGACATATAGTTCAAAAGAACATTAATCAGTTAGGAAAAAAATATCAGTGATATGTTGTGACAACAGATTATTCCTATATATGTAACCAATCTAAAAATATATATCTCACCTTTGACCAAAGTTCATGAGGATACTAAAATTGGCCTTGTATGGCACTTTCGACATCTGTGTCTGGTCAGAACCAACCTCTGCCTCATTTTACCACATCTTCTTGTGTTAGAAAATAAAGAAATATTCTATTCTGAAACACGTCTTAAAGAAGAAACGTCAACGAGTCCTGATTTTGCCATGAGATAACAGGATGAACCCCATTATGCATATTCCTCGCGAGGAAACTGTTACACTTTCATTCTTGCTTCATTTGCATTTTTTTTTCTTCTGTTGGTGTTGTTCATGTCCATTTGTATTTTGAACGTGAGGTCATTCTTATGTCAACAGAATAAGGTATAAAAGGGAGGAAAATTTTGTGTGAAAGTTACTCGGCGAATTTTGGCTGTTGATTTCATATTGTTGGATAGTTCAAACTACTAAAAATGTTCAAGGTACGTAAATTTCATATTTTCATCAATAGAAATTCTGATAAAACTAAATAATTTAAATGATTTTTTTTTCTCAACGCATTGCTTTCATCAAGGTAAAATATATGCTAATATCTTCTATACAAATAAAGTCTTAATTATCTATTTTTAGTGGTCTCCTCAGAAAATCAAATATCGTCAGAAAACTAAACATTTTATAAAATATTAAAAAAAAATGCTTAGGTATAAGATCTGAAAAAAAAAATGTTTTTATTTCATTTTGATAATGATTGTAATGCAAGTATGGAGTTAGAAAGAAGGAGATAAAACTTCATATCAAGAAACCGCCAATATCGTTTGAAACAACAATTCAGGTAGCGCTGGAATAAGATATGTAGTCCATTATATGTATTTCTGTGGCGAAAGGCCTAAAATGTGTATTTAAACTGTCAATTTTGTAAAAGAAAGTTATTAGTAGATTAGAACTAAATCAATAAAGAATATTCCTATGTATTCAAATTTTTTTTACCTTTCAATTTATTTTTATCACCCTATATTCTGTACTCTATCCTACAACTACTACATCACTCAATAAGTCTCCGGTCTAACTAAGAAAAACAATTTTTTTTAGAAATTCGACTTTATTTATCAACATACTCTCCTTCAAGAGTGATACATTCATTCCAACACTCCTCTAACTTTTCGATGCCTTTTTTGTAGAACCATTTGTCTTTGCTCTCAAAATAGGCCTCAGTTTCGGCAATCACTTCTTCATTTGAGCCAAATTTCTTTCCCTGGAGCATCGTTTTGATGTCTGCAAAAACCTAGTAGTCGCTGGGGGGCCAGATCTGGAGAGTACGGTGGGTGAGGAAGCAATTCGGAGCGTAATTCATATAATTTAACCATCGTTTTCATCGACTTGTGACACAGGACATTGTCTTGGTGGAGCAGCACTTTTTTTCTTTTGCATGTGAGGCCGTTTTTTCTTGATTTCTACACTTAATCGATCCAATAATGCCATGTAATATTCGCTATTGATAGTTTTACCTTTCTCAAGATAGTCGATGAACAAAATACCATGCGCGTCCCAAAATACGTATGCCATAACTTTGCCAGCTCACTTTTGGGTTTGGGGTCGTTTTGGACGACTTTCACCGGCTGCTGTCCACTCAGCTGACAATCATTTTGATTCAGGTGTGTAGTAATGGATCCATGTTTCATCCATTGTCATATACCGACGCAAGAAATCCTTCTTATCTCGCTTAAACAGCTCTAAACAGCGCTCTGAATCGTCGACGCGTTGTTGTTTTTGGTCCGGTGTGAGCAAACGCGGCACCTACTTCGAAAGCAACTGACGCATGCTCAAATTTTGGTGTAAAATTGTAAACGCACTACCGTCTGATATCTTTAAGGTGTCAGCTATCTCACACAACTTCACTTTATGGTCTTTCAAAACTATTTTGTGGACTTTTTTTACGTTTTTCGGAACAACTGCCGATTTTGGGCTACCAGAGCGTTCAGCATCATCGGTGTTTGTACGACAGCGTTCAAATTCAGCATACCAGTCAATAATAGTTGTCAATAATACCAGTCAATAATCCCTGGTGCAGAGTCTCCATAACGCTTATCAAGCCACTGTTTGGCTTCAACAGTATTTTTCCCCATCAAAAAACAATGTTTAATCAACACACGAATTTTTTTTTTATCCATTGTTTTGAAAATTACAAAACTGGGGTCACTAAAACCACTGTAACCTATAAACTAACTGTCAGAATGTCATGAAATTTTGACACGTGTCGTTTGAAGGTTGGTACTATCCAGAAATTATATGGGTATGTCAACAGTGTCGCCATATGTGTGTCAGACCGGAGACTTATTGAGTGAAGTGTTATTAAAAAATTCTGATTAATTTTACCCGTAATTAGGGAACTCTAAATTTAAAAATAATCAAAAATGCATATACTAAATACTACGCCTTTCTGTTGCGTCAACTAACATTAGCAGCTACTTTGCTAATATGTGCTAACCATACCTAAATATAATTCTCTAAATTTTCAAGCATTTCATCCATAGGAGTTTTATCTCCTTTCTAACTCCATGCTCCTATGAATGAAAAACTTGAAAATACAAAAATGCTTTGAAAATTATATCCAGGTGTCGCCAGTGTTAGTAAAGTCCCATTTGTTCTCATTTGGCACAACAGGAAGGCGCAGTATTTAGTATAAGTATTTTTTTGTTGTTGTTATTTTTAAATGAAAGTTCCCTAATTGTGAGAAGAAGTAATAAATATTTTTCCTAGTTATAATATATGGTACAAAATATAGGGATATAGAAATAAATTTGAATACGAGAAATCTTCTTTATTGCTTAAGTTCGAATTCACATTGCACTGATAAGTTTTTCTGCAAAATTAACAGTTTAAATAAATATTTAATTCAATAGGAGCCACTCGCCATAGAAATACATACAATGCGGCATCTTGCCGCAGGGCTGCCCGAATTATTGTCTCAAACGATTTTGGCGTTATCTTAACATGAAGTTTTAGCCCTTTTCCTTTACCTCCATGGATACAAGTGAAACTAAACACTATGAAATATAAATTATATGATAAAGTCAAGTGGCGACACAATACAGATATTTTGGAATATGTTTAAAACTCAAGCAGACGACAACAGCGGATTTCTTACTTTTTGTGCCCCTCAATTAATAAAAGCTTCTGAACTGGCATCGAAAATTGTTTATGTCCTTACTTGGGTAGAAAATAGAAAAAAATTAAAGCTGCAAATATTTAAGCATCATTTTGATATAATTGACAGGGCAGCAATCTTCCTTTCCGGCATCATAAATATAGAGAAAACTATATTTCAAATTCATCATACAATTTATTCAAACTATTAGTAGGATATTCTTCATTTCTCATTCTGAAAGATGAAAAATTCACTCAATCTGTATACATTGTCATAACATTCATTTCAATGTAGCATGTTTCATGCTAATTTTTGGGGTTTTTTTACTTTATTACTAGTAATGTAGAAAGAGGAGAGAAATCTGCAACACACATCTACACATACACACACATATACAGTCATACACACATATACACATACATACACATGCATATATACACATACATATATACACATACATGCACACACATACATATAAACACACACACATTCATCCAGAAATCGTAGGGTTTAATCCACACTGAGACATTCAAACACATATTATGTGTATGTTTCATACACACATACATACACACACACACACACACACACATACACGCACACACACACACACTTTCAAAAGTGTAAATGGGTTCAGAAGGTCTTAAACCATGTTTATTCATTAAAATCTTTAATTAAAAAAAAAACGATCCTTTCTCTATATAAATATGAGAAGGTAATAATAATAAGAAGAAAAATATAATAATAATAATAATAATAATAATAATAATAATATAATATAATAATAATAATTCAATCTTCAAGTTCTTTAAACAAATCCACCGATTCTTTCAAGTAAAAATATTATCGCGAAAACATTTCCAGGCCATCTCAGTCTTTCTTTTGGAAAAAACCGGTTTTAAAGAAATTGAGAAAGCCCATCCATGGTCGAAAGTATTTTTTGTAAACAATTTTTGGTGATCTTTTTAAGCTGGGCATCTCTGGAATGTCTCTGGACGTAAATGCAGAAGAGTGGGTATGGTTGAGGTAGGGTCCGGTGACCTTCAAACGAGTCGAGAAAACGAACTCACAAATTTTTACTTAGAATCATAAATTTGTTTAAAAATTAATTCGTCGTTCTATAGATTAAAAACAGTAAGAGAATTTTGATATAGGCATTGTAGGATTTTTAAATAAATGAAATTGTTCTATGATCATGTCTTTCTGTGGGATTGTTCATGGAATTTTTACATGTATTGTTAACTACGAGAAACTTAAACGTTTGGAACCAAAATACAAAACACTTTGACCAATCAGAAGATCTCCTCGATTTCCTTATAATGCAGTAATCCATATAATCTTCAAATAAAATTATATTTTGGCAAAAATTAGAAATTCGTTCGTTGGCAAATTTGGCTCATATCAAACCAAAGAGTTATACAAATAATGTCATAAATTTGAATAATGGCCTGAACAGAGAAAAGGCGAGTGAAAATGTAATTTATTATTTACCATCTTGAACTTAATTTGTGTAATTTCCGTTTGCTTTCATATTTCAATAAATTAATTTGTTATTATATATATAATTTTTTCAATTGTCTTCTCTCCCTTTTCCCAGGCTGTTATTTTAATTACAATTACAATCGAACCGGTTTATAATGAAATAGATAGACTGAGAGAAAAACTCGTTAAAGCTTAAATTAATTATAAAAATATGCCTAAAAATGCCAAAACATACTTATCTGGGGACTCATTACTTAGGTATAGATATCTCTAAAAAGTGTAATCAAATAATATAAGTGCAAATCTCTAATCATATATGAGTGCAAATTAACACGTTAGAAAGTATATAGAGAAATTTTGCATGGTTGGTTTACTAACCTAACCAATTTTGATATTTACCTTTTAATATTCATATTCCTCTTACTTTCCATCCAATGAAGAAACAGGGAAAATTTTAGTTATCCCAGTAATAGCCATTAAAACGTTTTCTATGGAAAATAAATTTGATTAGAATTTTTTTATATTAAAAAGGAATCAAGTTAACTTCACTGCAACCGTAATTTCTATAATAGCTCTAAAATTAATTAACGGTTGTATCATTTAATTAATAATACGCCTCTTCTAATCTCAATTTCTCCTCATAGCTTCGCAAAAAGTGGTCCATGAGTGTATACGTTAGGTCTACCTGTATTAAAGTGACCATGCCCGATCGAATTAAAAGGATTACAACGTCCGTAGCGGAGAATTTAAAAACTTAGGATAACCAACTCGGCAATAAGGGGGGATAGAAGAAAGATTTCAATTACAAAATTACGGAATATAATCTAATAAGTTGAATCTACACTAAACTGGTTACAGATGGTATATTTATTCGACACAATATAGTTATAGGCGAATAGCTGTTCTATTCAGGAATGATGAAATAAATGACACTTGCATTCGCAGGAATCCATAGAATCTGTTCTAAATTTCCTTTGTCAACGGCAATGCATGTTTGAATTCGAGAAAGTATATTAAACTATAAATACTAATAATTAGTCCTTGCTTATCTAGCAACTAATGAAGTATAACGGGCATTTATTACCTTTCCCATACGCGTTTATTTCATTCCTGGTGTCGATTTTTACTTATTAAACAATGTTCAACAATTTTGTAATTGACTTTTTTACGTCTATCTCGCTTTATTTTCAAGTTTATTGTCCTAACTGTTTTAATTCTCCGTCATCAAAGTTATTGGTGTGCTGAAAAACCTGCACGTCCTCATGAAGGCGCAAAAGCATATATCTCTCTGAAAGTCGTAAATTCAATTAATTTCGTGTCGTGCACCTTGCGTGGTTAATAAAACATGTATTTTAATTAAAGTTTACCTTCTCTTTCGATAACCATTTTGTGTGTTTCTTTCTTTTTTTTTTAATATTGATTTTTTACCTTACAGATACTTATCCTAGTCGCCTGTGTATACCTTGTGCAATCACAATACGTACCGGTATGTACCTTTTCTTAAACAAATTTTATTGACGTAAAATAGGGGAATAGGAAAAGCTCAAATTATCATAACTTTACATAATACATTTTGTCTAAATAAGATCATTGAGGTACACTAAAAATTGGAGTCATTTAAGTGTGTTATGAATTAATTCAAGTGGTTGACGTAGCTGGCAACTCATCTGAGCGAAATCCTGATGAGGCCCAGGTTTGATCCCCAGCACAGATCTATAATTGTTTTGAGCTTAAAGTTAAGTTTAACATTACATAATAGTCTAACGTGTCTATCGTTAGTCTTTCCAGACCTTCTAGACCTAGAAGGCTGAATATCTGCACACTTATTGTATCAACAACGATACAGAATCTAAAGGAGACAAATTTTCGACCTACCAATTAACAGGCAGAGAAAATGAGGGTTTTGAAAAATCTTTCTAAACCCTACAGAAGCCCCCTGGTGACCTAGAAGACTCAATTTTTGCATACTTATGGTACTGACTATCGGACAGAACTTAACATAGCCAGATTTTAAATTTACCATCCAGGATCTGAGAAAATGATTATTTTCTGAAAAACCTTTTCAGACCCTTCAGAAACCCCTTGGTAACCTAGAAGACTCAGCCCTTGCAAGCTTATAGTATTAACCATTGAACAGAATTTAAGGTAGCCGGAATTTCAATTTGCCATCCAGGGGAGGAGAAAATGGTTATTTTTCTGAAAAGAAATTTAGACCCTTCAGAAGCCTCCTGGTAACCTAGAATGCCGAATCTTTGCACACTTATAGTATCAACCATCTGGCAAAACGTAGCGTAGTCGGATTTTCGATCTTATTTCCGGGACGAAGATTATGGTTAATTTTTAATATATTTCCAGATCCTTAAGTAGACCTCCGGTGGCTCAGAAGACTGAACCTCTGCACGCTTATAGCATGCTTGACTACCGAACGGAACCTAACGGCACTGACTTTTCGGGTTTTCTACCAGAGTAGACAGAATAAGGGGGAGGGGGGAAGTTTATTAGAACGCCCCCCCAACACACACACACACACAGACACACATACACCGAGCACATAAAAAGATGAAACTCGACCACGGGGCAGAACCTAATTGAGCCAATTTCCAATTGAGACAACTATTTTCGACGTAAAGTTCCATACATTGTGAAGCAAACTAAAACTTAAATATAATATCAGAAGAGGTTGAAGCCTCCTCCTTCAGCTTTATTTCGGAGGAGATAGTGTAAGACAATTCAAGTAATTCCATTTCCATACGTGAATAAAGAGGTGTGGCTAGTAGCACTTCTGGGCGCAATCTTAGAATATTCTGCTGCTCCCAGCTACGGTTGATCCTTAATTCCAGCCGATTGATGTTTAAACTCACATTTATAGGACTTTTCCATTAGGAGGTATAAAGTTAAAAAAAGATACGGAAAACTTCAGAAAATCCCTGTAGCGATTTAAAAAATAAATGTACCGTGCACATTTTACAAGCCGCGCACTCTTTAAATTTATATGTAGTTTATGATTTTGCGTCGCAGATAGCTAAGTTCTGTGATACACAGTAAAAAAAAATCGCTTAGAAATGATATGTGAATAATCTGTTTTCTCTATTTCGTGGCTTCAGGGCATGAATAAATCATCTAGTGTGCCTAAATAAATAAATCATCCAGGGTGATTTGAAACGTTCTGTGCAAACTTTAATGGGAGATAGGAAACACGGAAACAAACCTTTTTCGTTTATGAATGTATGTCCGCAGATGTCACACTTTGACGCTAAAGAACGCTGTTGGGCGGCTCAGCGATTGGCTATTTTTCGCTATCATCCATCGTTGCGGATTTTTTACGTATAATATGGAGCATTTATCTGAATCTAAGGTGGCCGGCATGCATATATGGGGCTGCCAATGGAAAAGGTAGAGATGCTGTAAGATTATATTATAGCAGCTCTTCCGTTTCAATTGGCATCCCCATACGCTAGATGCATGTCAGCCATACTACCCAGACAGTCCGACCTACCCAAAGATGTAAAGTATC
Organism: Amaurobius ferox; assembly: GCA_951213105.1. NCBI lineage: Eukaryota > Metazoa > Arthropoda > Arachnida > Araneae > Amaurobiidae > Amaurobius > Amaurobius ferox. The sequence goes on along the minus strand of OX578139.1, from coordinate 49,110,513 downwards.
TGTTTGGATGGCTGGAAGAGGGCCACCCAATTAAATCCGGAGCCTAATGCGGATTGCAACAAGAGGGCCCGTTCTATCGTTCCCCTAGTACATTACATCTGGGATAAACTTTCAGACATACAAATTTATTGTGCCCATACTTCGCGCATATAAGGAGATAGTTTGTAAGACGTCGATGATCGAACACGGGACTGCTGCGTGCGACCCCCCTGTCATAGCCCGACCCATGTCAGCCATATCAATATTTACAAAATGCTCCATTTTACAAAGTTCATGTTATGAATGACGACGGCGAAAAATAGCCATCGCCCACTAGTTCCAAATAGTTAACGTCTGCAGACATACATTCATATACGAAAAATATTTGTTTTTGTGTTCCCTATCTCCCATTAATGCTTGTACAGAGAGTTTCAAACAACCTTGTATATTGTACATACTTAAAAATTCATCCTATTATTAGGCGGTGTACTCGTAAATAAGTCCTTTACGAGTTAACTACTGAACCTCGACACTATTTGATCTTTGATCAGAAGAAATTTCTCTCTAGAATTAACTTAATTCTAGTAGTATAGCTTACAGATAACAGCGACTATGGACGATAGATTCGACCTTATTATGGTCTTTGATCAGCAGAAATTTCTATAGTGTTCCCATTGTAGATAACAGCATTTATGGGACAGATTCGACCTTATGCACTTTTCAACATGAAACAGACAATATCTGCATCAAAAAAAAAAAAAAAATCTTACTATTTGCTGCAAGAGTTGCGAACCTCTGTGGAGACCAACAAATTCAGTACTTCCCGAAGCCAGAATAAAAGTTAATAAAAACTGAACTTAGGCTGCATGAAAATGCAATATCCAGGTTCATACTCACAGAACTCACTTAAAAGAGGCACTTCCAAAGCTAAGATACTGCTCCAATTCCAGTGATGATGTTGATGTCCTCCACAAAAGGAAGAATTTGCACGGATTTTTTTTAAGTTGTTTCCTCTAGAGTTAATATTTGAATCATTAATTACTTTCTCAAGTGCGATGTCAAACAGGAGGCTGACAAACTCATCAATCTGCCCGACACTATTTTTTACTTTCATGGACTCAGGAGAATTTTACCTGATTTCGGACGTTTAACATAGTATTTTTCAGTACGAGGACCACAAGCCTTATATTACAAGCTTTTCTGAGATTCCTAAATCTCTCATGTCCCCGGTAAGTAGACTTCTGTTGACATCGTGATAAGCAATGTTGAAGTCGATGAACAGATAATGCATTTCACTACCATATTCCTAGCATATATTTCAACGATTCAACGTAGGTTGAAAATTTGTGCTTCTTCCCTTTCTGAAACCCCAGAAACTATATTGATATTATATGTCAATAGATATGGTTGCTGTTACTTTATAGATAATTAGTAATTCATCAGATATTTCATGGCTTATCTGTTCAGCAAATAAACAACCGTTTTCTTAACCAGCTTGTCACATTTTCTAACTTAGAATGAGAGAATGGCACTGAAAAAACTCAAATGCACAGAAAACTGTTGTTAGTTCAAAATTATTCAGAATTGATTACGAAAACAGAAACAAACCATTATAGAATAGGATAATCATTACATTTAAAAAACTGTCAAATTTATTTTGAACTGGAGTGACTACAAAAAATAATCTAAACCTCGAATTCGAATTTTCACTACATTTTTTCTATACCTATATTGCGTAATGTAAGGAAAATATGCACTGAGAAGCTAAATTATTATGACCACCTGATTGATACTTCTGTAGCCATACAACTAATGCGCGACAAACTGAACGTTGAGTGACTGTCTGACTTGGTCCCTGAATTCATTTTTATTTTCCTTATATACATAATGTATAAGGAAAGTATTGTGACGGGGTCGAAAATTCGAATTCGAGTTTTCGACGGGAGAGCGCGTTTCAAGCATCCCTGATCACGAATCAAACATTTTTGAAGTGATGTCTGTGTGTGTGTATGTCTGTGTGTGTGTGTGTGTGTGTGAAAGTATGTGTGTGTGTGTGTGTGTGTGTGTGTCAGTGAGTCTGTGGAGACGATAACTGACGAACAAATGGACTGTTTTGAACCAAATTTGGTACAAAAATCACAATCCATAAACACTGGAAGCCTATTGTTTTTATACACAATCGAATGTTCAGAACCCCCCTAAATTTTCGAATGAAATTTTAAAAAAATCGTCAAAAAATCAAAACCACTTATAAAGTTACGCAAATAGACATTTCTTATGTAATTTTTCATTAGAAAACGATTGACATAAATTTTAGAACGCTAACATGAACCGTTCTTGAGATATTGCACATTTTAAAAAAAAATTCTCAATAAGTCATGCAAAATAAAAAAACAATGCCTCCTGTTGAGAAACATGTTCACTTTTCATATGTAATACCACGCGATAAATTGGGTGACATCATTCTCGTGGATTTAGCTCGTTCCATTCATGAAAAAATAATACTTTGAGTAATACTTTTGTATTTGAACGCCAAAAGTCATTTATCTGCTGTAAGAATAACTTATGTCTTCGTCCATAACGCTTGGCGAGATTTGGCGACGAATTTGGCGGAATGGCGCCAACTTGGCGACTTTTTGAAATGTTGCCAAATTAACGAAAATCTCGCCAAATGGATAAAAATGACGCTAAATCAATGAAATTGACGACCAATTGTCGAAAATTCAATATCTTGGAAAGAATATTAGTATCTACTATAAGAAAAATCTATTTTTTTACTGTAAAAGTAGTAAATTCATTACATTATATAAGGAAAGTCATGTGTTGCTCACATCAGATTTTTTTATTTGTAATATGAACTGTTGTCCTTCCCTTTTGTTAAACTAACTAGTCTGTTAACCTATTCTCAGATCGATCAAGCAACCAAAAGTTGATGACGACCATAAACCTTGCGCTGAGACCAGCGCAAGGTTTTTTTTATTTTGTTATTATTATTATCATTATTATTATTATATTTGGTGCTGCATTCTGTATGAACTCTAACTGCTTCCCTCGAACAAGTCACACATGCAACCGTTTTGCTAATGCTCGCACCATTACTGCGAGCTCCTAACATCATTCCTGGTTCAGTCCGTCATATAGTGGTCATAATAATGGGCGTTTTTTTACCCATTATTTCTTGAGAAAAGTGCCTCGGTAGTTCTTTCATGTCTTCATCTTTCCCTTATACTGATACAGAGATCTAACGTCAGCAATATCTGCGAAATAGCTACTTTGCATAAAATGACTTGGTGGTCACAAAAAATGTAAACACTCAGTGCATACAGATATAATAATTTATATACATTTTTAGGGCTACGATAGTGGTATACCCAACCCTTACCAGTTCAGCTACTCAGCGCCATCTATCGGAGGTGAAAGTTCTCACCAGGAAACTGGGGATGGTAATGGAAGAGTCAACGGAGTCTACACGGTAAATGATGAAGACGGAAGGTCCAGAGTGGTCGAATATGTAGCTGACGAGTACGGATTCAGAGCCACAGTCAGAACGAACGAACCCGGCACAGCCAATATCAATCCAGCTGATGTCAATATTGAATCGACAGCCGATGATGGCTATGGAGGTGAGTACAGATTCTTTTTGGAGATGCTGCACTGCACAACTCACAAATAAATGGAGTATTTTGCTTTTAAAATTCCGAGAAATCCTTGTTAAGCGGAATCTATTTAATACAGACCGCTTGATGCGGGAGCAGTTCGCCGTCACCAAACTTAGAACAAAGTTTTAATGAAGTTTCTTCAGAAACGTGCCATAAAGAACAAAATTTTTGTCTTGCTTATTTTCTATCTTTTGCTTACTTTCTATCGGGATCTACTACCGTGACAGTGGTTTAACCTTAACTACCAAAATATCCCACCAGTAATATTCAACATTAACTTATATATTAACCTAGTGAACACACGACTTATAATTTCTCTACCTATTCCCCGTACGACTCAAACTTTCAATTAACGCTTGCTTCGATTCTTAAGTAATATTCAGTCACACTTATAAATTCGAATTACTTCTCATTGGACGACAATACTTTATCTGTACTAAGTATTTAAAGAGGCTTTCTGCATATCTGTATAATTATGTGTAATGGGACCAATTGTTCTAAATAGCATTTTTTTTTTCTTATTCTTTCAGGTCAACCATTCTCCTTTAGCAGACAAGGTGGACCCATCGCATAAGAAACTTATTTAATATGTGAATTTCACTACATGTTCAGCCTTTCCACACCTTCTATTTATGAGCTTGGGACAAGGCACAAATGTGTTCGTAGATTACCAAATGTCCTTTCCTCTAAATAAATGCCTTCGTCTTTTCATAACTCTTATGTCTTCATTTTTTTCACTGAGCTTATGTCTTGATCAGCTTTTATGCCTTTGTCAGCTCTTATGTCTTGATCAGCTCTTATGTCTTTGTCAGCTCTAATGTTTTAGTCAGCTCTAATGTCTTTGTCAGCTCTTACGTCAACTTTTCGAGTAGAGTACAGTTCTTATAATCCGGACCTGTTAAAAAGATTTATCTTTATTCAAATTGCCATCAAATATCGATAATAGAAAAAAACACTTCAATAACGTCAATAAATTCAAAAATGTAAATGGAACAAGTTACGGGCTATAGTAAACACTTGATATTTTTGCATAAAATTATAATAAAAGAAATGAGCAGTCAAAAATTCGCAAAAGAAAATTGTCCTTTTCTTCAAACGCGTCCACGGCCAAATACGGTTTATAAAATGTAGAAGAATACGGTTTATTTTCAATTTAAATGATTTTTCATAGTTTTGTAAGTAACATATTGTCCATGCGCCTTATTAGCGACCATCGACGCAAGTGCGCATGCGCTAACTGGACGAGTCCAGTGGCATGGTAGTGACATAAGCATACAAACGAAATTCGGAACTAAACCCTAAAGCGTAGTTAGGCGCATCTTTTTACCTACTTCCCCTTTCGCATATGGACTTGTACTAAAATTGGATGTGTTAGATAACGAAGTTATTTTGGCATTTTGTTGCCTATAATATAATTTCTACTGTAATTAAAATGCAGTCACCTGAAGAAATAGCCAAACTCAGCTTTTCTCAGATTTTAATGAAACTGAATTCGTAGATAAATCACAGTATTTATACATAAAAATATCAAATAAAATATGCTATCCAGTAAACCTGCTAGTTGAAAAATCGAGGCGAATTTACTACATCTCTGCAATTTAATCTTGTTCCGCTTTACGATTCCTCAGAGAGGAGACTGGAGTCATATATTGCATACACACACACACACACACACACATATATATATATATATAATCTGATGTGGGCAACACATGACTTTCCTTATATAATGTAATGATTTTACTACTTTTACAGTAAAAAAAATAGGTTTTTCTTATAGTAGATACTTATATTCTTTCCAAGATTTTGAATTTTCGACAATTAGTCGTCATTTTTATCCATTTGGCGAGATTTTTGTCAATTTGGCAACATTTAAAAAATTCGCCAAGTTGGCGACATTCCTCCAAATTCGTCGCCAAAATCTCGCCAAGCTTTACTGACGGAGAAATAAGTTATTCTTATAGCAGATAAATGACTATTGGAGTTCAAATACAAAAGTATTACACGAAATATCTTTTCTCATGAATGGATCGAGTTAGATCCACGAGAATGCTGTCACCAACTTTATCGCATGGTATTACACATGAAAAGTGAACATGTTTCTCAATAGGAAATATATTTTTCTTATTTTATATGACTTTTTGATAATTTTTTTGAAAAATGTGCAATATCTCGAGAACGGTTCATGTTAGCGTTCTAAAATTTATGTTAATCGTTTTCTAATGAAAAATTACATAAGAAATGTCTATTTGCGTAACTTTTTTAGCTGCTTTGATTTTTTGACGATTTTTTCAAAATTTCACTCGAAAATTTAGGGGGGTTCTGAACATTCGATTACATTTAAAAACAATAGGCTTCCAGTGTTTACGGATTGTGATTTTTGTACCAAATTTCGTTCGAATCGGTCCATTCGTTCGTCAGTTATCGTCTCCACAGACTCACTGACACACACACACACACAGACATCACTTCAAAAATGTTTGATTCGTGATCAGGGATGCTTGAAACGTCCTCTCCCGTCGAAAACTCGAATTCGAATTTTCGACCCCGTCACAATACTTTCCTTATACATTATGTATATAAGGAAAGTAATATATATATATATATATATATATATATCTTTTTTTCTTATATATATATATATATATATATATATTTCTTTTCCATTTATATATGTACTAGATTCATCTTAATTTTTATGATTGCAGTTTTCGTTGCTTCAAGAGTGTTAAAGACCCGTTAGTTAAATTATTTGTTTTGCTTTAAATGTTTATTTCTTTATCTATCGCATGACTCTTTATACGTAATTCCCTATTTGGACGAAAATTTTTACCTTTTACCTTTTATTTACATTTAGCCTTTTCATTTATTTTTACACAAATGTGCAATATCTCGTACGTTCTGTATGCTCTTGTTTGAAAAATGGTTTTATTCTCTTTTGAATTAAAACTTTCTTTCATGTGACCATTCCCTTAACACCATTTGTCTGTTTTATTTGTTATGATATTGTGAATTTTCCAAAAAACATGTTATATAAAATGGTAACCTTCTTCTACTTCAACAGTATCGATGTACAGTACTTGTATTTGTCAGTGTTTATGAATTGTAATTCAATCATTGCACCAAATTATATTTTAATCGCACAATAATTCTTTCGCAAAATATTATTTCCACATGCAAATACACATATCGACATTATTAAAAAATTTTATTTTGTATTCAGGAATGATAAAAATCCATATATTTTCATCAAAATTTGCGAGTGGAATTTTCTATCCTATCATAATACTTTTTTCAAAGGAAGAAAATAATTGGTTTGTCTATTACAAACGTGAGGTGTGTTTTTATTTAAACACTTCAAACATTTTCATTCGAACAATGAAAACCGAAAAAAAAACATTTTTACATTTAGTGCCACGTCAGGTCTGAATAAATATAAATTTATAGGATATTCTAAAAGATTTGAACACTTTAGGAACCTTCATAGTGATTTTGAAGCATTCACTCCAAAATTTATCTATAATATTACGTCCACACTTTTAGTAATATCTCAGAACAGATCAATCAACAATAAGTAACAAATTGCATCTTATAGGTTACCAACATCAGCAATAAGTAACAAATTGCATCTTACAGGTTGACAATATCAAAACTTTTTCATTAATAATGCATTTTAATTTAATTAATGAAATAAAAAAAAATAGAAAAGTTTACTACATAATAAACTTTGCAGATTTGATATCATTTAAAGGTATTACAACCATTTAAATTATTTAAATGTTCAACACAAAAAAAAAAAAAAAAAAAAATCTATTCTTGTTAACATTTGAAAATCGGTCATCTATTGACAATTTATGTTTATTGTGTCTTACATAAGATTTAATCCTGCAATGTGTTATTAAGTATATGTTTTCTCCATTTTCATTTAAAATATCTGTTTCTTGGAGAAAATATGAAAAGTTGCTTTTGTTATATTAACCTTTTCTTCTGTGTAATGAACTGTTAAAGAATAAAATAAATGCCACTAAATTTGTCTTGTTCTTCAAATCTAAACAAATTGTCACCTTTTCTTGCAATTTGTTAGCTTGCAACAAACTCCTTTTTATTGTCACATGTCTATTTCATTGTTGGAAAAAATTTATTAATTTGTTTCATTAAAAAATTTAATTACTACTAGCAGTATACCAGTTCTTCGTACGGAAAATATAATATAAAGAAACTTAATATTCACAATTATGTGTAACCTCCTATAGTATTCTAAATGGCTTTGTTACTCAAAATATTCTATTAAAATATTTAATTTAAATCTTCTAAAAAATGTATAAAAATCTCTGGGTTCGATATACAAATTTATCTTCACAGGCAGATCTGAAAAATAAAGCATCCTGGTCTTGACGAAACATCATCATAATACTATCCCCTAACAAAACACAATTAATTTTATTTATTTGGCGCGATTTTATCAATTTCAAGATATTTTTATAGATTTACAAATATTTTTATCAATTTGGCGATATTTAAAAAAATTTCTAAATGTGTTACTAAGTAAGACGGTTGGACTGACAGACAAATGCTACCAAAACATCATTTCAGTACTCTCTCCTAACAAAACAAAATTAATTTCATTGATTTAGCGCTGTTTTATCAACTTGGTGACATTTCCGTCAATTTGGCAACGTTGCCAAGTTAGCGATATCCCACCAAATTCGTAGATCTAAATTTGCAGATCTGAAGAATAAAACATCCTGATCCCTTTTGTATATACTAAATAAAAACACTAATACAGTATTAGAAGATATACCCGTTCCACTCTTATTCTGCTTCAATAATCGGCTAAATAAATTTATTGGCTAAACACAATATGAGTTTATTGGCTAAACACAATATATGAGTTTATTGGCTAAACACAATATATGAGTTTATCGTCTAAAAACAATATATGAGTTTATTGGCTGAACACAATATATGAGTTTATTGGCTAAACACAGTATATAAGTTTGAAAACTCTTTGCCAAAATAAATGAAAGGGATGTACGCAGTCCGTAATTAACATAATTAAAAGAAAAATCAAACCGTGTATATTTTTATATCCATTTATTTATTATTCAAATCGAAAAAATAATAATAAAAATTAACAAACACATTTGATTTAATAGCATTACTAAGCAACATGGTATAAGAAAGAATCTTTCTCATAAAATGCTGATAATTAAACAATCATTTTGATTTCTTAATACTTTTCATTATTGAGTAAGAGCCTGTGAAAAATAAACCGTGGTGACAGAGTTTCCATTGAAATTCGTGTTTCAAACCTGCGATTTTCAAAAGTGACTGATAAGCGCAATAAACTCCAATGAAACTCAGAGACAGAGTTTTAATTCACGTTCACGTTTTAAACCAGCGATTTCCACACTTTTTCATTTGGAGAAACCAGGGAGTCAGACTGGAGAACTCCTATGAAAATAAAAGTTTTGTTTTCATTAATATCTCGACAACCCCTTGTCTTAAAAACTCGAAACATGGACTAAATTTTAAGTGGGGCTATTTCAAGGCCACTTACAAAATTTCATTAAATTCGGTTCAGCCGTTCTCCCGTGATGAGGAGACAAACATACATACATACAGACAGACAGATTTTCAATTTTATTTATACAAATTAATATCTATTTGTTGCAATAATAGTGAAAATAGTAAGCTATCCCATATATATAAAGTGTCATTACATGCTAGTTTTTTAGATAATATTGCCATTGGCACACGCAGTATTATCTCAACTGATTAGTCATAATAGAGCAAAACCAATAAGTCACTGGAAGTATAATTTCTGCTTCTTTGATAGACGGAATTTTTTGCTTGAGAATATTTGTCATGAAATCCATAATTTCAACTATTAATAGAATCGTCTGTATACAGCTCATAATACAGGGTGTCCCAAAATTATCTTTACAACTTTAACCTGTAATAAAAAAAAATCTGATGTAGGCAGTACAGGATTTTTCCTACATAATGTAATGACATTATATTATACATAATGTAATGATATTACATTATGTACACGATGGACAGTACATTAAGTACACGATGGACATTATATTATGTACACGAGAATGTACACGATCAACTGCATAATGTTTTTAACGTTGAATTAATTGTACATTAGTATAGGGTGCTTTTCTGGGTGACATCATGTAAAAATATTTTGAAGTATCATATTGCAGTGTCCACTTCAAAGATAACAGCAGCTTACAATTTCGTCCCAGTAGCTCAACGGTAGAGCGTCGGCTGGCCAGTTCGGAGATCCAGGATTCGATTCCCGGTTGGGACAGTAAGGTTCTTTACAATGGCGCCCGAACAAATCAATCCTGTAGGTTAGTGCAAAGATGTTGGAGGTCTGAAAGTGACCCTAGTACGACTAGTACGAACTCAATGGACTCTGAGATAGTGAGCCCCGATTTCAAATTGAGAGGATAACGACCACACAGGATACTAACTTGTGTAAAAATAGTAGTCGCAGGAGGCTAACCTGAGGTAAAAATAGCAGAAGGTGGCCAGTCAGATTGTCCGTGGCCCACCAATCTAACATTAGAGGGTGGAGAATGCAGAGTCCACTTCAAAGATAAGATCTTGCCATTTCGTCCCACTAGCTCCCTAGAGCGTCGGCTGGCCAGTTTTGAGATCTGGAGTTCGATTTCCGGTTGGAGTAGGAACGCTCTTTATAATATTAATTATTATTTTGTACAAATCTAACTTAACGATTAGAAATATAGTTATCCGCTAAGCAATACAGGTCATATATTAAAAAATTATAATAATTAGAACTAGTATTTTATTATATAAAATTCGTTGCTTACGTACCAATCAGTAGATTCAACTTTGCACCATTATTAATTTTGTATATAGTAAAATAACTTTTTTCATTAAGAAATTTTAATTTTAAACCATATTAACAAGTCAAAATGCAATATCAGTATCTTCAAATACTTCAGATTATATAAATTTCTTAAGACCCCAATAACTTTGTACAGAAAGACCCATGAATAGACTGAACACGTTAGGTCTATCTGTGCCGAAACGGAAAAGGAAGAAACGTTCACGCTTTTCAGAACTTTGGAACGGCATTGTTCCTTTTCCCAAATATTGTACTTAGAGCAGAACTTTGTTCTAATTTTTTTTAATTTTGAGATTCACATTCACGTTCTTTTTAACGTTTCTTTATCAATTTTTTTTTAAGAGAAGTGCAGAGAAAATCAACCTTTATTAAATATGTTCAGGAATGATTTCTGTGGTTTGCTAAATAGGATGCAATTTCCCATATGCTGTAGGGAAATTTGGAAATAAATCGGAAATATGCTTGAAACAGAATCATAATATCTGCGTCTACAATAGAATCTATACTGAAAGAAAAATAGCATTCAATACCTTTTCCTTATTCTATATTAGACAATCCTTTTATGCCTTAAATAAATTTTTGTAGTGGAAGAAATCTGTCGGAAACAAGGCTATATTTTGGTTTTGTAATGTTTCGTTTGATGCAGATTTAATTATGCGAGTATTTTCTGGATCCATTTATAAAATCGATTGTTCCACCGCTATATTCCGTTTCATACATGATTCATATTTTAAATCTAAAAAGCTCTCGTTTGTACTCCAGTTCCAGCCGAACCCCGATACCCTGATTCCAATCGCATGTGCTTCTGGAAATTAAAATGCATAAAACTTTGCAGCACATGTGCTATAGGTATGATATTGAATGAACAGGGTAGGGGATCAAGTCAATATCCTCTTTTTTTTTTTTTTTTTTTTTTTTTAGAAACAGAATGTAAAGTAATTCGAGGCGGCAATTCCTCACATGGCCAGAGTACAATAGCTGGTAGTATTTCGGGTCACAATTATAAGATCCCTGTTTCCTGCCTCGTATGTTTTTCAATAGAATTTCTTATCTAGTCAGAGTGGTAGAACTGATAGCATTTCGGATCACATAGCAGAAGGGCCGTGTTCGATCCCTTGTTACGGCCTCGTGTGTTTTGAAAATAAAAATAAGCATGAAACTCTGCAATTGGCGGCCGAACTAACATAAAGTGTGATATTGAACAGATGGGTTCGGTGGGGGTCGACCCCCAATTTTGTTTCGTATAAGCAGAATGTAAAGTAATTCAAGAGAATTTCTTACCTAGTCAGAGTGGTAGAGCTGATAGTATTTCGGATCACACAGCAGAAGGTTCGTGTTCGATCCCTTGTTACGGCCTCGTGTGTTTTGAAAATAAAAATAAGCATAAAACTCTGCAATTGGCAGCCGAATTAACATAAAGTGTGATATTGAACGGATGGGATCGGAGGGGGGGGGGGGTCGACCCCCTAATTTTGTTTCGTATAAGCAGAATGTAAGGAAATTCGAGAGAATTTCTTATCTAGTCAGAGTGGTAGTGCTAATAACATTTCGGATGACATAGCAGAAGATCTGTGTTCGATCCCTTCTTACGGCCTCGTATGTTTTGAAAATAAAAATAAGCACAAAACTCTACAATTGGCGCCCGAGTTAGTATATAGTGAGATATACAACGGATTGGTGGTAGGGGGGATCTCCCCCTGATCTTGTTGACTATAAGAAAAGTGTGAGGTAATTCTTTACATGGTCAAAGAGGTATAGTTGGCAGCATTTCGCGTCACAATTGAAGAGGTCCAGGTTTATATCCTATGCTACGGCCGCATATTTTTTTAAATGAAAATAAGCAGACAGCTCTAAAATTGACCCCGAGCAAGCTAATATATAGTGCGATATTAAACGGATGGAGTTGAGGGAGAGAAGTCGAACTCTTTCAATATTTTTTCATAGAAGCGAATGTAAAGTGATTCTAGGGAATTCCGTACGCAACTGTGTTTTGGGCCCCAATTCAGAGGCCCGAGTTTAATCCCCAGTTATCTCGTTTTTCAATAATAATTGTAAAACTCTTGGTGCACCAATTTCGAGTATGTTCAATTCAATTTGAGAGAACTCCTTATACGTAGGCAGACTGATATCGCTGATCTGATAGCATATTTGGACGCAATTCTGGGGATACAATTTCCATTTTCAGCCGAATTTGTTGTAGTAACTGATTTTGAAGTATACAGTTTGTACCGCTGACAGGGAGAGATGCATAGCTCATGGCATAGGAATCTGGACTGCGCAAACACTTTATAAGAAAGTTCAATATTTTGTAAAATAGTGGATAATATAAAGGCGTACATTCGCTGTATTTTGGCCAGAAAAATTTTGTTGACGTCAAAGAGTACAGTTTAATACTAAAATTTTCAGATCATGATTTACATTGTTTAGATCTACTTGCAATATAATCACTATTGGAATACAAAAATATGCAAGGTATGACTCTCCACTTGAATTTTTTATTCATTTACATTCTATATTATTAACTCTACTAAATCTGAAAAATATATTCTGTGTCCTTTTTCTTTCGCAAGTTATTCTTTTAAAGTATTTCGTAAAATTTGTATAAAAGTTTCTTTTTTCAAATTGGCAATACCTTGCTGATCAATATCGTGACAATACCTATAAGTGATGAATGCATTTGGCTCCTCTGTGCTAATATAAACTATTTTGATGAAATTAAAATCGTTAGAGTAGTTCAATTTCCCCCAAAATATGAAGGTGCGTGGCAGAACACCAGCCAAGTTCTGTTAAAAAATTCAACGTAAAATGTTGAAGGCTCTGACAGACACCTTTTCCGCGAGCCATCAAGTGGCTGTTTTCACCCCCCTCCCCCTGTATCTGAGAAGTTGAAAAGAGTAGAAAGTTGATTTATTTTCTTACAGACAGACGTGATGAAACAAGACTTTAAAAATTTGGTTTATTTTGTCCCAGGAATTTTTTGCGTCAATGTATCAAAGATAGTACAGCTTGTTTTTCTATGAAATTTCCACTTTTGAACTTAAACTCTAAAGCCGATAAGAGATTAATATTAGGAGTTTAATATTAAACTCCTATAGGCTTTATTATGGGATTAGGAGTTTAATATTCGTCATAATGAGTGTTCCACTGCTACCCCACTCTTAAGGAAAACTCAGAAATTTTTCACTTATCAAATTTTAAGCAACTGTAATGCCTATTCGAAATCTCTCATACGTAGCATTTATCAGTTTTGCTCTCAAACAGGGAACTCAAATCAGAATTCTACCGAAAATCTGTTTGAGATACTCAGTTCAAATTCAGTATGCTGGGTGTCTTGTAGCAATCTATAAAGCGAAAATTATAAAATGTTCAAAAGGAACCTTACCGTCTAAACTTGTAAAAAGAAAGTCAAACTCTTCAGCTGCAAAAAGTGTCAGCCATAGAATTGATTGAGATGCAGTCATTCCAGTTCTATCTCATTTCCGCACAAAAGGCCAGAACTTACAGGTACAGACTTCTGTTTCTCAAGAGACCATAAACGAAGGCGGAAAAAGTGTGTATGAATGTCTGCCTGCTTTCTTTTAGATTTACCATGACGACACTATGTGCATTCCCGGTAATCTTAACAACATTTTAAAGAATCACTCGTTACTTTCTATATTTAGCTGCATCGAAATATGATACTTCAAATTGCCCATACATGTATGTAAATTTCTTTATTAATGCATATATTTTTAATTCATACAATTTTAGTAGATTACGTATAAAACAAGAATTTAACTGATATATTTGAACATATGTAGCTTTTTTTAGATTTTGCGATTTTTGAGGGCCATTTCGTAAAAAAAGGCAGGTTGTTCTTTTCCGAATAATACCAAAATCTAATCAGCACCAAAGTATTCTCCAAGTAACTTATCTATCAAATTTTGTGTAATTTGGCCAATTAATAGTTTAGTTAGAGTGGATACATGACATTATTGCGGGCGATTTCGTAAAATAAGGCAGGTTGTTCTTTTTCAATAAATACCAAAATCTAATCAGCACCAGAGTACAAGTAACTTATCCACCAAATTTTGTGAAATTTGGTCAATTAGTATTTTAGCTAGAGTGGATACATGGAATTTTTACGGGCCATTTCGCAAAAAAAGGCGGGTTCTGTTTTTACGAATCGTACCAAAAACTAATCAGCACCAGGGTCATACCCAAGTGACTTACCTACCAAATTTTATGAAATTCGGTCCATTAGTTTTTGAATTAGAGTGGATACATACATTGCACAGACAGACACACAGACAGACAGACACACACACACACAGACGTCACGTTAAAAATGGTTTTTTCGTATTCTAGAGGTCTCGAAACGTGTAGATCCGTCGAAAACTCGAGTTGTGATTTTCGGCATGATTCCAATACTTTCCCTATACATTACCATGTATTGCAGGGAAAGTAAAAATTAGGAAAAATATGCTCTGGTCGAATAAAATTATGTCTTATTATTTAAAAATGCCCTTACAATTAGTTTCGTCTTCATATGAGTATATAAATGTTTTTATTAATGCATATTTTTTTAATTCATACAATTTTAATAGATTTCTTAAGGTTCGTGCTTTTATTTATGGCTGGGCTGCAAACCAAACGAGTGAATGCCAAGAAAAATTAGGAAAAATATGCTCCGACCGAATAACATTATGTCTTATTATTTAAAAATGCCCTTACAATTAGTTTTACCTTCATACAGGTATATAGTTTTTTTATTAATGCATATTTCTTTAACTTATAAAATTTTGATAGGTTTAAGGTTCGTGGGTTTTTTTCTTTTTTATGGCTGCAGATCAAACGTATGAATGCCAAGAAAAATTAGATAAAATATGCTCCGGCTGAATAAAATTATCTCTCATTATTTAAAAATGCCCTGGCCTTCAAACAGAAGAACCTAAAGGTTTGAATTCGTTGCAGTATACGAGTATATATTTGTATATTTTGAACAACGGTAAAAGTTTTAAATAAATGTAAATATTATTTAATAATTTGTCCACATCAAACATAGAAGAAAATATAATAAATTCAACTTAGTGAGTCATTTTGTTATCTGGAGATAGATAGTTAAATTTTGTGGTAAGGTATGAGTTTTTAACAATTGCGCCCTAGCATGTAACCTTTCAAGTTCGATGCAATGGATGATTGATGTTTGAATGATGCTAAAATTTAATTTCCGTAGAACCCAACGATTTGAGACAGCGAATTCAATTTATGGAATATTGCGACGAACAAGATGGTATGCATTATAAATCTGACGGGTAATAAAAAAGTCGTAATGATTCAAAGCTAAATTTCGTTCTCAAATATGAATGGGGAGAATTTAATGTACACATCAAATGCATAAAATAAATAATAGTATCCGTAGCTCAATGGATTTCATCGTCATCCGACCAGCAGGAGATCGGCGATTCAATTTTCCACTGGAACATAAGTACTTTACAACCTTTTAATCCAAATATAACAATTCAGTGCTCAAAGATATGAACATCTTTGTGTATTTGTCTTTAGAAATTTAAAATTACAAAAAAATAACTTCTAGTAATAACGAGTCTTTTATTAAAGGCATTTTTTTTTCGGAAGTTTACCTGCATTTCCGTCTTGCTGATATAAAATCGAAGCCATCATAAATTTCAACTATTATCAAATAAATTTTTACACAGTTTAAATTCTAATGGGAAAATATATAAATAAGTTAATAAATAAGTTGGTATCACGTCTGAATTCAAACTAATAAAATTAAGCACACAACTTTGATAGAAGGTCTTTTACTACACTTCTTATAAGACGTACAAAATAGAAAAATATGATGTCGGCAGCACATGACTTTCCCTGCAGACTTAAATTCATATTTCTTTATTTCTTTAATAATTCATTAGATTGCGTTTAATTGAACCAAATAACACTAATATGCATTTTTAGTTCAACTTTAGTATTTATTTGGTAATTGGACATTTTTCCGATAGCGGTGTAACAAAAATGCAGGAAATCTCAAATATCTTGAGAACGGTTAGTCCTAAAGTATAACGGAGTGTATTATATTCTTTTCCTCGTCAATAATTGCATATAAAACAAGAATTTAATTGATACATTTCAGCATACGTAGTCTTTTTTTTTTTAGATTTTAAGGATTTTTGCGGGCCATTTCGTAAAAAAAGGCAGGTTGTTCTTTTCCGAATCATACCAAAATATAATCAGCGCCAGAGTGTACCACAAGTAACTTAACTACCAAATTTTGTGAAATTTGATCAATTAGTATTTTAGCTAGTGAGTAAACATGAAATTTTTGCGGGCCATTTCCTTAAAAGAGGCAGGTTGTTATTTGCCGAATCGTACCAAAATCGAATCAGCACTAGTGTCTACCGCAAGTGACCTATGTACTAAATTTTATGAAATTTAGTCGATTAGTTGAGTTAGAGTTGAAATATACAATTTTTGCAGGCCATTTCGTAAAAAAATGCAGGTTCTTCTTTTTCGAATCATAGAAAAATCTAATCAGCACCAGGATGACCTACAAGCTACTTATGTACCAAATTTTGTAAAATTTGATCAATTAGTTTTTCCGTTACAGTGGATACAAGCAATTTTGAGAGCCATTTCATAAAAAAAGGCGGGTTGGTTTATTCCGAATAGTACCAAAAACTAATCAGCACCAGGGTCACATACAAGTGACTTACATACCAAATTTTATGAAATTCGATCTATTAGTTTTTGAGTTAAAGTGGATACATACATTGCACAGACAGACAGACACACAGACACACAGACAGACGTCACGCTAAAAATACTTTTTTCGTATCCTAGAGGTCTCGAAACGTGTGGATCCGTCGAAAATTCGAGTTGTGATTTTCGGTATGATTCCAATACTTTCCCCATACATTACCATGTATTGCAGGGAAAGTAAAAAGGCCAGAGCGCTTTTGAGCGTTAATACGCTCTTCATCAGTGGCTACATGGAAAGTAAAAATCTGATGTGGGCAGCACATGACTTTCCCTGCAAACTTATATCCACGTTATATTTATTTCAATTAAATGTAATTCACTTTTAATTCAAATTTCGTTCTCAATCGGTAACCGGGCTTATTTTCAAAGGTGGCGTAGGGAAAGTACGAAAAACTAAAATATCTCGAGAACGGCTAGTCCTAGTGTAATGGGGTTGGCCTTATTCTTTTCGTCGTTAAACATTACGTATTAAACGGGCATTTAATGGATATATCTAAGTATACCAAGTTCTTTAGTTTAGATTTTGAAGATTTTTGCGGGCCGTTTTGCAAAAAAAGGCAGGTTATTTTTTTCCGAATCGTACCAAAATCTAATCAGCACCAGAGTGACCTATACGTGACTCATCTACCGAATTTTGTGAAATTCGGTTCATTAGTTTTTCAGCTGGAGTGGATACAAGCTTTTGCGGGCCATTTCGCAAAAAAAGGCGGGTTCTTTTATTCCGAATCGTACCCAAAACTAATCAGCACTAGCCCCGCCCACAAGTGACTTACCTACCAAATTTTGTGAAATTCGGTCGATTAGTTTTTTAGTTACAGTGGATACAAAATCTGCACAGACAGACAGACACACAGACACACAGACAGACAGACAGACACACAGACACACAGACAGACAGACAGACACACAGACAGACAGACAGACACACAGACACACGCACAGACGTCACGCTAAAAATGGTTTTTTCGTATTCTAGGGGTCTCGAAACGTGTAGATCCGTCGAAAACTCGAGTTGTGATTTTCGGCATGATTCCAATACTTTCCCTATACATTACCATGTATTGCAGGGAAAGTAAAAAGGATCGTTCATATATAGACCAGTAAAGATGACAAATTTGCATAAATGCAATTAGTAAATGAACAGTCGATTATCAAAGGAAAAATACACAAAAAAACATAAAATATTTTTAACGGATTCAAAAACGAGTGTATCTCAAGAAAAGTACAATTAAAAATACTATTTCATTACAGGAATGCAAATTCAAAAGGACAGTCAAGCCCAGTCGATATGAGGATGACGTCAAAGAGAACTATGAAGAGACTTGAATTGCATGGAGTCGAGGATGAGTCGTCAAGCATAACTTAAAATTTTAAAGGGGTCAAAATTACAAATTGATGCACGGTAGATATAAATAAAAATCTGATGTGGGCAGCACATGACTTTCCCTGCAGACTTATATTCACGTTCTCTTTATTTTACTTAAATTTAATACACTTTTATATCAATTTTCGTTCTCATTTGATAACTGGACTTATTTTCAAAGATGGCGTAAAGAAAGTACGAAGAAACTAAAATATCTCGAGAAAGGCTAGTCCTAGTGTAATGGGGTTGGTCTTATTCTTTTCTTCGTTAAAAATTACGTTTTAAACAAGCATTTAATGGATATATTTGAGCATACGTAGTTCTTTATTTTTAATTTTGGCGAATTTTGCGGGCCATTTTGCAAAAAAAGGCAGGTTATTTTTTTTTTTTGAATCGTACCAAAATCTAATCAGCACCAGCGTGACCCACAAGCAACTTATCGACCAAATTTTGTGCACAGACAGACAGACAAACACACAGACACACAAACAGACACACAGACACACACACAGAGACGTCACGTTAAAAATAGTTTTTTCGTATTCTAGAGGTCTCGAAACGTGTAGAAACGTAGAAAACTCGAGTTGCGATTTTCGACATGATTCCAATACTTTCCCTATACATTACCATGTATTGCAGGGAAAGTAAAAATCAGATGTGGGCAGCAGATGACTTTCCCTGCAGACTTATATACACATTATCTTATTTTAATTAAATTTAATTCACTATTAATTCAATTTTCGTGCTCATTCGATAACCGGACTTATTATCAAAGGTGGTGTAGAGAGAATCCGAAAAACTAAAATATATAGAAAACGGCTACTCCTAGTGTAATGGGGTTGATCTTATTCTTTTCGTCGTTAAAAATTACGTATTAAACGAGCATTTAATGGATATATTTGAGTATACCTAGTTCTTTAGTTTAGATTTTGACGAATTTTTGCTGGCCATTTTGCAGAAAAAGGCAGGTTATTTTTTCCCAAATCATACCAAATTCTAATCAGCACAAGGATAACCCACAAGTGACTCATCTACCGAATTTTGTGAAATTCTGTCGATTAGTTTTTTAGTTAGAGTGGATACAAGCTTTTGCGGACCATTTCGCAAAAAAGGCGGGTTCTTTTATTCCAAATCGTTCCCAAAACTAATCAGCACCAGACTCGCTCACAAGTGACTTACCTACCAAATTTTGTGAAATTCGGTCGATAAGTTTTTTAGTTAGA
This sequence comes from Amaurobius ferox, assembly GCA_951213105.1. NCBI lineage: Eukaryota > Metazoa > Arthropoda > Arachnida > Araneae > Amaurobiidae > Amaurobius > Amaurobius ferox. The sequence goes on along the minus strand of OX578139.1, from coordinate 49,090,644 downwards.
GCGGATACAAAATCTGCACAGACAGACAGACACACAGACAGACACACAGACACACAGACAGACACACAGACAGACACACAGACACACACACAGACGTCACGCTAAAAATGGTTTTTTCGTATTCTAGAGGTCTCGAAACGTGTAGATCCGTCGAAAACTCGAGTTGCGATTTTCGGCATGATTCCAATACTTTCCCTATACATTACCATGTATTGCAGGAAAAGTAAAAATCTGATGTGGGCAGCACATGACTTTCCCTGCAAACTTATATCCACGTTCTATTTATTTGAATTAAATGTAATTCACTTTTAATTCAATTTTCGTTCTCATTCGGTAACCGGGCTTATTTTCAAAGGTGGAGTAGGGAAAGTACGAAAAACTAAAATATCTCGAGAACGGCTAGTCCTAGTGTAATGGGGTTGGTCTTATTCTTTTCGTCGTTAAACATTACGTATTAAACGGGCATTTAATGGATATATCTAAGTATACCAAGTTCTTTAGTTTAGATTTTGAAGATTTTTGCGGGCCGTTTTGCAAAAGAAGGCAGGTTATTTTTTTCCGAATCGTACCAAAATCTAATCAGCACCAGAGTGACCTATGCGTGACTCATCTACCGAATTTTGTGAAATTCGGTTCATTAGTTTTTCAGCTAGAGTGGATACAAGCTTTTGCGGGCCATTTCGCAAAAAAGGCGGGTTCTTTTATTCCGAATCGTACCCAAAACTAATCAGCACTAGCCCCGGCCACAAGTGACTTACCTACCAAATTTTGTGAAATTCGGTCCATTAGTTTTTTAGTTACAGTGGATACAAAATCTGCACAGACAGACAGACACACAGACAGACAGACAGACACACAGACAGACAGACACACAGACACACGCACAGACGTCACGCTAAAAATGGTTTTTTCGTATTCTAGAGGTGTCGAAACGTGTAGATCCGTCGAAAACTCGAGTTGTGATTTTCGGTATGATTCCAATACTTTCCCTATACATTACCATGTATTGCAGGGAAAGTAATATGATTCCAATACTTTCCCTATACATTACCATGTATTGCAGGGAAAGTAAAAATCTGATGTGGGCAGCACATGACTTTCCCTGCAGACTTATATACACGTTCTCTTTATTTTAATTAAATTTATTTCACTTTTATTCAATTTTCGTTCTCATTCGGTAACCGGGCTTATTTTCAAAGGTGGCGTAGGGAAAGTACGAAAAACTAAAATATCTCGAGAACGGCTAGTCCTAGTGTAATGGGGTTGGTCTTATTCTTTTCGTCGTTAAACATTACGTATTAAACGGGCATTTAATGGATATATCTAAGTATACCAAGTTCTTTAGTTTAGATTTTGAAGATTTTTGCGGGCCGTTTTGCAAAAAAAGGCAGGTTATTTTTTTCCGAATCGTACCAAAATCTAATCAGCACCAGAGTGACCTATACGTGACTCATCTACCGAATTTTGTGAAATTCGGTTCATTAGTTTTTCAGTTAGAGTGGATACAAGCTTTTGCGGGCCATTTCGCAAAAAAAGGCGGGTTCTTTTATTCCGAATCGTACCCAAAAGTAATCAGCACTAGCCCCGCCCACAAGTGACTTACCTACCAAATTTTGTGAAATTCGGTCCATAAGTTTTTTAGTTACAGTGGATACAAAATCTGCACAGACAGACAGACACACAGACAGACAGACAGACAGACAGACAGACACACAGACAGACACACGCACAGACGTCACGCTAAAAATGGTTTTTTCGTATTCTAGAGGTCTCGAAACGTGTAGATCCGTCGAAAACTCGAGTTGTGATTTTCGGCATGATTCCAATACTTTCCCTATACATTACCATGTATTGCAGGGAAAGTAAAAAAGGGACTCCAAACGGAGAATATTACGGGTTATTACAACGTAATTCTTAAGGCCTTATTCTTTTCTTCGTTAAAAATTACGTATAAAACAAGTATTTAATGAGTATATTTGAGCATACGTAGTTTTTTTATTTTAGATTTTGGCTATTTTCATGCCATTTCATAAAAAAAGGCAGGTTGTTCTTTTTGGAATCGTACCAAAATCTAATCAGCACCAGATCATACTACAAGTAACTTATCTACCAAATTTTGTGAAATTTGGTCAATTAGTATTTTAGTTAGAGTGGATACATGAAATTTTTACGGCCCATTTGGCAAAAAAAGGCGGGTTCTGTTTCCACGAATCCTACCAAAAACTAATCAGCACCAGGATCTCATCCAAGTGACTTACATACCAAATTTTATGAAATTCGGTCGATTAGTTTTTTAATTAGAGTGGATACAAAATCTGCACAGACAGGGAGACACACAGACACACAGACAGACACACAGACGTCACGCTAAAAATAGTTTTTTTTTGTATTCTAGGGGTATCAAAACGTGTAGATCCCTCGAAAACTCGAGTTGTGATTTTCGGCATGATTCCAATACTTTCCCTATACATTACCATGTATTACAGGGAAAGTAAAAATCTGATGTGGGCAGCACATGACTTTCCCTGCAGATTTACATTCACGTTCTCTTTATTTCGATTAAATTTAATTCACTTTTAATTCAATTTTCGTTCTCATTTTATAACTGGACTTATTTTCAAAGTTGGCGTAGAGAAAATACGAAAAAACTAAAATATCTCAAGAACGGCTAATCCTAATGTAATGGGGTTGGTCTTATTCTTTTCTTTGTTGAAAATTACGTACTAAATAAACATTTAATGGATATATCTGGGCATACGTAGTTTTTTATTTTAGATTTTGGCAATTTTTGAGGGCTATTTTGCAAAAAAAACAGGTTATTTTTTTTTCGAATTGTATCAAAATTTAATCAGCTCCAGGGTGTCCCACAATTTGTGGGGTGTCCCACTATCGAAGGACCCACTATCGAATTTTATGGAATTCGGTCCATTAGTTTTTCAGCTAGAGTGGATACAAGCTTTTGCGGGTTATTTCGTAAAAAGAGGCGGATTCTTTTATCCCGAATCGTACCCAAAACTAATCAGCACCAGATTCGCCCACAAGTGACTTACCTACTAAATTTTATGAAATTCGGTCCATTAGTTTTTGAGTTAGAGTGGATACAAAATCTGCACAGACAGACAGACAGACAGACAGACGCACAGACACACACACACAGACGTTACACTAAAAATAGTTTTTTCGTATTTTAGAGGTCCCGATACGCATAGATTCGTCGACAACTCGAGTTGCGATTTTCGGCATGATTCCAATACTTTTCCTATACCATGTATTCTAGGGAAAGTAATAATCACATACAGAGCGTGGCAACATTTTTCATCGGCAAGACAAATCTACGAAAATTTGAAAATAAGATATTTGTTTACGAGTAGTAAAGTATACATTTTTAATACTTTACAACATAGTTGAAAGTGTTTATAACTTTGTTAATTCTGTCTGTCTGTCTTTCTGTCTGCTGTCCGTGAGCACGATATCTGCCGTAAAAATGGCTTTATCAAAATGAAATTTTAGTATGTTTTTCATTTTATGTGGGACCTAGGGGAATATAAATGAATAATATCACCCAATTAGTATTTTATTGAACCCGGATTGAAAAAATCTGATGTGGACAGCACCTGACTTTCTCTGAAGACTTATATCCACGTTCACTTTATTTTAATTAAATTTACTTCACTTTTAAATCAATTTCCGTTCTCATTTGGCAACTGGACTTATTTTCAAAGGTGGCGTAGAAAAATATGAAAAAACTAAAATATCTCGAGAACGGCTACTCCTAGTGTAATGGGGTTGATCTTATTCTTTACTTCGTTAAAATATTGCGTATAAAACAAGCATTTAATGGATATATTTGAGCATACGTAGTTTTTTATTTTAGATTTTGACCATTCTTGCGGACCATTTTGCAAAAAAAGGCAGGTTATTATTTCCCGAATCATACCAAAATCTAATCAGCGCCAGTTTAACTTACAAGCGACTTATGTATAGAATTTCGTGAAATTCAGTTCATTAGTTTTTCAGCTAGAGTGGATACAGACAATTTTTGCAGGCCATTTCACATTTTCTTTTATCCCGAATCGTACCAAAAATTAATCAGCACCAGGGTCACATCCAAGTGACCTACATACCAAATTTTATGAAATTCGGTCCATTAGTTTTTTAGTTAGAGTAGATACATACATTGCACAGACAGACATACGCACAGACGTCAGACACACACACAGACGTCACGCTAAAAACAGTTTTTCGTATTCTAGAGGTCTCGAAACGTGTAGATCCGTCGAATAGTCGAATTGTGATTTTCGGTATGATTCCAATACTTTCCCTATACATTACCATGTATTGCAGGGAAAGTAAAAATCTGACGTGGGCAGCACATGACTTTCCCTGCAGACTTATATACACATTCTCTTTATTTTAATTAAATTTAATTCACTATTAATTCAATTTTCGTTCTTACTTGGTAACTGGACTCATTTTCAAAGGTGGCTTAGAGAAGAAACGAAAAAACAAAAATATCTCGAGAATCATACCGAAAATCATAACTGGAGTTTTCGACGGATCTACACGTTTCGAGACCTCTAGAATACGAAAAAACTATTTTTAGCGTGACGTCTGTGTGTTTATGTGTCTGTCTGTCTGTGCAGATTTTGTATATACTCTAACTGAAAAACTAATCGACCGAATTTCATAAAATTTGGTAGGTAAGTCACTTGTAGGAAAATCTAGTGCTGATTCGTTTTGGGTACGATTCAGGATAAAAGAACCCGCCTTTTTTTGTGAAATGACCAGCAAAAGTTTGCATCCACTCTAGCTGAAATTCTAATGAACCGAATTTCACGAAATTTGGTAGATAAGTTGCTTGTAGGTCATCCTGGTGCTGATTAGATTTTAGTACGATTCGAAAAAAATAATCTGCCTTTTTTTTGCAAAATGGTTCCCAAGAATCACTAAAATCTAAACTAAAACTGATCAAATATATCCATAAATTCTTGTTTAATACGTAATTTTTAACGAAGAAAAGAATAAGATCAACCCCATTACACTAGCCGTTCTCGAGATATTTTCGTTTTTTCTCTACGCCACCTTTGAAAATAAGTCCAGTTATAAAATGAGAACGAAAATTGAATTAAAAGTGAATTAAAATTAATCGAAATAAAGATAACGTGCATATAAATCTGCAGGGAAAGTCATGTGCTACCCAGATCAGATTTTTTATTTTAGATTTTGACGATTTTTGCGGGCCATTTTGCAAAAAAAGGCAGATTATTTTTTCCGAATCATACCAAAATCTAACAGCAGCAGGGTGACCCACAAGCGACTTATCTACCAAATTTTGTAAAATTCGGTCCATTAGATCTTCAGCTAGAGTGGATACAAGCTTTTGCGGGCCATTTCGCAAAAAAGGCGGGTTCTTTTAAACCGAATCGTATCCAAAACTAATCAACACCAGATTCGCCCACAAGTGACTCACCTACCAAATTTTATGAAATTCGGTCAATTAGTTTTTTATTTAGAGTGGATACAAAATCTGCACAGACAGACAAACACACAGACGTCACGCTAAAAATAGTTTTATCGTATTCTAGAGGTCTCGAAACGTGTAGATCAGTCGAAACCTCGAGTTACGATTTTCGACATGATTCCAATACTTTCCCTATACATTACCATGTATTGCAGGGAAAGTAATAATCTGATGTGAGCAGCACATGACTTTCCCTGCAGACTTATATACACATTCTCTTTATTTTAATTAAATTTAATTTACTATTAATTCAATTTTCTTTCTCATTTGGTAACTGGACTCATTTTCAAAGGTGGCGTAGAAAAAAAACGAAAAAACATATCTCGAGAACGGCTAGTCCTAGTGTAATGCGGTTGGTCTTATTCTTTTCTTCGTTAAAAATTACGTATTAAACGAGCATTTAATGGATATATTTGAGCATACGTAGTTCTTTGTTTTAAATTTTGGCGATTTTTGTGGGCCATTTTGCAAAAAAAGGCAGGTTATTTTTTTTTTAATCGTACCAAAATCTAATCAGCACCAGAGGGATCTACAAGCGATTTATCTACCGAATTTTGTGAAATTCGGTCCATTAGATTTTTAGCTAGAGTGGATACAAGCCTTTGCGGGCCATTTCGCAAAAAAAGACGTGTTCTTTTATTCCGAATCGTACTCAAAACTAATCAGCACCAGATTCACCCACAAGTGACATACTTACCAAATTTTATGACATTCGGTCAATTAGTTTTTTAGTTAGAGTGGATACAAATTCTGCACAGACAGACAGACAGACACACAGACACAGACAGACAGACACACAGACGTCACGCTAAAAATAGTTTTTTCGTATTCTAGAGGTCTCGAAACGTATAGATCCGTCGAAAACTCGAGTTGCGATTTTCGACATGATTCCAATACTTTCCCTATACATTACCATGTATTGCAGGGAAAGTAAAAATCTGATGTGGGCAGCACATGACTTTCCCTGCAGAATTAATTTCATATGTTCTTTATTTTTTTAATAATTCGTTGGATTGAGTTTTATTGCACCAAATAGCACTAAATTTGCATTTTAAATTCAATTCTTGTTTTTATTTGGTAATTGGACATTTTCCCGAAATCGGTGTAACAAAAATGCAAGAAATTCCAAATATCTTGAGAACGGTTAGTCCTAAAGTATAATGGAGTGTGTTATATTCTTTATCTTCGTCAAAAATTGCGTATAAAACAAAAATTCATTTGATATATTTGAGCATATATAGTCTTTTTTTTTTTTCGATTTTTGCTGGCTATTTCGTAAAAAAAGGCGGTTTGTTGTTCTCCGAATTGTACCAAAATCTAATCAGCACCAGAGTATCCCACAAGTAACTTATCTACCAATTTTTGTGAAATTGGGTCAGTTAGCATTTTAGCTAGTGTGGATACATGAAAGTTTTGCGGCCATTTCCGAAAAAAATGCAGGTTGCTCTTTTCCGAATCGTACCAAAATCTAATCAGCACCAGGGTTGATCACAAGTGACTTATTTACCAAATTTTATGAAATTTAGTCGATTAGATGCTTTAGAGTATAAATATATAATTTTTGCGAGCCATTTCGTAAAAAAGACAGGTTGTTCTTTTCTGAATCGTATCAAAATCTAATCAGCACCAGGGTGGCCTACAAGTGACGTATGTACAAATTTTGTAAAATTTGATCATTTTGTTTTTCAGTTACATGGGATACAGGCAATTTTTGAGTTCCATTTCATAAAAAAAGGCGGGTTGGTTTATTCCGAATAGTACCCAAATCTAATCAGCACCAGGGTCACATACAAGTAACTTATCTGACAAATTTTATGAAATTCGGTCCATTAGTTTTTGAGTTAGAGCGGATACATACATTGCACAGACAGACAGACACACAGACGTCACGCTAAAAATAGTTTCTTCGTATTCTAGAGGTCTCGAAACGTATAGATCCGTCGAAAACTCGAGTTGCGATTTTCAACATGATTCCAATACTTTCCCTATACATTATCATGTATTGCAGGGAAAGTAAAAATGATTCTAGTGACTAAGAAAAGTAATCTTGCGTATAGTGAACTCTATTATTATTATTATTATTATTATTTGATCTGTAATTTATCTAAAATCGCATGTTTAAAAATCGGCCCAAATCTATATTAATAAAAGAGTAATACTTTCATATTAAGAATATGCAAATGAAGTATAGAAATTTCCATTAAAACCTGTTCCTTTAGTCAAAACAATATGCCATTTTCCACCTCGAAAATTACTATCTCCCCATAAACTTAGTAAAATATCGAGATTTAATTAATGTTATAAGTGGGATATAAGCACAGTTTGCATATAAGCACAGAAATAAAAGCCCTGAGAAGAGAAAGGAAATTATATGTTCCACTTCAAATGTAGAAAGAACGATAATCATCTGAGAAGCTCAATGAATAGCGTCGTCATAATCGTACGTAGGTGGCTCTATATCCCGTTAAGACACAAGCTGTTTCCAAATGCATACTTTAGCCATAAAAATTAAGGAATTAAATCCACACTAAATTTTTCAAAATTCCTGGATTTTTTTCCTTGTTTAAATCGATAAACGGTTTACTTCATCGTGTTACCCTATCATTTCTCTATAAATGTACCAAATTTCATATTTTTGTACGCTATAGTTTTTACACTACGAGACAGAGAAATTGATAGACGTGCCGATACGAAAAAAAATGTTCTCTTCAGAAGTGCATAAAAAGTAAAATATCTCAAAAACTGCATCGAAATTAAAAAATCTGATGTGGGCAGCACATGACTTTCCCTGCAGGCTTATTTATATCCACGTTCTCTTTATTTTAATTAAATTTAATTCAATTTTAATTCAATTTTCGTTCTCATTTGGTAACTGGACTTATTTTCAAAGGTGGAGTAGAGAAAATATGGATCAACTAAAATATCTCGGGAACGGCTAGTCCTAGTGTAATGGGGTTGATCTTATTATTTTCTTCGTTCAAAATTACGTATTAAACATGCATTTAATGGATATATTTGAGGATACGTAGTTTTTTACTTTAGATTTTGGGGGTTTTGCCGGACATTTTGCAAAAAAAGGCAGGTTACTTTTTTTTCGAATCGTATCAAAATCTAATCAGCGCCAGAGTGACCCACAAGTGACATATCTACCGAATTTTGTGGAAATCGGTCCATTAGTTTTTCAGCTAGAGTGGATACAAGCTTTTGCGGGCCATATCGCAAAAAAAGGCGGGTTCTTTTATCCAGAATCGTACTCAAAACTAATCAGCACCAGACTCGCCCTCAAGTGACTTACCTACCAAATTTTATGAAATTCGATCCATTAGTTTTTTAGTTAGAGTGGATACAAAATCTGCACAGACAGGCAGACACACAGACAGACATCACGCTAAAAATATTTTTTTTTTATTCTAGAGGTCTCAAAACGTGTAGATCCGTCAAAAACTCGAGTTGCGATTTTCGACATGATTCCAACACTTTCCCTATACATTACCATGTATTGCAGGGAAAGTAAAAATCTGATGTGGGCAGCACATGACTTTCCCTGCAGACTCAAATTCATATTACCTTTATTTCTTTAATAATTCATTAGATTGAGTTTAATTGAACCAAATAACACTAAATATGCATTTTTAATTCAATTTTCGTTTTTATTTGTTAATTGAACATTTTTCCGAAATCTGCGTAACAAAAATGCGAGAAATCTCAAATATCTTGAAATATCTTGAGAACAGTTAGTCCTAAAGTATAATGGAGTGTGTTATATTATTTTCCTCTTCAAAAATTGCTTATAAAACAAAAATTTAATTGATACATTTGAGCATACACTACTTAGTCTTTTTTTTTTTTTTTTCAGATTTTGGCGAGCCATTTCATAAAAAACAAGCAGGTTGTTCTTTTTCGAATCGTACCAAAATCTACTCAGGACCAGAGTATCCCAAAAATAACTTATCTACCAAATTTTGGCCAATTAGTATTTTAGCGATAGTGGATACATGAAATTTTTGCGAGCCATTTCGCAAAAAAAGGCGGGTTCTGTTTTTACGAATCCTACCAAAAACTAATCAGCACCAGAGTCTCACCCAAGTGACTTACCTACCAAATTTTATGAAATTCGGTCCATTAGTTTTTTAGTTAGAGTGGATACATACATTACACAGACACGCAGACAGACGTTACGTTAAAAATAGTTTTTTCGTTTTCTAGATGTCTCGAAAGGTGTAGATTCGTCGAAAACTCGAGTTGTGATTTTCGACATGATTCCAATACTTTCCCTATACATTACCATGTATTGTAAGGAAAGTAAAAAATCTGATGTGGGCAGAACATGACTTTCTCTGCAGACTTAAATTCATATTTTTTTTATTTCTTTAATAATTCATTAGAATGTGTTTAATTACATCAAATAACACTAAATTTGCATTTATAATTCAATTTTCGTTTTTATTTGGTAATTGGACATTGATGGCAAATAAAAATTGAAACTAAACCCATTCAACATCGAAATTTATCTTTGAGATGAAAATAAGTTATTTAGAATACTTTAATAACAACATATATATTTGAAGATTTATTTACTAATGTGCACTTTAAGTGAATGACCACTACTACTCATTTTTACCTTGGTCACTAACTAGCGTTCAAAAGATGTATATATTTACTAGCAAATTCTGCAATGTATATGCGAGAGTGAAGGGAAATGTATGTAACGATTTTTATCAAATAAGATAAATTTAGTAAAATTAGAGGTTAAACTATTATAAATTTATAAAGTAATCGTTTTTAATACAGAAATAATGAAAATGTCCATACTGCTAAGCGAATGAGTATTTTGTTTTGGAAACGTCATGAAACGTAAGAGTGAAATTGTCCGTGCGACGTTATGTGCCCATGCTCTATAGGGAAGTTTCACGTGACGTAACGTCCATCTAGCGGAAAAAATCCTAAGTTCTCTTTGTACAAAAAAAGTTGAACTTGCATTAGGTTTATATGTAAAAGATACGTTTAAGTGTGAATTTTTTTTAAAAAGTCGTTGTATTAAAACTATATCCAGCCGATATCACATATAATCATAATTTCTTTAAGATAAAGTAATTGAATTTGATAATGGCGATTTGTGCAGTAATTAATTGTATTATTTTTTTTCATTCCCTCGAATAATTGAAAATAAAGGGAATAAAATCAAGGACTTGTCTGTTAAAAAAAGCATAGAATGGCCTTTAAGAATCAACAGAGAAGATTGGAATACTGAAAATTTGTAGCACAGGAAAGTTTGCAGTGCCCCCCCCCCCCCCTCCCCACACACACTTTTCAAGACTTTTTAATGTTATGCGTATTTTTCATTTAAAATAACCCTGGCATAGACAAATGTTAAACAATTGCCCCCCCCCCACACACACACACTTTTTAGAGTCAGGATAAGCCACTGGTGAGCATTTTATTCATGGTGAGTACATTATTTGGCACAGTATGCTTTTCAATTTAAGTTTAATAAATCTTTAAAAAAAAGCGTAAACTTTTCTAGTTTTATAATTTGATTATACAATCATTGATTTATTAGCAATCAACTCCGTAATTTTTATTTTGTTTCATAAATCTAAAATTTAAAAAAAATCAACATCAAATTGAAATCACTAAATTCAGTAGTAGATACCTGTAGGTTAATTTCGTTTGTGACAGACATGACATCAGATATGTAATGTAGTACATTTGACATAGAAGATAATATTTCTAGGAAAATAAATTTTATTCACAATATGTATATCTATATCACAGCTATTTTCTAGGGAAGTTTCAAAATCTCAATTTGTCTACTTATTTAATATAAAATTAAAAACCCATCGTGACAGACACGATATAAAATCGACATGAGATTTCAATGACCATTAAGTTACATCAAAACTCTCTGAATTGGCAAGAGATTGATTTGTGGAAACATTTTTTTCCATGTAATAAAGTTTCCAACTATTACCATGTTGATTTTCAAAAGCATTAAAATATAGCTTTTCTGTGAGTAATCTGCATCCATCATAAGGATCTTCCCCTCAAATTTCGCTGATTTTAGCTTAATATAAACTTTTATATCCAGGATCTAGCTGCGAAAAATAAGATTTGTAATGTTGATTCATGACGTTCTAGCTGTTGCTTGTACAAAGCAGTCGTCTGCTCAAATGGTTGCTACGGGAACGTGACGCAGGTGAAACCTCCCTATACTTGATAAACCAGTACTGAGACATTGACAACAGTCTCCCGCTCCCAAGTTTCTAGATACGTTCAGTGCTAGTACTAGAATTAACAGACAAATAAAAAAATCAATAATTAATAAGTAGAAGCAGAAGCACTTCATGCAAACTGTAAAAGATATGGAAAAAATTAGACACAATTCATTATATAAATTTGAACAAAACATTTTCATTCAAACTATCTTTACACTACGAAGATTATTAGAAATGCTATCTATTATCAAAGGTATAAATAATAATCATTTCAATAAAAAAATTGTGAACTATCCCGAGTTCTGTTGGCCACAAAAAAAATCGTCAAATCTATTAAAAAATTTATATATAATAGCTATTCTTTAGTTAATTAATATTGGAATATTGTAACTAATTGAATTTAGCAATTATGAATAAGCTATAATTATATTTAAACCAACTCATTACAAAAATATATATTTCATAAATGATAGTTATCTGATCTGATACCACATGTCAATATGCCGAGAGAGACATATGATTTTTTAAACACTCTGCGGTAGATCTTCAGGGCATGCTGTTAAAAAATTAAACACATTTGGATATTCTATATTTGACCAAAAACATAAATTACTCAACCACTCGTTAACAGGAATCGTATATGAATCTAGTCTACGAGTATGCAGATCCACTATGACTTGTAAATTTCAATTTTTCTACATAGCGCTCCTACGAGATCCAAACAATTAGCATATTCTGGTAAGCCCAAAGAAATATACGTATTATTGGGGTCATCCAAACACATGTTGGCGTCTTTTTCTTTTTGAGATTTGAAGAAAACGCAAACAAGCAATGCTAAGTCCAATTGGTGCCACCCATCCAAACACGAGACGAAGCGGAGTTGTTTACATTCATGCGCCTGCCCTATCATTTGCAAGTGGGTCTAAATGCCAACAACATGAAGTTAGAAGTTTTTACTTAGTTTACCCTTTACCACCATGGCCAAAAGCATATTTTTGCTTTCTTGGGAAAAGGGGATACATCTCTAAATGTCAACAAAACATTTCCCTACTTCTTTTTTAAGTAGGTACCTAAATGTTAACCAAATTCTTTTGATTTACACGCTTCCTAAGTCTTCGGACGAGTCGGCTGGCCTGGGCTTTCGACACTAAATGCTTCTCTGGATGAGTCGGACGGCCTGGGGTTTCCACACTAAATGCTTTCTGGGTCTTCAACACACTTAATACCTTTTACAGACCGTCTAAACGGCTGCTCAAGTCTTAGGACGAGTCGGACGGTCTGGGTCTTCAACACACTGAGCCAAGACGCTGCATTACGACCTTCCTGGGTCCGAAGGACCCTAACGGCCACATCGAATGTAAAAGTGTCCACTTTAGATGAGTTTGTTCAATAGCAATATGTGATGTTAGAAGCACTCATCTCTTTGAGGGTGCTGTGTTGGAGTCTGAGGCGACTGATGTTATGTTGCCTTTGTCTTAGTTTGGCTGAAGTCACAGACGGCTGAAGTACTGGAGATGTGGCTGCAAGAGAAGGGGAAGGCGGAGCCTGGGAAGAGCGGGCCAATGGGAAATGAGCAAAGATTTCCAAGATGCAGGATATTTGATAGGTCAGATTTTGTAGTTCAAATAAATTATTAAGTTATAAGAAACTTAAAACACTAAATACCATACCTACAAAATATTTCAGATTTTTAGAAAAAACAGTGGGGGAGGGGACAATAAAATCAACCAATCAAAAAGCATCCTCTATATACCTACGTAATGGAGTAAGCCAATATTTATCTTGATTTTCATATAAAAGTTACACAGTTTTATTTCATTAATGTAAAAGTATGAATATTTCTCAAACTACACTAGAAATGACATCTCAGATGTAACCATCGAGAAGGATCGATCCTTCTAACACATTTTAAAATTCATAAGTTTATTTAAAAATGGCAATGGTATTTGTGCTTTTATAAAAAAGAAGAAGAGCAAGCGGGTTACCGGCGTGTTTTGATATGCGTGATAAAACGCGATATCCTAAGCTTTGTGATTGCTTTAAAAGTTTTATCATTTGTATAAATCCCAAAAGTCAAAAAATTCTACATGCCTAATCAATTTACTGTAAATTCTCAGTTAACCTTTCGTGTTCCCGCCTTAACTATTTATCCTCGACACCGGCACATGTGCTCTTATGGATCCTCCGGATAGTACTGACTTTAATCTTGACAGTGTAATTTTTGATCAGAAGTCTAATGGACACTGTGATATAGATGCTGAATTTATTGAAGAGTTCTTAATGAATTTTTCAAATGTTGGTAAAATGTCAGAAGTAGCAAAAGACCAGCAATCGGTGAGTTTTTTTTTTTTTAATCTGCCTCTTTTTCTTAGTTCTCTTTAAAGTTGTTGATTATATAATGATAATGCTAGCGCTGTAATCGTAAAATTACGTTATTGAAGTGATTTTATGAATTTTAAATGTTTACATATTAAATGCATATTTTATTTAATATGACATGTGTCATAATCGTTTTTTATTTATGATGTCACTCTTTTGTTCTAAAACTAGTGTTATCAAACACAATTAAATCCATCGCGTTTGTATAAGAATACATGAATGATTTGTTTTTTGTTCTTTACATTTGGAAAAGATTATTAATATTGTATATATATATGTATCTAATTGTATTTCTTTAACGTACGCTTGTCCTGCTTGTATTTATTGTTTTGGTTTCAAGTAGATTTGATGAAATTGTAAATTTTTTTTAACATTGTTGTAATTTCTTGTGGTGATAAAACATGACTTATTTAATGGTGTAGTCACTTATTGGCTGTCTAATATCTTTGAAATATAGCTAGTAACTTTTCAGGGCCAATGTTAGGCAGGAGTAGGAGAGGGGGGGGGGGGGGAGCTGAGCCGCCTCCACCAAGAAGTATACTCAGCCCGTCAGATAAAAATATTCAACTTTTAGTAATGAAATGAAATTTCATCTGACATGTCATCCAAATTTTGTAAGAAAAAGTGCTTTTTGAGAGTTTTTTAATACATTATTTCATTTTGTATAGTGCAGAAATAAGATTTTTTAGTTCCTTGTGGTTATACACCTATTTATTTACATATTCAATTTAAAAGTTTTAAAATTTTAATTTAGACAATTGTATTTAGGGTACTTTAGTATTATTATGGGTTTGACTGTTATGTACATTAAAGTCAAAATCAACTAATAAATAGTTACAAACAAGAGTTAATATACGTTAGCTTTTAGAAATTCTCTTTGATAGATTAACAGCTTTGCTGGTAGTTTCATGCTAGTTGGTTCACGCACATTCAACACTGCAACACGTTTTCTTGAACATACACGTACATTTAACACCGGAACCTGCATATCTATTGAAAATTTGCGTAAAATGTTAATGTCCATGAATTACGAGGAATGTTTTAAATATTTATTCCAAAAAGTTTGTACGTGTTTAAATCTTTGCAAATCGATCGAAAAGGATCTGTAAAAACAAGAGTCAACGAATTCGATCGAAAAAGGTCTGATGAAATACACAGAAGACTATTACTGCCTATTAAAATGCAGATTCCCAAACAGTCGAGCGCTGATTGGATGTCAGAGGGTTACCAGAAGCCGTGGGCTACCAGAATTGGTGAAGTTTACGGAATAAAATTGCAACCTGAAGAATCGCGCCAACTTGGCGCTGGATCGTACTTTGAAAAATGAGTGGGGGTCTATTCTAAGAATCACCCAATACTTATATTAAAGTCAATTGTAATTATTGTATATTAAATTAATATTAATTAGCAATATATGGATTTTCACAGTCAACTATTAGCTTACAAATATTTCTATACATTTAACTTTATTTGGGCAAAATTGCAGTAATCATTTCAGAAGACTTCCTTGAAACTATAAAATTTGCAAAATATAATGTATTAATATTACTGATGTTTCCGCCACACTGCAGCCATAAGATGCAACCACATTATATTGCAATATATGAGCCTTTAAATTCAAGATATGGAATAGCTGCTAATAGCTGGATGATAAATTAGCCTTTGAAGAAGAGTCCTTTTAAATACATCTGATGCCAAAAATTCTCAAAGATTGTGTGATAGTGACTATGAAAACAAGGAATGCAAAACTCTTAACCTGTAATGATTTTATTTTAGTTAAATTTCAAAGAAATAATATCTAAAGATTTTACTTGAGGAATATAATAAAAACCATTGACAAACAAGAATTTGAAATAAAATTTATGAGAAAGAAAAATTGACACTTTTAAACTTATTTTTCCATGTGCTGCAAAGTGGTGTCAATTTAGAAATAAATGTTATAAAACTGCCAATACTATTAATTTAATATTCAATGTCAATAATCGACTCTTTTGTGAAGTTTCCTATTGATTTAAGCTCATTTAATATAGAATGAACAATAGTTCTATTGAGTAATGGATGCATGGAATTTTTTATTACATTTAATCTTATTATTTCAATATACTTTTAAAGTTACTTGTTAAACTTCAAAATATACACAAAATTCTTCTAATGTTTCAAAATTTCTTAAGTTTATAATGAAATAAATAGAAAATGTCCCTTTCATCCTTTCTCTCCCCTACCAAATTTAGTTATAATTAATTAAAATATGCTTTAATAGAGCAATTTAGTTAAAACTAAAGGTACTTATCAGTTATAGGGACCATGAAGCCAAACATGACAACACTTTGTTGAACACATCGAGGACAGCTCAATTATATTTTCAGATTGCTGGAGTAGCTACAAAACTGAAGAATTAGAAGAAGCCGGTTTTCAACATTTGAAAGTAAACCATCTGTATAACTTTGTGGATCCTGAAACCGGATCTCATACGCAGACCATAGAAAGACTGTGGATCTGCGAAATAGCATAACAAAAAGCATAGAGACACTGCAAGACAGCACTTGAACTCATATCTCGCAGAATTTATGTGGCGAAGCGTTACCAGTAGTGATAAATTTAATGAAATTTTATCGGCAGTAGCTGAATTTAGGCCGCCACAAATTTCAATGTAATACAATATTTTTTTGTGAAGTAAAGTTGATCAAACCCCATTATATATTAAATTTCAATCATTGTGTTTGCAGTGAATTTCTTATATCGAATTATATTGCCAATGTTCATGTTTGAGACAATTCGGAAAAGCAGTCGCTAACCCATGGTCCCTATAACCGATAAGTACCAAACTAAAATTTAATATTTTAACTATTTGTCTATTTATTTCAACTATTTGTTTACTGTATAACACTTTCAGTTATACTGCTCAATTTAAACTAGGGTTCGTATAATGTTTTCTTTTTAAAATGAAACATTTCCAAATTTTTACTTCAAAAATCTGGGACATTTTGTAAAAGAACCGGGACATATTAAAAGTTAAGAAAACCAAAAATAAATTCATTATATATTATATGTTGCACTTCATTATATATTATATGTTGCTAGTATCATAAATAAGATACTAGCAAACGGTAGTTTTAAAAAGAATTATAAATCTCAAACATGCTTAATTAGAAAAATTGCACCTATAAAAATACACAAATTTCATGCTTTAAAATATTTATCAGATTTATTGGACCTGTTTAAGAAGTTTTTTCATTTCTGATATTTAGTCGTAAAACCCAGCACAAAAGAAATGGGTCTTTATAATGATGAAAGCTTTCGCTGTCTTAATTAAGTCTGTCCACAACGCATTTATTAATAATGGGTCATGAATTAGTCACCAGGAAAGTTACATGGTTATATGAAAAAACATAATAAAATCCAATCCGTTACCCACAGATTTTTTCCAGGAAGGACACTCTTAGAAAGTGGGACATTTGGGATACTAGAGAATTTTATAAAATGGCATTATCCCATCAAAAACAGGACAAATGGGAACCCTAGTTTAGACATGTTATTTAAGGTTCATTTTCCATTAGATTGTGCCGCCAATCTGGCACAGGGTGGATAAAAATCATGATTTTTTTTTAAAAATAAAAAAAATCGGATTTTTTTTTTATTTAAATCGGATTTTTTTTTATTTATATTAGCCTTTTTCAAAATCAATTTTTTATATTTTTCAGATCAGAAGGTAGGTTAGACTATATTAATGCACTGTATAATTTAAAAAAAATTAATTAAATATATATTAATATAAGATTAAAAAATATATGCAGGGGTTAAAAAAACCCAAAGGCTTTAAATAAATAGGTTTTTTTTAATTGGGTTATTTTATTCAATTTATAAATCTAGGCTATATTAATTATATGGAACTATTATATGGTTTTAAGTTCTTTATTTGAATTTATATTAATAAAGAGCTATGTGATATCTGAAAATCTATTAGGTGTGATATTATGAAGGACTTGGAAAAAAAAGGGAAGGGATTATGACAAGCTTATTAAAAAGTCAAGATTTTAGAGAAAGATGATGTTTTTAAGTATTAATATTTAATACCTTTTCCATTTATATAAGAAAAACTTACCATTTAACAGGTAATTTCATTCATCTGAGTCTCTTAAATGATTTTTTATTAGTACAAAAGTCACAAAAAAAGGATGGAACCAAATTTTCTTATTTCTATGGTAAAAATTGTTACAGCACATATAAATAACATTTCAAAAGGTATTTTAAATTTTTGTAGCTTGAAATATGCATGTAAAAACTGTATCGCAACCACTGATCCCAATAAATCATCACAAGAACAATTAAAATGTTAAATATTGTCTAGCTATGTTTTTAGATAACTGACAGAAAATCTAGATAATTCTAGATATATTTTGAGTGATTTTTAGCTACAAAATTACAAAATAGTTTGGCATCACTGGTCAGTTGTCATTGTTACTTGATTTTATACTCCAAGCAATGAATAGTGTTATCTCCACTGACCGTGAGTTAAGGAAAGGATTTCAGTTTTTTTTTTATATACGGGTGATTCCACTGTCACGTGCGGGACATTCAGACTACATTTTCAACTATATTTTCTTGTAGACCTTTTTTGTAAGAATGAAGTTTTAGAATTTGTTATGGTTTTGATGAAAGTACTTCAGTTGGGTGATTTTATAAGCACAAGAAATTTTTCATAAACTTTTCAAATTCCAAGTTTTTTAATTAAACCTAACTGTCACGTGAAGGACACACCATTTGACAGAACTTTTTATTATATCTCCTTCTAACAAAAATTTCTCTGAATCTGCTGTAGTCACGTGACTTCAGCATTTTTTTTTTTATATATCTCCTAGGTTCATATTAATTATTCATAAATGTTTATAGGAGGTAAGGTAAGCATATACCCAGGAATTTTTTTTTAAATAAATGTCACGTGTGGGACAACTCCGTCATGTGCGGGACATTGTGTGATTTGATTTGTCACTTAATAAAAATACAATTGCTTTATTAATTCCAAGAAGTTTATTTTAATGTGAAAGTACTAAACTATTATAATATGAATATTGATATTAATTAATTATTTATTATTAATAATATATTAATAGTAAAAATATATATAAAAAGAGAAACACAATTTGAAACAAAAATTAAAGCATAGCGTTTATGTACCAAACAGAAATATAAAGTATTTAAATCATAGTATTTTCTTTGTAATGTTTGATTACAGTTTACAGGTCAACAAATTTGTAAGAGCCTCGACTATTAGTAACAACTGGTGCTGAAATAACCTTCACTATCTCTTCACATTTGTAAGGAATTTTGTCACGATGTTTTGGCCACTTGAAGTAGCCCCTGATTTTTTGCTCTTCCATCACGTTTACTACAAATGTACCATTTTCTTCTCTTTTGGTAATTTCCCCTGGATAGAGTTTGTCCTCATAATTTACAATGACCCATTTTTCACATGCCAGGTCTTTCTCAAATTCAGAATGCTGGATTCTTTTTAGATTGACATGACACATCATTTTAGGTAGATCTTCAATTAAGATCTCAAATATATCTCCAACTTGAGATTCTTTAGTATGTAGTTGAATTTTACAGTCTCTTTTTTCCCATATTTTCCAAGTAAAAAGGTTTTCTAGATTAATGGGGAGCAAAAACAACTTTCCATCACAACATTTTTTGCAATTATTTTGCCATCATTGTGAATTGGTACTTGTATTGCATAAAATGCTTTCCCAAAATGCATTTGTGTACATGATATGTAAAGCTTTGAGTTTGAATAAAAAAATTTCATAAATTATACATTTACATTAATCAGAGGAAGTGTTGTTGAGTAAAAGAACATTTTTTGGACGCAATGAACAAAACTTTGAAAACCCAATTTTAAAGCCTGGGTTTTCTTCTTTGAATATGAAAAAAGCTTCCTTTAGAAACATAGTGAGGTAATGCTTCTGTAGTACCAATTTTTTCTCACCTTGCCACACAGTCATGCTGTCCTTTAAACCTGGACAAGTATACACTATGTCTGGACGAAAGTAAAAATTAGTAACATCTGAAAAGTCAATAAGTCATTGTGATTATTACTTGAAGAGCCTGATAAACTATTACTCATTTTATTAACCAGTGAAATACCTTCACGTTTAGTCAGTCCGCTGACAACAGCTGTCTGCTTCCTAGAAGATTTGGGAAGTGTTCTTACTGTTTGTTCTCCAAATTGCCTTGCCAAAGGACTGGGGACTCAAATATGGAAACTCGGCAGAGATGGGACTAGTTGAAGAACTAGGGCAATTTACAGGTGTAGGCTCATCTGCATTTTTATTAGCTTTCTTTTTCTCCCTTTGAATTTTTTTTCTTTCTCACTCATACCTTCTAAGATTCTCAAGGCCTTCCTCAGCCATCTGTTGTCGCATCTTTGTTTTAAATTCAGATATTCTTCTTTTTGATAGTTTGGGTTCTCTCTCTTTAACTTTTCCCTCATTTTCTGCATTCTACTGGCACTGGTTGTGCTTCTACTTATTTTGTCTGCCATTCTTTCTTTTTTAAACAAAAGTAAACAATTGTTTCATGAATTATTCTTAGTTATGACTTCAAAACTGTTAGATCGCTAAAAGGATAATACAGCAACGTGATTAACAGATTTTGTATTTCAATATCTGTATTTTGGGACTGTTTCGCAATGATACCTACTTAGGCCTAAGTGTAAAGTTGCAATTTAATGGATACTTTTGGCTTTTAAAAGATTAGAAATATAAATACTTATCAACCGATATTTTATTTTAAATCATTTTCTAGTTATAACAATAAAATTCTTTGCTTCAAAACATTTATGTTTGAAATGTCCCACACGTGACGTCACGTGTGGGACAGAATAAAATGTGCTGTAATAAATTTCAGAAGTGAAATTGGTATTTTATATTTTAAGGAAAGTTTATACATATTTAGGTCATTTATAAACTTGCATGGCTACAAGCTAAACTACTTGGTTCAATACTAATTACAAAAAATACTATAATACTCTTAAAATACTATAATTTCTGTCACGTGTGGGACATGCATTTGTATTAACTTGAATTTTTGAATATACACGGTTTAAATTGAAGTAAACCTTTTGAAACAATGCATTTATTAGAGAATATACTTATATATTATACTGAAACAGCAAAAGTGTTTTTAAGTGTAACAGAAAATAAAGTGGAAGCTCATAAAGTCAACACTTTTTCAACTACATGAGATTCAGTCGATAGTGACCATTTTGGAATCAGTGTTGCCACTTGTAAAAAGCAAAGTACTGGAAAAATATTCTTAGAAATATATTATTTGGACCCTTAAAAATGAACTAGGCAGCTTGGATCTCCCCTTCAAAAATATTTTTTTATTCTTGAAAATGTCCTGTTTTCCGTAGAATGCCCCATACTCTAAAAATGTCTTGATGTGGAATTTTATTATTTTAAACATTTATTCTGTTCCAGGTTATTTTAGCATAAAAATACAAAAAAAAACCTTCAAGAAATGACAAAATTAAAAAATGATTCAATTCAAGCTGATTTAAATCAAACAACCCTTGGCATCTAATCAAAAAGCATTAACATTTGATGTCATTGGAGGAATGCTTTGTTGCCAAATAATAGGGCGCTTTCAAATCAGAATAAATTATATAATGTATATATATATTTTTTTCTGTCAAATTTTTAATATAATTGTTTTAATTATCTGTGATTGTGAAAAATCTTTTATTTTTAACTAATAATGAGGAAATATACATTTCAATATCTGAATTTCCATTGATACAAGCAAATCTGACTTCAAATTAGCAGATTTAAATTACTTTTAAGTATACAAAATGCAATTTATTAAGATAAATATTTGTGATTGTCATGTTAAAAACTAATATTTAATCTGTGCTCCAGCCAGTTCATTTCAGTCATGTTTTTATAACATACATTTGTGTGGAAGTGACAACTCCTATAATCAGTGGTATCCCTTGAAAATGATGTGTATTATTAACCAATAATGTTACAAGAAAATCAAAACTAATGAAATTCATTTCTCCTTGGAACTCCTTTGATGTTAATAAAAGCCTTTCTTTCTGCCTATCTGCAGCTTTCAGAAAAAGGTTGCAAAAATTCAATATTTCATAAAATTAAATTTTAATTTCTTTGATAATCCCTTTCATTTTGTAGGAATTATTAATTTAATATTCTTGAATCAAAATATAGTGTTTTACTGTTTGTGAGACAGATGCATTTTGTTAAGGAGTGGTATAGTAATTATGTCCCATTAAAGAGTTGTATATTAATATAATAATATTGATCAGGAGGCCTGGTCCGCATGTATCTAGGGGTATTAGGAACTGCCTTCATGCATTTCGAGTGAATCGTTTGTAACATAACTTTATGCACTTCATCCTGTCACAGGTTTGACATCTAGCGCTGCAATAGCTATAAATAGTGCTATAATTATTAGTTGTTATTAGCAGGGAAAAAGTTATATCTAACAGAGTTGCAAAAAAGTCATGCATGTGGTTTTTATTGGTCATCAGCTTTTATTAGTTTTAATCAGCATTAATCAGCTTTTATTAGTTTTTTTTTTACTTTATGTGATTTTTTTAGTTTTAATCTAATTAAACTGGGACAGTTTTCACAAAAACATTTTTAATTCATTATTTTCTGCTTATCCAAGAGTGGAAATAATAAAGTGATGTTACATGTTGTAAGAAATTTAAAAAATATATATATATATATACATGTTAAAGGCTTTTTTTTTTCTTCTACAACCATTTGAAATTGACAAATTTCATTGAGTAAATTCCAACTTAGCAAATATTATGATTGGATAAGACTAAATTGAATGTAAAGTCTGGCTTGTGCTACTTGGGGGAAACTTTATTATAATTATATTTTTTGAGTAAATTCCAACTTAGCAAATATTATGATTGGATAAGACTAAATTGAATGTAAAGTCTGGCTTGTGCTACTTGGGGGAAACTTTATTATAATTATAATTCCCCCCCCCCCCCCCCCCCCCCCCCCGATTATCCTACATTAATTTTCCTGCAGAAAGTTAAAATTCCCTTTTTCACCTTTTCTCATAAACTGTACATAACACTCTATCAATATCTATACTCTCAACTTTCCCAACATAACAAACAATTAAAATCAACCATCTTTCTCTCTTATGTAATGTACAGACATGGGTAAGCTTCACTTGCTTTAAATCCAAGGATTTGTAGAAACTATCCAAAACATCTGTTCCAGCAATATGGTGTTTGTTTTAATCCATATAAGCCTCTATCAAGCTTACAAAACCTTGTATGTGCATTGTATTCTTCCGGCTGTTTCATGAAAATTGTTTCTTCTGATTTAATACAGAAATACAGTATATATAAAACTAAATAAGATGCATTTTCTCACTAGTAGCAATACTTTATATTGAGCAAAGAAACCGAAGTCTTGTTTACTGGATTAAAAGTTTGATTGGAATCAATACCATAATGTTGACGTACATAAGAAAGAGGTTCGTGCATACCCTGTGGCTAAGGGGACAAGATTAGGTACAAGCGAACTCACTGACAAGTGAGTGTTGTGAAGAGGGGGATGAGAGAATTGAAATTATTCTTTTTCAAGCTAAAGTGCTAATATCGCAACTTTGTGTTGTTGCTGTACTTTGACCTACATATGTACCATCCATAAATGGTCAAATGGAAAATAAAAAGGAGGATGACCTTAGCTGAAATAGTGTGTTTAAAGGCTAGTATCCAGGGCATATTTCCAAAGTTATGCCTGGAAACACAAAATGCAGAATTTAGCCGTCGCATGAAACTAAGTGAAACATTTTATCATCCATGAAAAGGTACTAGAAGGAAAAATAATAGTTCAACAAATTTTAACAGATCAGGTTGCAGGTGTTATGACAACAACCTCTGCATAAATCAATGTTAAATGAAAAGAAAATTAATATTTATAATAGCACTGTAACTTTTCTTGTTAGTTTATATATTCTGTTCAAAAAGGTTTTCTTCTTAAATTCTCACCTGTATTTTTAGCAATTCACCCACTTGAGTTAAAATATGTTTTGTGAATCAATAAAGATTATGCAACATGTTATGGGTGAAATTTAACATGAATTATGAAAAACTGCCAAATCTTTAATTTCAAAGCCTACTAGTAGAAGGCAGAACCACTAAATTTATTGAGAATTTATAATCTCTGGAAACTTATAATCATTCTCCTTATGACACAAAGAAGTATAGGGAAAACTGCAAATTTCTACTAAGTTATATAGTTTATCAATTTAATGCTATTAATAATTAAAAACTAAAATTTTATTGTATTAAATTTAAATCAGTGGTTTGAGATCACACATCAACCAATTCCTGTACTTAATATTTACAATTATTGCCATGTTTTTTCATATTACACTAATATGGATATTCAAAATGAGTTCATTTGCTATAGAAACCATCTAAGTAATGCATAATAGGTGCATGAATCCAAAAATACATAATTAGCATGTCATAGCTTCCCCCAATGTATTCAGGTTAGCTTTTCCTCAAGTATACATGCTATTACAGCTGCACCAAGATTTTGAAGTCCGAAACACGAAAAGTTCTTGAACATAAAATATAGTTTTTTTTTTTAATTGTTAGGGATATCTGTAGAACAAAAAATAGTAATTACTATTTTTTGTCATTATGCAAACAAAGTTTTATTTATTCTACCTCATCTTGTATGAGGTGGAATCTACACAAAAGTGATTACTACCTCAAGCCATTTTTTTTTTAAACTTAACAAGGTATTTCATATGTGTGAATAATAAATTGAACAATTTTAATTGCATGTTCTTTAACTAAATGAAATTAAATGAAATCAAATTCTTTTATTGAAATAAAATGGTTTCATTTCACTATTTCAGCATGTTTCTTTTTTTAATTGGCAACATTAATACCATATATTCATTAAAGTGATAGGATTTAAGTGGCTGATTTTTAGATTCAGAATATTCACTGTCTCTCTGATAAATAATATTTAAATACTTTTTAAGTATTTTAAAAAGTGAATAAAATAGTTTTATTTCACCATTTCACTATATTTCTTTAAATACCACATGTCATAAAAGTAGCAGAACTTCAGTGGCTGATTTTTGTAAATTTAGAATATTTTCTGTTTTTCTGTTTTATAAATTACTTTTGCATTTGGTAAGCATTTTAAAAATAGATGCCAATAATCTATCATTTGTCTACTTTGCATTTTATAAAATACTACTCTTATTTTATAAAAAAGATTGAATATTTGTTAAACGTTCTATTTTTTAATTAAATTCTATCTAATTAAGCCTAATTCTATAATATACATACATTGAATATTTTATTTTGCTGAATATGATTCTCTGTAACTCACAAATTGATATAGAGATTATGGTGCTCTTACTGATTTTAATGAAATACCTCATCACACCATGTTGATTATATATCCGAACCCTGTTTTAGCAATCTTAGTTGCCATTCAATCTTGAAACTGAAATTCTTTTGATCTTAATATCACCTTTTCAGTTTATTCTTTTATATACATTTTTTAACTGTGTAAAATGTTATAACTGTATTTTTTGCTGAGACAAACACAGATAATATCTTACAATGCATAAACGTGAACTAAAAAGTCAGTTTTATAAATCCTTAAATTTAGGAACTGTATCATGTTTTTATAATGAAGAAAAATGTAAGATTTTAAATGGATTTTACCAGTTTCCAGTGACAGACATGAAATGCAAATTTCAAAAATGTCCTCACACTAAAAATAAAAACATAGGGCTAAAAATACATAAAAAACTGGGTTTACAGCCACTTAACTGACACTTTTAAACAGGTAAATTTGTAGTTACACACTTCAAAGTTTCGGCCGTCCAAACAGCTGCTCTAAGTCGTCGGACGGTCTGGGTCTTCAACACTTCAAAGTTAGTTATATCTAAATGAATGTTATTTTATTTTTTTGTATGAAAATTGCATGGAATAATGGGTATATTTTATTTTTTACTTATCCTTTTTTTAAAATCCTTACTTGTCTTGAGATAATATGAGATGTTCATTTTACCTGTAGGTAAAATGTAGACATGTTTGCCTTCTTAAATGGGTCCCTTTTAAGCAGGTAAGCAAGTAGGTAGCAAGTAAACAGGTGCATAAAATGCGCATGCCATATTACCTATTTAAAATGGTCTTTTCAGCATAAAATATGTTATTCATAACATATATACACTTGTGTCCAAAAGTTAAGCTACAAACAGGAAAATTGGCATATTTGGTGAAAGAAACAATGTGTAGTGACAAAATTTGCATACATGACATGTGCACGCACACAGAAACTAACCTGCAGAAAACATTTTGCATACCAACATTGTTTAACAAGGAAACATATTAGCTATAAAAACTGCCTGTTTTGTGCAGAGCTTTCTGTGTACAGATTTCAAAAGGAAAATCGAAATAGCCATATTTTGAAAAATGAGTAACTGACATTATCTGAGTGACGTCAGGCATTGCAATATAATAGGACGTCTCGAAGGGGCCAGAGACAGTGGGAAGTAGCCAGAGCCCTAAATGTTAATTGTTCTGTCATTTGTTGCCTGTAGAACTGGTATCAAAATGAAGGAATAATGTCGTGAAAACCAGTAAGTGGATGACATCCAAAGGCCACAACTTCTCAGGATGACTGTTTTCTGTGTCTGCAAGTAGAATGCCACAGATCAATCACTGCGCATCAGTTTGCTTCACACCTTGCAGCATTGGCAAGAAGAGCTATGTCTCAGTAAACTGCTTACAGATGGCTACATGCAGGTCAGATGTATGCAGCAAGACCAGTGGTTTGCATCCCACTGCCACCCTTGTACAGAGCGGACCACTTAAACTGTGCTCGATATCACCTCAACTGAACTCCACAACACTTTGCTCTTCACAGATGAGTCATTATTTAGTATACAGAATGATTCCTTGTGGTTATTAGACTGGGTGAACACTTGGAACTCGCTATCATGCTAGTAACATTTACGAAATACATGTTAAACAGAGGCGATGGTTTGGGCAAGATTACTGTCGGGGTCAACACTGGACTTGTGGTATTGTGACTGAAATATAGTATAGATATGCATATGACATCTGTGCTCAATATGTTCGCCCATTTCTTGCAGCCATGGGTTTTGATGCCATTTTTATGGACAATAACACATGAGTTTACATGGCTCACATTGTTGGTAAGTATTTAGAATCGGAAATACTGCTTCTTATGGAATGACCATTGAGATCACCTGACTTGAATCCCATTGAGCATGTATGAGACTTTATTTTCAGTAAAGTTAAATTATGCTTTGATAATCAGTTAGGGGGAAAATTCTCCATTTTTTTAAACTTTTTTGAATTTTTTCCAACTTGTTTTTCCTGTTAAAATTGTTATTAAAATTTGCTGTTTTTTCTTCCAAAGTATAGGAACCCTTTCTTTTCCCTTATAATGGCCAGTTTTAAATAATTATTGAAGCATCCTGGAATTTCAGAATTTTGTATATCTATTTTGTAACACGTTTTCCCTATTTTTAAGGATTTGTAATTTCTATTTTTAGGGGTTTATCACTCCTATTTTTTCTGTGACTTTCCTTACTATTTTGGGGGAAATTTGGCTGCTGTCCCTGCAGTTAATAAATAACTACTAATCAGAACTAAATAATAAAATTGTATTTTTCACTTACCTGTTAATAGCAAAGTTCCAAAAATTCATACAGATGTGGAACAAAACTTAATAAATTTCAACTTCCTGTATGATGAATAAAAAAATTGATTTTTCTGACGGCATTATAATATCTATCTCGCCTATTCTCATAGACAAATGTATATGAGCAATTTCACAAAATACTATAGGCTAAGTCCATATCAATTCAGGCAGGCAAGAAAAAATCTTACCTTCATAGTCTCAGATGTTTTTGAATTTAACATATGTTAAAATTCAAGAAAAAGTAAGAAACCCGTATTTTTGTTTTGTTCAAAAAAAAATTCTTAGCCCGAGATACAAGCCACCAAAGATGGCGTCTCAGGCACCATTTCTCACTTGCGATTTTCGACAAAATTTTAAAATGCTCTATCTCTGGAACGGTTCAAGATATTTTGTTGAGGTTTTTTTATTTGAAAGATAATATTTTTCTGATTAAAACTATATCCACCGTTTGGAAATATGTGTCCAAGTTCTCTTGCTGTAACCTTCATTTTGAGAAATCAAAAATTTTTTTTTCAAAGATGCCAATCCCAAAAATTTTGATTTTTTGACTGTTAATCAGTAGGCTATAGACTACTACATTCCCTGAAAAGGAGAACTTCCACGTTTGAGTTTAACAGGTTTTAACAATGTTCATGTTGTAGCTTCCGTGGCTAATTTCTTTATGCATTTTTTTTTTTTTTTTAATTTATTTTTCTCAAAATCACCTTTCTGAAAAGGAGAACATGCCACTTTGGTTCTGGAGTTTTCATAATTTTTTTTTTTTTCTTTTTTTTAAGAAATCCATTTTTGGATCAATGTGCTCAATGTGATGGAATAAAAATGATAAATTAAACAAAGTTAGAACTGGTGAAATGTTTTTATTCTTCTGGATTTTCTTTACATAGAACCTTCCAAATTATTAAATGTCTTCTGGAACAATGTGGAAGCTTCCAGATAATTTCAGAATGTAACAGAACCTTCTAGAACCATCCAGATAATTCCAGAATGTAACAGAACCTTCTAGAACAGACTGGAACCATCCAGATAATTATGTGTGTTTGACTTAGCATATAAAACGGAGGACACATGAATTCCCAGTTTAATTGTCAACAGGCAAACAAACAGAGCAAGCAGTTCACCAAATTTGTGGTCCAACAGCATTTAAGTAAGCTTTTGTGAGGACTCTGGTGATTGAGTTGTATAGTGTTTTGTGGAAGGGACTGAGTTTGAAATGTCTTCTGCCTGGGGCCACAGGAGAGTTAAGTGTGCTGACTATGTGCATATCCATAAAAGAGTGATATATAAGACTAGCAGAAAAAACAGACTTTCTTCAGATTGAGAATAAGAGTGCTTATTTCAAGACTGTGTTTCAAAGTCAAAATGTTTCCAGTGATGACTTTCTGTGTTCTAAATGCTTTGACAGAATATCAAAAATGACACTAACTGAACAAGAAGAATGTTAATATGTTTTGAAAGCTGTGTCTGTTATGTATCTTTATTAAGAATTAAAATGCCATGTCAAATAAGACTAGGTTTTGATTTCATGAGACTATGTGTGACGAGTATGTGGCAATGGAAACTGGTTTAATGTATAGCAAAATTTTCAATTGTTTATAAAAAACCTGTTAAACTCAAAAGTGGAAGTTTTCCTTTTTAGGGAATGTAGTAGTCTATGGCCTACTGATTAACAGTCAAAAAATCAATTTTTGGGATTGACTTTTTTGAAAAAAAATTATTTTTGATTTTTCAAAAAAAAAAATTAAGAAGGCTATAGCAAGAGAACTTGGACACATATTTCCAAACGGAGGATGTCATTTTAATAAGAAAAATATTATCTTTCAAATAAAAACTGCAACAAAATATCTTGGAACTGTTCCAGAGATAGAGCGTTTTAAAATTTTGCCGAAAATCGCAAGTGAGAAATAGCACCATCTTTGGCGGCCTGTATCTCGGGCCAGGAATTTTTTTGAACAAAACAAAAAGAAAATACGGGTTTCTTACTTTTTCCTGAATTTTAACGATATGTTAAATTCAAAAACATCTGAGACTATGAAAGTAACCCCTCTGCCTAAATTGATATGTACTATACCTAGATAGAAAAACTCCCTTATTTATAAAAAAAAAAAAAAATAGTTAAAATTGTAATTTATTATGCTTCACCCATTTATTCTTATGTATTTTTTTTTTACTGATATGACAAGTTTTTCATATAAATTATTGTAAAGTGGTGCATGTTTAACACTAGACCGACGGAAGCGGTCATTTTGACCGCATAACTACTTTGAGAAACGATTCCTCCAAAACAGCTAATCCCAGCCCATTGAAATTTTATAACTTTTCTTATTTTCTTAAAGTTATTGAAAACACAGAAGAAAATTATTCTAGGTTTTATAATAAGAGAACAAATCCAATATCTTCCAAGAACCACGGCAGTGATCAAAGTAGTTATGCAGTCAAAATGACCTCTTCTGTTGTTGTTGAAAATAACAAAATTTTAGTAAGTTTAAAAGAAATTGTGTAATTAAATGTGAAAATTATGAAATAGTGTGCTTAAACCAAGCAAGTCACCAAGAATTACTGTTTTAGATCTGACTTGTTTTGTAAATAGTTTTTATACACACATGTGTCTGCTTTAAGAGGGATATCTACCTGCTTTAAAATGTGTTTTCCTTTCATTTGAACCCTTGTATGTCTTGTATTGTAAATCTAATTTTAAACATTTATGATTACAGAATATATATATATATGTGTGTGTATGTATTTTCTCTAGGATGCAGACACTGAAAACATCTTGGATTGCAAGAAGGAACTTGGATCTCCTAATTCGTAAGTTTTATGTTTTTCGACAGTGATTTCCGATTCTTAACCCTTTTCGGACGGTCGAGTCGCCCATGTATCGATTGATAACGTGTATTCAAGACTGCCGTCCGGAAAGGGTTAAGCCAGTTTCTAATTTCTGTCCCCAACACTATCAAGTTGATATAAGATTTTCATAGTTTATTTTAAAGTATCATTTTTCTCTAAAAGATTTATAAGTTACTAGCTGAATATCTGTTGAAAATCAATAATGTCACAATAAACATATCCCAAATGTAATATATATGCAGTTATACAATTGTGAGAATTTAAATGTTTCTTACTTTGTTGTTAAATAATTAGAATTATGAGATGTTTTGTTGACTTTATCAAACTATCTCAGGGTCGTTCCATGTGCACTGAGTGCAGCTGTTTGCTTGACCATTTTTTTTCCCTTTGTTTCTAAAACTAAAATAAATTTGTAGTTTTTATTTTTGTTTTTTTTCCCTTCCGTTTTTGATCTAGGCCTATTTTGATTGCCCAAAATTCGGGTTTTCTGGGTTTTGCAGAAATAACTCATAACTATCCAAGATAACTACACCCCCCCCCCCCCCCCAATATATGAAAAAAATAGATATTTATCGAAAAAAGATTCCATTTTTAAACTTCTTTCTACCGTTTTTTAGCACTAAACTTGCTAAACTATCAAAAATTGCAAATTTCACGGTCAAATATCTTTTCGACGGACTTTTAAAAAAAGAATTTTTTTTTTTTTCCCTCCTCGTATTGGTATTCTATAAGTAAGTGGTATGAATTACATTTTATGGTTCAGTTTGATTTTAGAATAATGAGGACTCCGAGTGTAGTGAAAAAGCACTCCCGACAAACAAGTTATGCTTTTAAGCTGTTACGAGCAAATGTAATGCCTATCATTAAAAACACTCTTTAATTGGATGTATTAAACCTTGTATATGATATTTTGAACTTTCTTTATTGGTCAGTTCAGGTGCACAGGAAAATGCAAAATTTGTATAAATTAGACACTGTAAAGCGAAAGTCTTCACCATCAAACTATTGGTAGAAATCATCAGAAATGAAGCTTATGCTTTCTATGAAGGGGGTGATATTTTGAATGTATTACGACCAGTAAGGCATGCTCAACCTACAATATTTCAAACTATAATATATCTGCTAATTGTTTTTAATGGTATTAATTTGTCCATAATAGTGGCCTACATGCATAATTTTTTGTTTGCTGTGAGGAGTGCTTTTCTAGTTTTCAGAATGTTTTCAGATTTTAGGAACTTTAGAACATTGTAAAATTTCAGGTTAAAATTTATGATGTTTAATTTGTCCGGTAGAAAAAAGCATTATGATATACTAAAAATATATTAAATCAAGTAAGTTCCTGAAATTTTGCAATGTTCTAAAGTTCCTAAAATCTGAAAACATTTTGAAAACTTTCTGAAATAAACCAAAGTAGACCTAATGACCAGTTACCCTAAATGCACAAATATGTAACTACATAAAATAAGAACACTTTAAAGAAAAAGAGAGAAACACAGAGTCTAAGTTTTCCAAAAATCTAACGTTTATTAAAATTTTAAACTTAACTTTTAAAGAACCATTAAATTTTACATATCATTAACTAAACAAATCAAATTAAACATCATAAATAAATTAAATAAATAAATTGAATTTATAAAGTGGCCAGTCATATAGTGGTAGTAAAAATGTTAGAATATTAAAAGTTAAAGAAAAAACAGCTTTTAATATTAATAATAATCAAGTTACAATATATTAAAAATTATAGAATTATTTGCCAAACTAGAATTTAAAATATAAAGGAACATCAGTTAGCCAAAAAGGAAATTTAGAATATAATAAAAATTTCAACTAAAAGTTAAAAAAAACCTCAAGTTCTGGTGACCTAAAATATATAGGTCAAGGGGTCTTATTCAAACCAATTTAATTTAACTTTAAAATAATGCAAAACTGATAAACAATTAAAATTAGAATAAAAACTTATTTCACTAATGAGGAATAGAATTAGAAAAGGTTTCACCAAGTGCTCCAAGGGAAAAACAGCAGAGATTTGCAGGAGGCAGTATTACCGGAAGATTCGCCAGACGTGCTGCAGATCCAGGGAAAAACAAGCAGAAGAGATCCATGTCATGGGATCAAATTTATGTCCAGAAGAACTCTGGAAAAACGGTCGTTCCACGAAGTCCGACTCCAGGGGGGTGGGGGGGAGATTTTCCAAATCAGCCACACATCCAGTAATGCCGAAGTTAGATAATTTCTCCAAATCGTAGCAGCGGACTTTTGGCATCAGAACGGAACTCGAGGCATATGTCCGTTTAACACATAATGAAAATGTTGATTCCATTCTTCATAAAAAAAAAGCTGCACAACTTGGGAAAATAAACAATTTCTTAATTGACTGGTAAACTTTCCGACATCTCAAACAGCTCGGAATACGGTGGATTACTAATTAACAACTCTTCATTCTGTGTGTCTAGACCCAACAAATGCCCGGCTCTCTCAGCTTCCAAACAAAAACATCAGAGAGTATGGGAGAAGGATTCAAATAAAAAAAGCGGCAAAGGACTGCTGATCATAAACTAAATACAGCTGCTTTCATCTTGGGAAAAACACATCACAAACTTACCCGGGGATAATAGAACTTTTCATGCAGAATTCGAACTTCAGCTTGGCTCGCACCGAAGTGCTAAAAATAACAACTTTAAACGATTACATTCCAATCCAAAGGGGAAGAGCAAAAGAAGAGAAGAGCGAGTATGAAAAGAGCACGAATGTATTTATATACTGCTAAACATCGCTGCCACACATTGTAAAAAAAATTATCGATGAGCGATAAAATAATTAATGACAGGCGATTTTAATATTACGGTCATCCTATCAAAAACTCAATTTTAAAGAGAACAGGAATTTTAAAGCAGATAAACATTAAAAAGAAATGAGGTGAAACTATTTGGAATATACGAATTCAGCATAATTTAAATATGAATGTTTCTAAAATATTTAAAAAGCTGAGAATAGAATAAAACTGAAAAATCGCGATAAATCAACGAATTCTTAACCGAGAACAACAAACCAAAGGGAATAAAAAGGACAATAAATGGAATTACAAATTAGCCAATTTAAATAAATTTAAATTGCTGAAACCTAAAAGGAATGAACTTTCGCCTTTTTTAACACAAAACCTATGGAATAGAACCTGTTTGGAACAGAAGAGTATTAAAAACCTAAGCAATTAGAAAATGGATAACTAAAAGAGAATGACTATGTAAATAAGACCCCTGAACACATTTAAATTAAAAACAAACTTCCTAAAATTATTAAATAGCCAAAAGTAACTGAACATATTACTCACCATACCAAGTACATCATCAGAGTGTTAAAGAGGTTTTCAAAATATGAAAGAGATCAAAACTGCTTGGCGTAGCTCTTTGTGTACAAACTCTTTAAATGACTTAATGAGAATATATTTAGATACGCCAGACATTGAACATTTTGATCCGATACCAGCAGTTTCATTCTGGCTGGAAAGTGAACAAAGAAACAGAAAAAATGTCTGTGCTTCTGTCACAGAATAACATTTCATTATGTAGTTGTTCGGCAGTGTACATTTCACTTCACTTTATATGGTTTATTCCACAAGAATTAAATTACATTTTATGTAAAGCTTCATTTATATTTTTTAATTGAACTAGGTATGGTATTTATGAATTTATGGAAATCCACATAATAACATTCCACATGTAATTATTTTATTAGAAGTCCCGTGTATGGACGAGTAACAAAGGTTGCGGACCACTGAAGTCACGAAGTCACTGGTCCTTTTTCTAATTTCTACCCCTGTGGTTTTTTAATATAAACAAACAGATTATTTCTCACAGACTCTGCTATGTTATAATTGAGTATGGATTTTGATTTTAGTTTAAGGATTGCATTGGTGAATTATTGGAATGTAAGAAAGTATTTTCAAGTTTGGGTTTTAGAGGAATGTATGGTAGTGAATTTATTAGGTTATTTCAGATAAAAGAATGGCTGGGTCAAGATGTTTTCTATGTATGGAAAAGTATACTCGCATGTTAATTGAACCGGATAGTTAATGAAAGTGAAGATTCATGGAACTTTTGTATTTATGATGAGTGCACGGACAGCTTTTATGAATGCTAAGATGGCAATGTTGGTCTGTGCGTGAATCCGTGTTTTGAAATATATCATACATAAAAGACATATTAAGTAAAATAACAATACTATTTTCTTCTTAAAAATTGTACATAATCTTTTAACTATATAAAATTTTGAATACAACCATTTGGATGTTTTTCCTGCATAACAAATAACTATTTTGATCAAGTTAATTATTCATTTTTAATCATTTAAATTTTTTTAATATTTAAATAAAAGATAATTTGTGTGGAATGCTGTGCTGAATGAGTGATTTTTAATGAATTTTGTTCGGAGTTAAGCTTAGTGTAAAAAAATGTGTTGTCCTTTGGGAACTGTTCGGAAGTGAAACGCTCTGTCCTTTGGGCCACAGCAGTTCCGGAATGTTGACATCTGCAAAGGGTTAATACAAAAAATTTAATTTTGGGGTTGGTCCCCATTCTAAGATAATTAACTTTGATATGTGCAATTTTTGAAATTTTTCAAATTTAGTGTTAAAAAACAGTAGAAAGGAGTTTAAAAATGAAATTTTTTCTTGATAAGCTAAAAGCTGTGTTCCTCTAGTTTGTGGTGAAAAATATTAGTTTCTGGTTTTTATCCCTTTTGGAGCCACCTGAAAACGGCGATTTTGCAATTCATATTTGCTGAGTTTAGATTAATTTTTATCTTGTTAAAGGGTCATTCCATATCAAATCAACACAAGTAAGTGACATTTTCATTCCAGCCGACGCCCCTTTTTTGTTGTCTACTCATATGACTCTATGTAAAGTTTTAGCCTCCAATTTTCATTAGTATTTTATTTATATAAATTTGAAATTTGTAAAATCTTGTTATTTTATGATTCTTGACATATTTGAATGGTTTACAGTAGTATCGTTGGAAACCTAATTCTTATAACCTTTTACAATATAGTTCATAAAAGTTTTTCAATTCATACAATTGAGATCGTTAAACATTTATAAGCATAGCTGTTTTATTGAATAAAAAATTATAAGAAAAAAATCATAATTTGTTTGAGCTGAGACTTGTTTTACAGAAAATTAATTCAAAGTATTTATATGCAGTGCCTTTTTCTCATTCATGTTCTAGGATGGTTTCTCCATTCCACTATGATAGTATGCCACTTACTGGTACCTCACAAAAATAAAAAGTGTTTAGTTAGTGATATCTCATCAGAGCAGCCCATTCTAATAGTAAGTGACACACTAACAATACACTAACTGTTTAGCAAAATTATTAAAATTTGAAATTTTTTTTACACCTGCTTTCATTTTAATTTTTCTCAGTTGCGATATTTCAGACTGCCTCTACTCTCAAATATGTTATTAATGGCTAAGTGCATTATTTACTGATCATTCGTCCAAATAGTGGCCAGAATGTGAACCATTTGCCATCACATAACTTTACCCCAGCACACCATGAGGGAGCAGAACATTTTAGACCCTTTGTGGACACTATAAAATCCATGCTCAAAGATGGGACTCGAACCCACAACCCAGCAGTCGAAAGTACGCAAGGAAATGCTGGCCTTAGACCTCTCAGCTATCAGGCTAACCCCCAGATATGTCAGCAGATGATGAAACAAACAAAACTTTATTCCTTATGAATATTTGTATTCTTCTTAATTTTCACTTTATGTACTTGGCTTCTTCATTTAATCTTTTCCTTAGCATGTAGTTATAAAATTGCTAGTACATTTCATCCATCCCAAATATCTGTTTTTATGGAGTACCCATCCATTTATTCAATAGAAGCACAAGATTTTTACTAGACTAAACAATTTATGGCCTTAAAACATGAAAGCACAGCTGGAGGTGGAGGTCATTTGTGGGAATGGCACTATTAGAGGACTATGTAAATTCTAAAAATAAAATGCAAGATTTTATTTATCTTTATTCTACTAAACTAGGGTTTAACATCACTGAAAGACATTATATTTATATAAAGGGCAGGGATCATATACAGGGTGTATATGAACTGATGGTCAGAACTGTAAGAGGTTATAGAACTCACCAAAACAACTTTCACAATACAATGTGGGGTCGGAAAGCAACCGGCGAGCCGCAAGAAGGTGCTTTCTCTAGAGTGGATGAAACGTCGCATCAAAATGGAGAACACAGTAAAGACGAATAATGGAAATTTGTTGACAAAATGTTTACAATAAATGCTCAAATGAACGACCACCAACTGCGAGACAGGTGCCACAGTGGTGACGGAGTGAATCATGTACACTTTGGAAGCTTCCTGGCATTTCATGAATGTCTGCAGTTCATGAATGTCTGCAGCTGCAACGCTAATTTGGGCGACAAGGTCCTCTGGGGCCATGCAATGGGCCCACCTCGGCCAATCCATCTGTTTGGAAAGGCAATGTCCAGGTAGTTCCACCCAAACCTGGTGTAATGTTCTGGCGCTTCGTTGTGCTGAAACCATATAACCGCTCGATGATTGGCTGGTACAACACATAGTCACCAGAAGACCTTGTCTTCCGAATTAGCATCACAGCTGCAGACATTCGTGAAATTCCAGGAATTTTGACGCGACGTTTCATCCACTCCAGAGAACCGCCCTTTCGCGGCTCGCCGGTTGCTTTCCGACCCCACATTGTTTTGTGAAAGTTGTTTATTTTGGTGAATTCTATAACCCCTTACAGTTCTGACCATCTGTTCATATACACCCTGTATATACACAAAATAGCAATATTAGGGAGTGTACTTAAAACGAAATTATGATGTATGATATTTGCATTTTCTCTCATCTTAAAATTCAGCAACATAAGATGTATAAAATGTTTATGACAGTTAAGAATAATGGTCTTTAATTCTTAAGAATTATTTAATCATACATACTTTTGTGTGGATTTCCAGCATTTTTCGAATAGCTGCTCATATAACATATATTTATTTTTAATTTTTTTTTACTGTGAGCCCCTGATTTTCCAAACTTCAAAGTTTTGATAGCAAATAAAGTTTTGATAATAGAGATAAATAATATATCAACAAAATATAGTTTCTTGAAAAAAAAAATTAATGTACAGTTTTGCAGTTCAAGTGTAAAGGTCAAATCAAATGACTTTGAAATAAAAAATATCATTTGCTGGGTTATGTGACATATCACACTGAAGGTCACATTTTAGGCTATAAAATAAGTCTTATTTCAACACCATGGGTAGATTAAGTCAAAATATACAGAAGTTCAAATATGTCAAGAATAAAAAATTACCAAATTTTCCAAACTTCAAATTTTTATACCTAAAAAAAAATTAAGGAATACATTTTCCCCTATATATGAGTGGACAACAAAATAGCCTAGTTTAAAATTAAATCAGTGCCGGTCAGGTTGGAGACTGTGTTGATTTGACATGTATTGGAAATGATCCTAAACTAAAACCAAAATGCAATTTAAATATTTATTCTAAAAGCTCAAAATGTCTACTTTTAGAGGAAAAATCTTTGTTTTGTTATCTTGGATAGTTATAGAGTTATAGCCTTTTCCGCAAACTCCAGAAAATCGGAATTTTTGCTCATCCCGTCAAGTAAAAATAGGCTCAGGTCAAAAATGGTGGCAAATATATAAAAAAAACTGAAAATTGTTTTGTTCAGCACACAAAAGGCACTAACTATGGTAAAATGGTCAAGCAACCCACTGTGCTCATTTCACATGGAATCACTTGTACAATATTTATAGTTTCTATCTTGATTGATTTCTTAAACCTTATTCCATATCGTTATGTCAATTAAAGGGATGATTTTATATATTTGGCAAATCAAACATTTTGGTGTTCTGTACCTCTAAGGTAGCAAATATTGAAAACTTAATTTGTACATTTTTTTTTTCCTATATAGCAATCTACTCTTGCACAAATTTTAAAGTCTCTATCTCATCGCAAAGTATGTTTTATTATAGTATCATTTCACATTTTCAAATGTTTTGGTATTGAGCACCCCCCTTCCCTTCCTCCTTAAATGAGCATTGTGAAAAATTTGATTTTCCCTGAGGTTTTATTGAACAATTGGCCCGTGCATCAAATATAAAGTCTCTAACTCTTTTTTCACATTTTGAATGTTTTGGTGTGTAGCATCCCCCCCCCCCCTCAAATAAACTTTTAAGAGAAATCCAATTTTTCACAAGTTTTATCAGATTTTTTGTGTACCAGATTTGAAGTCTCCATTTTACTTAAAAGAAGGTGTTCTTCATTTTTTTTTAACTAATCGAAGCAATTTGGTGTGCAGCACCCCTAAAGTAGCAAATATTACTGAATAAAACTGAAATCATACACTTTCCTTCAAATTATCTACCTATTCATCAAAAGTCTATCTCATCACTAACAAGGGAAGGCTTTACAATAGTTCCATCGGATTGCAATATTTCATGCCCTATCTTGTAAAGGACCATGAATAATGATAAAATGCCACGGCTTTCATCTGTTAAGTGATAGGGAGCGCCATAATAACAATATGAAGTTGTCATGCAGACGTGTTCTACTGACATGCATTATTAACATTTTAGTGTGAAAATATTATCCTTCTCAGTTATTATTATTTTGAAATAAAATGGATAATAATGGTAAGTAGTAAACGCTAAATTTATTACTAATATAATTTATATCTTATTAATTAGCTAAACAATTGCCAAGACATGGTCATAAAGATTGATCAAACACGACAAAGACATGATTCCCTGTCATATTAATCTATCTGATTCGCTATCGTACCATAATATATCCTTTTCAGTAATTTCGATTGTTTTCCAACTTCTGAATAATTAAATCAAATAGAAACTCTACAAATTCGTGATCTTCCAGACTTGGAATAGGATGTGTTTTAAATTCTTTGTTGATTCTTGTTTGTAGCAAGTTCAACACATTTGCAGGATTGATTGATATTTTAACAAATTTACATAATCAACAATTACAATAAATTTTAATTTCTAAACAAGTGTGTCAGTTTATATAACTAACATATTTCAAAGTACGAGTGAATTAATGAGTCTAACGAAGGCAGCAGAAACAGCTAACTAATGTTAATATCCATGCACAATAATACTATTGCATTTCACAGAACATACAACCAAATGGTTATTAATACAGAAGCAGTGTCCTTTTTTCCCATCTTCAGTTGGCATACTACCGATTGTAACACTGTTTCAAGTAAAAATATAAAATTTAATTATAAGACACTTTAACCAATTTATAACAACGAAATTGACGTGCTACAAGCATGTAGCACGTAAACAAAATTCATTTCTGAGGTGCTGTGCATGACAAGTTCAGATTATTATTGTGGCGTCCCCTGTCACTTAATAGATGAAAGCCGTGGCATCTTATCATTATTTATGGTCCTTTACAAGATAGGACATGAAAGATTGCAATCCGAGAGAACTATTGCAAAGCCTTCCCTTGTAAGTATGATTTTCTATCATTTTACCTTTCAAACGCTTTAGTGTGGAACATCCCACACCTACTCTAGTAGGGCGCGGTAGCCCATTGGTTAGCGCGCTGGAATTGCACTCGGTTGGCCCGGGTTCGATTCCAGCCACTGCCAAAACTGCCGCCGTGTTCATGCGGAGTCCGATCACGTTAAACATGTGGGTCCGAAAGTCCTTCCGAGAGGTTGGTGGTAGGGGAAGGAGGGTACGGTCCCTGTGGATGCCTCCCCCACTGGGTTCCGGTCTAAATTGGGTGGCACTTCTCGACCGTCCAAACAGTTACCTTACACCTTTCTGGTAGGTCGGACGGTCTGGTTTCAACACCTACTCTAGTGAACATTTTTGAAATAATTGATTTTCTTCAGGGAATTAATCGAAGGATTGAACAGTGTATAAAATTTCAGTCTCTATCTCACTTAAAAGACATTTCTCATTCATCAAATTGAATATTTTGTTGTGTAGCACCCCTAAAGTAGCAAATATTTGAAAATTAAATGGCACACTTTCTTGCTTTTGTTGGGGGGGGGGGAAGAACATTTTATGATATACCAAAGACAAACATTCTATCATTCTAAATATTCTAAGTTTTCCAAGTTCTTAGAACCCAAAAATCATTCATCTGGAATACACTCTGAAATTGCACTCTGAAAAAGTTCTAAAGTTCCTCAAACCTAAAAGCATTCTAGCAATAAATTGAAAATCTTAAATTAACTGAAAGAGGACCTATTGACCAGTTTCCCTACGTGTACAAATATGTACTCCTGTAAAATATAAGAATTGACACTTTCCTAAAAATAAAAACATTAAAAGTAAAAGAGAGAACACAGATTTTAGGTTTTCAAAATCTAACGTTTATTAAAATTTTAAACTTCATTTTAAAAGAATTTCCAAAACATTTTACATCTCATTAACTAAAAACAAACATCTTAAATAATAAAAATAAATGGAATGGCCGGTCGTATAGTGGTAGAAAAACGTTAGAATATTAAATTTTAAAGTTAACAATATTAAACTTATTCAATTATTTGTCGAAATTAGAATTTTAGATAAAAAAAACATAAGTTAGCCAAAAGGGAATTTAGAACAAAATTTAAAAGATAACCACAGGTTCAGGTGACCTAAAGTATATAAGTCTAAAGGGGTCTTATTCTACTAACACAATTAAACTTTAAAATAAATAGTCTAAACCGACAGAAGCAAATAAAAATCAGCATTTAAAAGATATCACCCGGATGTAGAGCCGTCATGGAACATGCTGGATGCATCAGATCCCAACAGATGAGACGAAGATGGAAAGGCAAAAGTCCAATCGCTTAATCACGAGGAAAACCATCCTTTCCTGTTCAAAAGAAGGGCCGTTCACACGACAGCAAGCTCCTCAACGTCGAAAATTCGATCAGCACCAAACCTCAATCAACGATTTCTTCATCGGAAACAATGGACACTTCTTTACTCATCAGTACTAAACGCCGAGCATATAGTCCAGTAATTTCATATGGAAATGCCGACTCAATACGTCATTTAAAGAATGCACACTGACAACGATAAACAACCGCCTAATTGGCGTCACAGCACTTCTCAAATCCACATGGCAGGCGAGAGCTTGTAGACACAATAATTTCGGATGCTCCCAACTGTTTAGAATAAACCTCGCCTCCACGGCGGGAAAAACAGATTGAAGACGCTACAACTTCATAACAGATCAGACGTTTAATTAGCCGGGATAAACATTTTATTTTATATGCAGCGTTAAGAGTACGCACTTAAGTCATAGCAGGAAACAAGAATCGTGGGCTGGACATCGTAAATTAAACACGAACAAACTTAAAAGTCGCGAAAAAGACATTCCACAGAATGTGTGCCTAACGGCACAGGACAGCTTAATAGCTTACATCCCCTTGTTCTAATCCATAAGCAGAAGAAAAGTGAAAAAAAGAGATCGAAAAAGTGCGCGATTTGCTTATATACTGCGAAACATCGCTGCCACAGACTGTCAACAAAATTATCGATGAACGATAAAATAATTAATGACAGACGATTTTAATATTACGATCAACCAATTAAAAACTCGAAACTTTAAAGAAGAGCAATGG
Organism: Amaurobius ferox; assembly: GCA_951213105.1. Taxonomy (NCBI): domain Eukaryota; kingdom Metazoa; phylum Arthropoda; class Arachnida; order Araneae; family Amaurobiidae; genus Amaurobius; species Amaurobius ferox. The sequence goes on along the minus strand of OX578139.1, from coordinate 49,048,280 downwards.
AATTTCGGAGCAGACGAAAATTAAAAAGAAATGAAGTGAAACGATTTGGAAAATACGAATTCGGCAACAATTTAAATATGGACGATTCTGAAATATTTAAAATGCTGAAAATAGAATAAAACCGAAAAACTGCAATGAATTAACGAATTTTTAACAGAGAGCAATAAATTTGGAATCAAATTAAAGGGGATAAAAAGGGCAATAAATGGAATTCCAAATTAGCCAATTTAAATTGCTAAAACCTAAAATGAACGAACTTTCGCCGTTTTTAACACAAAACCTATGGAATAGAATATATTTGAACAAAGAATATCAAAAACCTAAACAATTGGAAAATGAAGAGTGACTATGTAAACAAGACCCCTGAACACATTTAAACAAAAAGCAAAACTCCTAAAATAATTAAATATCCAAAGGTATAACCCAACACTTTCGAATCATCTACCCATCATACACTAAATTTTAAGTCGTTCTTATCATGAAGTATATTTTTCCATCATTTCACCTTTTGAACATTTGGGAGCAGCCTCTTTATTGAGCAATTTTTAAAAATTCAATTTTTCCAAGGGGTGTTATCGAATGCTTGACCCATGTACCAAATTACAAGTTTCTATCTATTCGGGAAGAACCTAAAATAAACGTGACAGACTGACACTTTGCAATTAGTATATTTGAAGTCTATCTCATCTCGAAGTGTGCTTTTCCATCTTTGCACCTCTCGGACGTTTTGTGGTGGAGCACCCACTCTACTGGACATTTTAAAAAGAGTTTGATTTTCCTGGGGAGTAGGGAATTATTGAACGAATGACCCGTTTACCAAATTGCAAGTCTATCTATTTGGGGAAAGCCTAAAATAGATGTGTGGTGGACAGGAATGAAACATTTGAAATCTAAAACCATGTATAATATGTACAAAAACTTGTATAATACATATAAAATCCTAAAACCCCTTCACGTAAAATTTCAGTTGAATAAAATCTAACTTTATAGTTACAAATTATTTTCCTACTTAAAAAAAATGTAATATCACTGTGCAGGCCTCAGGAAAGTCCTTTTAAAAAAATGTAAAAATATTATTATCACAGTTAATGTTCATGTTCAGATAACTGGATTGTTATGTCATGTTCCTGGCATGAGTGATAAGGCTCTTACCATTAAATTTTCATGAATTTTGATAATTATTTTCTTTTCTTAAAATAACTGTCAATTTTTTGTTTTATTTTAAAATAGTCTTATTTATTTTTTAAATGACTATAAATTTCTGACTTTTTATTTCCTTATAAATCTTTTTATTTCTTAAATCTTGGACATGTAGAAAAATAATTAATATACAACAGATTAACAATTTTTATAAATACATACTATGTTATGGACTAGGATTGAATGTTTTTTTTTTAATTTCTATTACATTTGTTGTGTACATAAGGTAAAATTTGTTGTAAAAAAAATATGCACGTATAAGATATGTAAACTTCATATATTATATGTATAAAAAATCCATAAAGTACTTTTCTAATGTTCAATCCAGTTTTGCTTTCTTTAAGTATAGCATCATGCAAATATGCTTTACTAAATTGTTTATGCCAGTATACCATACACAATACTGGCATTCAAATATTTTCTATATCTAATAATTCAATATTCTATATATTTATAAAGATCTATAATAATTTTGTATTTTTTTTTTTAGGGATGGTGAAGTATCAAAACCTTCTGTACCTGATATCCTTTCTTTTCACTTGTGTTATGAAAAGATGGATTTTTAATTGTATATATAGTAGAACTTTGTTGAATAAGAGTTCCTCCTAACTCTAAAAATTAAATGATCAAAATTTTTTATTTCAATGAAAAAAATGTATTGCTCAAACATTACATTTATTTACACAACATACAAAAATATAATAAACATAGTGTAAATGACAAAACTTTAGTAAAATTAAATTGCATTTCTCTAACACATAAGTCTACTTTAATTAGGGTTTAATATTTACAAAATTTAATCAGAAGTTAGTCTTAAATCACATTTTATAGCTACTAATCTTTTTTTCCCCTTGTCATTTTGGCAAAGGATAGGTCAATTAAATTTGGGGATCAATTCAAATGCTATTTTTGATGTTTGGTGACTAGATTTTGGTGGAATGCATGTCTTCCCCCCCCCCCCCCCCCCCAGACACATGAATTACACTCTTTTTTCTTATCATTTTGGCTCAAAATAAATCAAATAAATTTCGGGGATCAATTGGATATAGTTCAAATAAATTTTAGGGATAAATTAAAAAAATATATATATTTTTTTTCAACAAGATTTCAGCAGAGCGAATTTGTCTCCTATAGACATGGAGATTGCAATCTATATTTGTATTTCTCAGCAACGTTTTACATAATTTATGCTGTTTAGGATTTTCTATAAATTGTAGAGATATCTTTTTAACATTTTATAAATCAGGTAATTTTATGGGAAGAAACAAAAACCATCAGAATATTTTCACTTTTTTAATGGAAGAACAGGACAAATGGTGACTTTCCATAAAAATCAAAAAACTTTGCAGCCATGCAATTCTAATGAAATATGTAATAAAAATGCATGTTAAAATGATAGGACCTAACCAAAATAACTGGAAGATCTGTAACATTTCATTACAAACTAGCTGCATTAAAGATAAAAAAGCCAAGCAGCTTTAATTTCGGACACTAATATTGAAATGTAGCACTCAAATCTTGCCTCCATTCCAGAAATTGGAAATACAGACAAGATTTAATTACTGCAAATCTTAATTATAGTTTAATTCCATTCTGCTTTACAATGCAGTAAAAAAAGCTTACATTCTTACAATGCAAGTTATTCTTATTCTACACTAGCAGTTTACCCGTTCTTCGTATAGAATATATAATATAAAAAGTTTTAAAATTCACAATCGTGTGCAAATTCCTATAATATTCTAAAGAACATTGTTATTCAAAGCATTCTAAAGAAATTTAAGAATCTGTGTTCTTGCTATACAAAATTATTTTCACAGGCAGGTCTGAAGAATGAAATATCCTGGTCCCAATTGTAAACAAATTTACAAAAAATATGAAATTAGATCAATATGTGCCAAAATAAAAGTGCTAAAATTGTATGGGAAGATATACTAAATATATTCTTGACTATTTGAAGATATACCTGTGTATTAGTAGAAAATTGCCCGTACAATATACGAGTTTCAAAAATCTTTACCTAAAAATAACATAACGTAATAAATTGAAAATGTAAATAATCTCCATAATCTTTAAATCTGAAGGCCATAATCGATTCCAATATATACCAAAATGAAAGTGTTAAAATCATGTACCCCACTACTTATATTCTCATAGATTAGAAGATATATCCATGTATTAGTAGAAGTTGCCCATACTACAATATGAGTTTCAAAATATTTGCCGAAATGAAACAGATAATGTAATAAATTGAAAATGTTAATAATCCTCGTAATCTTTAAACCCTAAGGCCATTAGTGATGCTAAAATGAAAGCTCTAAAATTGTATGGAAAGGTATACCCGTGTTAATTACATTTTCGTAGATTAGAAAATATGCCAGTGTTTTAGTAGAATATTACCCATACATATAGCCATTCTTCACACAATATATAATATAAAGAAATATAAAAATCACAATCAAAATGTGCATAAATTCCTATACTCGGCCCCTGCTCTTCCAGGTGGTCGTGCCCATGGACTGCGCCTATTCATGGCCTGAACCAAGGGCTGACCGCTGGCTGGTGTCGAGCTTGATGGATGTTCTCTCTGACCCTGCCCGGTGAATGTCTCCATCGAGTCAGCGAGCTGGCTGCGGCTCCGCTGGAATGGAGATTAGTTAGCCCCGCGGCTTGCCTTAATATGGCGTAAACCTCACAGTCGCCTGGCAAGTTCGCTTAATTCTGTCCTTCTGGTATAAAGATTATGGGGATTATTGATATTTTCAATTTTAAACGTCATCTGTTTTATTTTGGCAAAGATTTTTGAGACTCATATTGTAATACGGGTAATCTTCTACTAACACTCGGACATATCTTCTTATCTATGACATTATAAGTAGTACGGGTATATCTTCCCATATAATTTTGGCACTTTTATTTTGGCATATATTGGAATCAATTACTGCCTCCTGGTTTAAATATTACGTATTTATTGATATTTTTAATTTATACATGTTTTTCCACCAGTTTATAACAGCTTCTTTAATTATAGGTTACGAAGGTAAACCAACTTTATATGTAATTTCCTTTTATGTTAAAAATTTGTATTTCAGCAATCGCTGAAAATAAATTACTTTTAAAGGTTGAAAAGTTAGGAAAACATGCTAAAACCTGTAGTATATCCAAATCTGTATTATAACCAAGTTCCATTGTACTATAAGGTATATTAATTAATATTTCCAAACTGCAAAAATTACAGTAATTTCTGGTAAAATATCTGCAGAAACAAACGTAAATGCCACAGGGGTAATAATTCACTAAGAAAATCCAACAGTGAACAAAAGCACCACTCCCAGTGTAGCCCGGCCGTCCAAATTGTTGCTCACGTCCTAGGATGAGTCAGGCTGTCTGGGTCTTCAACATCCAGTGTAACCATAGCTGAAATAAAGTAGTAGCGATTTCCTGACATTGCCATTGCATACTGAATGTAAGTTTAACAGAATTTTTGGTAAGCAAGTTTTATGACAATAAATAATCCAGAAACAATTGCTGTTAAAAAATTGTGTTTTAGTTTTAAAAAGTGTTCTGCTTATATTTATTTTTGTTCCCTCTATGACTGCATTTTATAATTCATGAGATAGATCAAGTGAAATCACTATTATTTCAAAATACATATACAGTCTACATTTTCTCTGGCTACAACTGAACACATTTACTAATTGCATTCAATTTCAATATTTTGAATTGGAACATGGAGGCATTAAAATTATATTAAAGTATCAAGTTTCGATCCATATCGTTTCAAGTAGGTGACTCATTAACGTTGAAAAATAAATTGAATTTTCGCATATTTGCAGCATTTAGTAAAATATTACCTTTTTAATTCTTGCAAAATTCAGTTTTTATATCGAAATATATTGTACTTATTTTGGAAATTTTTTCACTTTTATAAATTGGGCTATCTATATGTTGAAATTGTTTTCTTAACATTTTACTAATTGGACAAGTTTCCACAATGATAGAAAAACTGAAGCAGCAGACTAAGGAGTTGAAGGAGAAGACATTACAGCAGGAATGGTAAGAATATAATTTCTATTTTTGACTATCATATGACTTGTTCAACTTGATATTAATATCAAATGATGGATTTAAGTGCACTGTGTCTTCTGTATGTTAATATGTTCAAATCATTGCTTCAGTTTTGTAATTTCAGTATCAGAATTATATTTTAGAAATTAAAAGGGAATACTCATTCTTTATATAGTTAACAAAGTTGTATTTGTATACATGACCATTGGAACAAAAATTGCCCTCTCAGTGTAAAATATAGCATGTGTGAACTAGTTTTGCTCTTGTTCTAATGATAACAATGTTTGTCCATTGATACAGTTTTTAAATTTTAGACCATCCTGTAGTGTAATATCTATACAATATAGATTTATGCTCTCGAAGTGTATGGGGATGATTTCCAAATTTTATCTGAATTTAGACAAATACAAAATCAATTCCTTTTATTGATTTGTATACAAACATAACATGCTTATTTCGTCATATTTGGGGCCTGTCATGCTGTGCTGGAATATTTTTTCTTGCTATTTGTTTTTAATTATCATATTATTGTTATTATACACCTCAAAGTTTACAAAAAATCTCTGTAAACAAATCCAATAATTATTATCTTTAAATGTCAATTAACTTATATTAAGTATAAATATTAGATAAAATGATTGTGTTCAATCTAGCTAGCCTTAGTATGTGTCAGAAATTAGAAACCTAAAAGAAAACCTAATCACTCATAAACGAAAGATGGAGCTATATTTGTTTCATGTCATTACAAAAAAAAATTTTATATTTATAAAAGTTATAATAAGATGCTCATGTAATAGAAAGTAAAATTGATATTAATTTTTGATTTGAAAGAAAAATTTATTTATTATCTTTTGGCAGTTTCTTTATGACATTTTATATAAATTTGGCTTGATAAGTAGAAAATTTAAAATATTTGAAAACAACTCAAAAGCTAGGCAAAATAGAGACATTTTAAAGCAGGTTTTTCTGTTAAAATTAGGGTTGCCGGATTTTAGTCAGACCAAAAAAAGCCGGACGGCTTTTCTTTGTTTAAACCGCTTAAAAAAAAGCCAGCTTTTATTAAAGGATGAAGATGGATGGAAACAGATGCACTCTTGCACGCACGTGATTCGCATTCATGAGGACCATGGTTCTGTCCCCACCGGTTGTGTGTTTTACTGAATGTCTCTACAAACCATGAAAACTTTCTGCTGATCTTGCAAAATCGTCTCTCCAAACACACAGCCATGTCTCCACTCTACCATGTCTGATATAAAAATCACATGAATCTCATGTATTATGCAAATGAAGATGGAACGTCATACCTGTTCACCAGAGACTACTACTATAAAAAGGATGTTTCTGCTGGGTTGTACGTTAAAGCGGAGAGTTAAGGCAAAATTTGGCAGTAACGAGTATTGTGAGATGTTAATTTACGGTGAATGTGGGCGTAAGGCAAAATCAGCTGCAAGGCTGTATCGTGAACGTTTCCCTCAAAACCCGCATCCTACATGGCAGACCATCTTAAAAGTTATAAAACGTTTAAGGGAGACGGGCTGCGTGACCAGCCGACCTCGAATTCGTACACCTCGTAATGTAGGACGCAAAGTGCAACCTGAAGATGTGCTAGCATACTCTCTCGCCCATCCTCAGAGCAGCACAAGAATGATTAGTGAAAATTGTGGCCTCTCAAAAAGCCGCGTCTGGAAAATCCTGAATGAATCAGGTGCTCATCCATACCGATCCACACCTGTGCAGGAATTGTTGCCAAGAGATGCTGAGAGACGTTACACATGGTGCAACTTTGTGATGAATAACTTAGAAGTCCACCCAACATTCCTGGCAGACATAATATGGACGGATGAGGCATGTTTTTCGAGGAACGGAATGTTTAATAGACAGAACGTTCATACCTGGTTGCTGGAAAATCCAAGATATGCCGTCGAAGTTCGACATCAACAACGCTGGTCGATTAATGTTTGGTGTGGAATTTTTAATGACAGGCTCATTGGACCAGTATTTTACGAGGGCACGTTAACGGGACAACGGTACTTGCAGCTTCTGCAGGATGTAATAACAGACTTTGTTGAGAATCTACCATTGCACCAAGTCCTAAATGTATGGTTCCAACATGACGGCGCACCTCCGCATAAGATTTCAAACGTTCAGCAGTACCTAATAGAGACATTCCAGAATCAAGTCATTGGGTATGGTGCTTCGGTGGAATGGCCCCCGCGATCACCTGATTTGACCCCATTGGACTTCTTCTTATGGGGACACATAAAAGGGCAGGTATATGCGACCCCTCTGCCAACATTGCAGGATCTTTGACGATGCATTATTGATGCTTGTGCTTCTGTAACACCTGCCATGTTGCACAATGTGCAGCGAGAAATCCAGTCCAGAGTGCATGTGTATAGTGGCTAACGGAGAGCATTTTGAGCAATATACTATTGTAAATAAATGATCTTGAAGACAGAGAAGTGTCTCAGTTTCTTTCTTCCACTCTTTATGACATGACAATTTTCGAAATCGTGACCAAACTAATGTTCATTTTTCGCATTTTATTTTTAGTATTAATCTGCACAAGGTATCTTTTCATACTAAATCGAGAGTGCTCTACAACTTTCTAATTGACTTTTTTCACGTATCTTTCACCGTTTACGAGATAGTACTGCTAATTCCAAAATTTGCCCATAGATGGCATTGTAAGTTGTCTCATCGAGTAGCGCATAGCCTTTTTACTATACCTAGACACCAACTTTATGGCCTAAGCTGTCACCGTTTAGAAGTTAAGGGGGGGGGGGTGTAACGGATATAAGTAGGCACCCTGTTGTTGTTGTTGAGACCCAGACCGTCCGACCTACCAGAAAGGTGTAAGGTAACTGTTTGGACGGCCGGGAAGTGCCACCCAATTTAGACCGGAACCTAGTGGGGGAGGCATCCACAGGGACCGTACCCTCCTTCCCTTACCACCATAGGCACCCTGTATACATAAATCCCAATATTTTAAAGTGTCTCATTTAAATATTATCATCGGGTTATTTTTATACTGCACCAGTATAAATGAATAAATATTTAACTAAATAATATAATTTTTTGCATAAATGGTGTGATTGTGCAATTCATTTTGTATCATCATGCATTACTGAGAGTCCACAAGCAACTTTTTCCCATCCATCTTCATCCTTTAATTATTGCACAATAGGCAAACTAAACTTGGTTAATTTTAAAGAAATATTTTGCATAATTAACCAAATATTATGAGAGTTAATAATGATAAGAAAAATGATTCATATAGTTAACATTCTCTAGCAGTGTTTTGAATCTAAAAGGTTTTTTTTTTCTCTCTCTCCCCCTGGGTTTTCAAATAATTATTAATGTTAAAGTTTATTTTAAAGCTTGCCATTTCACCCATGCTTCATGCAAAGTTCTGAATGTCAAAAATCTGTCCAATTTTAAACAAAAAAGGAGTGGCACTTACTTTTGAGAGACAGAGTGGTGTAAATTTTTGAAAATCTGTGTGTGTCATCACCTCTCTAGATTGATTTTTCGAAATTTTCTGGCTTTTTTGTGGATCTGAAGATGAATCGCATGAGATCAAAACCAAGATTCTGACTCGAATGAAAGTGCTCAATCATTTTGAAAAGTAATTTTGAATGTTTTATTATTCATTTTCATGGCTACCTCTCATTTGGACATTTGAAATATTCGATGTATTCTTTGCTTTGAATACTAAGATGGATAAAATGAAATCAAAACAAAGGTTGTAGCTACTGAGATGTCAACTACTCTGGAAATTCCGGAGTGTATCTGGAATTTATGTGATCAGTACGGAAAGCAATAAAAATTCTCCAAAAATAACAAAATATCGATTCATGCTCCCTGCATTTTATACCACCGAGTGATGAGTTCGGAATTTTCCTGTTCTTCCATCTGAAAATTTGTTTACCTGCAATCGTAAATTTGGCACTTGCTTTTACAATTTATGATTAATGAAATGACGTTCTTTTTTGCAGCAGTATCACAAACAAGTGAATTTGTATGCAATCCTTAGTATATTTCCTTCAATTGCAAAAATATTTTCCACTTTTGCAATCTGTTTGTGTCGATTGAAAGTTTTATAATTATTACATGTTGTATTTAAAAAAAGCTGTTTTTCAAACGTATTATTAATGAAAACGTATTAAGAATCATTTTGCAGCAATATTGTAAAAACTGTATAATTCTCGGTATATTTCATTTATGAAAATATTTTTCCCTTTTGCAATCTGTTTGCATTGACTATAATTTTCATGTAATCATTTCATAATCCTTTCATGTAGTGCATAAAAAAACTTTTTTTCAAACATATTAATGAAATGGAGGTTTAATTTGAAGCAGTATCACACAAAACAGCATTTGTATGCAATCGTTGGTATACGAGGATAACGCTAAAAATTTTGAGATACGGCTAAGTGGTACAAGTTAAACTCTTAGGAGTGTTCAAAGTACTCCCATCCAACATCAATACACTATTTTAGGCAAATTTTCCAAAGATTAAATGCTTCAAGCCATCCATTTCTTGGCATCGATGAAAAATAGGCTTTTATAGCCTCAGCAATCTCATCTTCGGAATGAAAACTACGCCCACGTAAATTTTGTTTTAAATTAAAGAATAGCCAAAAGTCACACATAGCAAGATCAGGAGAATAGGGTGGATGTTCTATCACTTTGATTTTTTTTTTTTTTCAAGAGATTCGACTGTCCTTTTTGAATGAGAACATGCATTGTCATGGTGAAGCATGAATCCCCTAACTTTCACTTCCTGAAGAATTTCTGGAAAACACTTTGGTGTACCAGTTAGCTGTAACTGTCTTCTATCCCTCTAGCTTTATAACTTTGACTAGACCTGTACTTCTGAAGAACATGGCATACATTACTATTTTCATTGCTTGTTATCTTATCACCATTGTTGGTTTGGGGTCATCTTCAAAGACCCATACTTTACTTTCTTGATGTATTGGAACATCAAGAAACTGTATGTACGTTTCATTATCAGTTATGATTTTAGAAATAATGCAGTATTCACCATCATTAAGTAATTTTAGGGTTTATTTACTGATTCTGACATGCTCTGCTTTTTGGTGTTCTGTTAAATTATAGGGGATCCAACGACAAACTAATTTTTTCAAATGCAGTTCTTCATGAATAATTTTATGTGTAGTTGTGTATCCAATATTAAGTTCCTTCTGTATCATTTGGTAGGTACAGCTATTATCATCGATTAACATTTTTTGAATGGCCGACACATTTTCTGGGACTACAGCTGAAAAAGGTCTTCCTGTTTGTTCTTCATCCAGGAGACAATTTCAACCTCTTCTAAACTCTGTAAACCATCTGAATACAGTGGCATGAGATGGAGCATCATTTCCATATGCTAATTGTAGACATTGAAGACATTCTTCTTGATTTAGCCCCACTTTAAAATCATAGGAAATCATAGCTCGATAATGCTCTCACGTGAACTCCATTTTCTTTTCTTTCAAAATTTATTCTAAGATAGCTAAATTATAATTGTTGCCACAAATTATCGTCTGTGGACATAAAAAAGTTCAAATTTAAATATCCGACCAATAATTTTTTTCTAGCGCATATCATCTGCCCCTGTCTCAAAAATTTCAATGTGACCCTCGTATTTCGTTTAATTGTGAAAATGTTTTCTACTTCTGCAATATGTTTGCATTGACTAAAATTTTCATAATTATTATGTCTTGTATATAAGAGAGCTGTTTTCAAATGTATTATTAGTGAAATGAATTGTTTTACAGTAGTATCACAAAAAACTACATCTGTACACAATCGTTGGTATATTTTGTTTTTATGAAAATATTTTCTACTTCTGCAATCTTTTTGCATCAACTAAAATTTTTATAATTATTAATTATTTTGCAGTAGTATTACAAAAAACTGCATCTGTATGCAATCTCGGTATATTTTGTTAAATTGTGAATATATTTTTTACTTTTGCAATTTGTTACCATTGACTATCATTTTCATAATTGTTACGTGTTGTATATAAAATAGCTATTATTCAAATATATTATTAATGAAATGAAGGGTTATTTTGCAGTAGTATTACTAGAAACTACATTTCTACGCAATCGTCTTTTAATTGTGAAAATATTTTTCACTTCTGCAATCTGTTTGCATCCACTGAAATTTTTGTAATTATTTGTAATTTTATACGGATAAACTATTTTTTCAAACATTATTAATGAAAAACTATTTACTGAATAACTATTTAAAGTAATGATTTGGGTACTTATGAATGTAATCATTTCAGAAGTATTTAATGCATTTTCAACTAAATTTACATATTTGGAATTTTAATAAAAACATTTATTTCATCCTTTAAGATAGTAAACTTAATAGCTTTATTTTAAATGAGTTCTGAGAATAATAAAAATATATGAAAATAAAGCAGGTTTAACCATAAAAAATGCAAAAAATTTCTGAGTGTTTTTCTCTACTTACATTGACCCCAAAATTTTACTGTTCTAAAAAATCAGACCTATTTTCATTCCAATCTTTTAAATAAAGTATTATCAAGTCTTTTATCTAAAAAATGAGAAACTTAAGCTAAAAAGTGCTAGTTTCAAATCATTACTTAATGTAAATGTAATTGATTTATAATTTACAAGATTTTATTGCTTGAAAATGAAAATTGATACTCCTGAAATACCTCCTAAATTTCCTGAAATTTATCATGATGACTTTTGAAGAAGCTCATTTAAGATTGGTATCTCTGTAATGTAGAAGTGTTCAATAATTGAACAGAGAGGTTTTTATTTTTATTATTTTTCTTTTGCACTGTCACTCTTAATTCAAATTTTTGAAATTTTCCCCATGGTCTTAATGCTGAGATGGATCAAATGACACAAAAACCAAGATCTTAGATATAATAGATCTCTAATTTTAATATTTCACTCCCACTCACTCACTCAGTTCAGTGCATATGATATAGATACAGTCGAACCTCTCATTTACGGTCACTCTCCGGACAGAAAAGTTTGTCCGTAAATGAGGGGTGACCGTAAAAGAGGGGATCGTTCTAAATTAGATCAAATATTACATACACATTAATCATTTTTTAGAGGTTGGTGGTAGGGGAAGGAGGGTACGGTCCCTGTGGATGCCTCCCCCACTGGGTTCCAGTCTAAATTGGGTGGCACTTCCCGGTCGTCCAATCAGTTGCCTTACACCTTTCTGGTAGGTCGGACGGTCTGGGTCTCAACAACAACAACATTAATCATTTTAAATCCCTCATATTGAAACATACCTATTTTTGAGAAATATAAAACGATTTTAAGGTAACGGAGAAACCCGTCGCCTAAATTTGATTTCGGGGAAGGGGCGCGAGGTTGAACATTGTTTTTGATACTATACCTGATTAGATCTATACCTTGTACCTTTTCAGTGTTAAATTTTTCTTTCATCGGGGGTTAACTCCCCCCCCCCCCCAGCTGCGATCTTGGTGACGAACGGGCACATTTGTTTCATAAAAACAATTAAATTCACAACATGTAAGCTCATATGCAAAAAACGTACAGTAGTATACATTGAATTTATTTACCTTCGGGGAAAGAACTGATCAATTGATCTTTAGTGGGTTTTAGCCACCAGTCTTTCTCCTTCGAAGTGTATTTTAAGTTGTGAGACTGAATTTAATGCCTTTTGAATAATTTCATTATGCTTACAGGAAAATGTCTTTAGTCCATCAGCACTTTAAAAACTTCAGAGTAATTTCTGATGCTGACTCCTTGCTCTTCACACTCGACTTCTTCTTCCTCACATTCTTCTTCTTCAGATGATTATGTTGCAAATTCCTTGACTATATCGGATATTTCTCTGTTTTCTTCTATTATCACATCTGCATCCATAGGAGCATATTCTTCAGACGATACGCCCACGAATCCGACCTTTTCCATCAAGCTCTGTAAACTTTTGGATTCTTCATCTGAATCAGTCGGAAGTGTTGCAAACTCCCTAAAACCAGCTTTTTGATAAGTTAGAAATCATTTCTTCTTTTACACTATTCCCCATGCGGATTTTATCCATCCAACTGCATCCAAAACGTTCACCGACTTAGATAGTTCTGTGGCTAATTTAGCATTTAGCTTCTTCCATTTTGTAGATCAAATGCCTTAAAAGTAACTTGCGGTATTGAACTTTAAAAGATTTGATTACACCGAGATCCGTTGGTTGACATTTTGATGTCATGTTAGGGGGAAGGAAAATTACCTTTATGTTCTTCAGGCGAACGTCTGTTGGATGGGACGTGGCATTATCCATAAACAGCAGGACTTTTCTTTTTTCCTTCACGAAGTGCTTGTCCAAGTTTATCAGATATTTCAACATGATATCAGAAGTCATCCATGCTTTCCTATTAGAGTGCCATTCGACGGGTAAGCCATGTATATCCAATCCCTTAAAGCAGCGTGGCTTTGCTGCTTTTCCAATCACCAAATGGGTCAACTTTTCACCTTGCATGTTTGCTCCCAGCAGTATTGTCAATCGCTCTTTAGAAATTTTTCCTCCATTGCAACGTTCTTTTTTAAGCAAAGCGTTTTATCAGAAAGAGCTCGATAGAACAGTCCAGTTTCATCGATGTTATGGTTCTGAATATCCTTTAATAATTTTTGGTATTTTTTCAACCCAATCTTCACACACACCGTTGTCAACATCAGCAGATTCGCCGACCAGTTTCCTGAACGCGATTTCATGTCGAATGCGAAATCAATCCAGCAAACCATTTGAGGCTTTGAAGTCTGTGAATCCTAACTCTTCTGCGGCTTCTCTCGCTTTCACTTGGAGAATTGTACCGGAAATAGGGAGATTTTTGTTCCTTGCAGAAACAAACCAATCGTAAACAACTGTATCTACAGCAAGTCCAGGTGTTTCAGGAAATTTATTTTTTCTTTCTTGATTTCCGTTTTTCAACCATTGGTTTCACCAATATTCTTTCTTTTTCAAAATACTGCATATTTGGGTTCTTCCTACATTAAATTTAGTCGCGAGGGTACAAACTCCCACTTTATGTTTTTCATTATACTCAATAACATTAATTTTATCTTTCAGAGACAGAGCACGATGCTTACTATAATGCTGGCCATTTCCGAAAAAGAGCGACTATACATACACGTATGAACTCTGCGACCTCAACGCCGATGTGACTTCAAATTCTTGAAAATCAATGCATTAAATGTTAATTTAACGACCATGCCCACTCCCCTTCTGTACTCATTGTGGTCTTAGTCGAGTTTTTCCCTTGAAGTGGATCCCACTCCTTTGTGACTGAGGGGTAGGGGAATTCCCGTTACTCCTTATCTCCCTTTTGAATTGCTTGCTCTTAATGTTCCTAGAGAATGACCATTGTTGTAGGCGCAGGTGTTTTTCTTACTCAGGTCAGTTGCAATTTTTTCTGGGAATCTATCTTTGGTATAGAAAATTCAAATTTTGATTGTATCCGTACAGAGGTTTTAGTCTAATGGAATGAATCATTAAAATAGTGTCCGCGTCTGTATCTGAGGGTGACTGCTAATCAGGGGATCGAAGTGCATATTGTAAATGAGTTTCCTGCCGGGGAATTTATAACTGACCGTAAAAACGGGGTGACCATATCTCAGGGGTGACCGTTTATAGGGGTTTGACTGTATATATTTTTTAATTGATAACATGTTAAACAATAAATAAAAGTAAAAATAAGTTAATAAACATTTTTGAGCATTTGTTTATTTTTGAAAAAAATTTATATACCTAAATTTGTGACAAGAAAATCAAAAATATTATGTATCTTTATTTCTCCTTTTACTTGCCATAATTTGAATCTTCTAAATTCCACTACAAAAGGTAAATCTGAACAGATAAAGAAAGATATGAAACCAAAGACATAAGTTCAAAAACAGACATAAGTTCTTACTCTGTTACAAAGCTTCTTACAAAGCTTTCTGGTACATTCTTTGGAAAATAATGCTGATATAACAGTAGATGGTTTGAACATGAAATCTATAAACTTCTTTAAAAAAATTTCATATGCCACTAAAAATGCCTTAATTTTTGTTTTCAAAATTGAATACCTGTTATTGTATGGACTATGGTACAAAACTTAATTGAGTTGGATTTTTATTCTCTCTCTCTCTCTTTCCCAAATTCATATGTGTTAGTTTTAGCCAATGTTATAGTTATTTGTCATACTAAAAGTAGGTTTCTTGCTTGTATCTCTGGTATTCCTCTAATATAATTATTATATTTACATGTTTCAAAAGTGAAAAAGTTTGAGGATCGTGTTGGTTTCTTGATTGTATCTATTATTTTGTAAAAAATTAATTATTTCTCCTAATATTAGATTTGCTTTTTTACAGTGAACTTGCTAAGTATGAAGAGCGACTTTCAGAGAAGATGAGTGATGTACTAAAACTTCAGATGGTAATATATATTGTTTTCTTTGTTCTGAATTTGCATACATTTGTGTATAAAATAGTTTATATAAGTCATGGGCCAAATTATTAGACACAAGATTTTGATCAAAACAAGATTCACAAATCCATTTTAGGTGAGGTTATGAATTTTTTTATGCCTACTATAACTACAGATATTAATTTAGTGTACTCTATGTAATTTGAGTGGCTTTAATGCAAAAGGAATTGCATGTAATTTTAACAGATTACCCAGGGTTTTAACTAGCAAAATAAAGTCTTTAGTATTTTAGCTGAAATCTCTTGCATTATTTTAGCATTTTCAGATTCTTTTTAGCTAAAGTGCAATTCTTAACTTCTGTAATTTTCTGAGTAGTAAACTTCATTTTATGTCATTTAATTAACATAAATTTTTCACTCTTACCTATGGGAGTTTTATATTCTTTATAACCATAAATGAATACTACTTATTTTAATAACTTCATATGTAAATCATGGTATTTTCATCTAATAGCACTTGAACATTTTTGAAAAGATAATGTGAATTTTGATTGTCATTTGCTTGATTGGTATATTCACTTTTGAGTTCGTATATCTTGATATAAAATACTAAGAACTATTTGAATATTTTCATTATTTGGTCATGTCATAAAATTCGAGTATCTAAGGCAGGTTTAACTTCAACTAAGTTACAGGTGTTAATATTTTGGATGAAATTTCACTTCACTATTATCAATCATTTTGCTTGTTCTCATGGATATCTTGTAATATTTCTTCCTCTGTCATTTCAGTATCAATGCTAGTAAAGTCCTCTAATGGGCATCTATTTAGATTAATGGGACATTCAAGTACTAAAAACTGAAGTTAAACAAATGAAAGAACTGATTAGAAATGTCCTAAAACACATTTGCAGTGGGATGACCCTCCCCCCCATCTATTTAGATTAATGGGGCATTTACGTACTATTGGGGTCCCCCAGTACTGGGGGAATGAACTGTTCTTTATGAGATTAATGGGATATTCAAGTACTAAAAAACTGAAGTTAAACAGAAGAAAGAACTGATTAGAAATGTTCTAAAACACATTTACAGTGTGCCAACCTCCCCCTCCCGCCCTCCCAGAAAAAAACCCTCCCCTATTATTTAGAATAGTCATTGCACAGATTACTCTGAGTCCTTGTTTTCACATATTCTTATTTGCAACAGTGTAATGAGAAATGTGAAAAAAATTGTTCATCAACAAGACATAGAGGAATTTTCAATATATTGACAATGTTGAACTCTTCGTGGTTTTCAGTGTCCAGGAAGTACTTTTGTAGTGTTTTTGTATTAATTACACTACTAGTACTCTATAAGTGGTGTGAATTTTGTTTTGTGGTTCAGTCTGGCATTAGAATTATGAGGACTCAAAGTGTGGTAAAAAAGCATTTTCACGACAAACAAAAAGTTGTATTTAGACTATTGAAAACAATTACATATATTATATTTTGAAATGCTATATATTGAACATGCCTTGTTGCTTATATATTTTGAAATGCTATATGTTGACCATGCCTTGTTGCTTATAATGCATGCCAGATTATGTTGGGGGGGGGGGGGGGGGAGCGGAATGTTGAGTGCATGATATGATAATATATTTCTAAACATGTTCCAAAATTTTGAAAACTTGTACCTAAAATTTGTAAAGTTCTAAAGTTCCTAGAAACCATCTGAAATATATCTGAAATAAACTGAAAAATGTTCTTAAATTTGTAAAGTTCATGACATCTGAAAATCAGTTAATGTCGTTATATCATTCTATTTTATTTATTTCTGCTATTTTGATAATGCAATTTAATTTATGTTTGTTTAAAATTCGAAGATGTTTATTTTGTTTAAACTTGCTGGTTTACAATACTCATTTTTGAAATGTGGCATTGAATTTACAATTTCAGTGAGTAATATTTGAGTGTTCTTTCAGACCGAATTTAAATTTTAATTAGTAACTTGAAAATGTAGCCGGCATTGCATGGAATTTAAAATTCAAACTGATAAATACTACACCAGATAGCGGTAGAATTAAGAAAACAGTCACTGGTCCTGTAGATCAGTAATAACTGAGATACACTAAAGAATGCTGGTTCTAAAACATTTTTGTACCATATAATATTATTTTTAAGATTGCCCCCCTCCCCCCCCCTCCGAAAATTTATAGGCATAGAAATAAGTTATTCTTATAGCAGATAAATGACTATTGACATCCAACTATAAAAAAGTATTACCCAAAGTATCTTTCCTCATGAATGGAACGATCTATATCCATGTGAATGATGTCACCAAATTTATCGCTTTATATTACATATGAAAAGTGAACATATTTTACAATAGTTAACATTTTTTTTATTTTATGTGATTTTTTGATAAAAATGTGCAATATCTCGAGAACGATTCACACTGGCTTTCTAAAATTTGTGACAATCATTTTATAATAAAAAGTTGCATAAGAAATGACTGTTTGCATAACTTTATTAAAGGTTTTGATTTTTTGATGACTTTTTCAAAATTTCACTCGGAAATTCAATGGGTTTCTGAACATTCGATTGCGTTTAAAAATAACAGGCTTTCAGTATTCACAGGTAATTTTTGTACCAAATTTCGTTCAAATTGCTGCAATTGTTCGTCAGATGTCTTCTCCACAGACTCATTGACACACACAGAGATATCACCTCAAAAATGTTTTATTCATTTTCAGGGATGCTTGAAACATGCTCTCCACTGAAACTCTAAATTTGAATTTTCGACCCTGTCACAATACTTTCCTTATACATTATACTAAATATATGGAAAGTAATAATGGGGATAATATACACATGGACTAGATTGCTTAGCGAAGGCTCATTTATTTCTTATATCTGTTCTGTTATTTTTCTAAAACAAAAAATATTCTGATTGTAGCTAGTAGTTTAAGTGATGTTTCAGATTGTCAAAAAATGGTAATGATTTCTTAGTGAATTTTTATTTTATTCTATTTATAGGTACTTAAAATTAAATGTGAATGTTAAATTACTATGAAAACCCTTATTAGCCTGCAAGATTTTATCTCTATTTATGTTTGCATGTCTCTTCATCTTTATAGGAACTAGATGCATTAAAGATAATGTTAGAAAAATCAGATTATGAAAGATCAGCTCTGGAAACAAAATATGCTGAGAAGGAGGTAATGTTTTAAAATTATAAGAGTTTGTTAAAATATTTTATTGGTGAAGGTCACAGTAGATGTTGCACAGTAGTATGATCTCTGTATATAGAGATGACTGTTCAATGTTCATAGTTAGCCTCAAGCCACATTTAACACCCTTTTTTATTAACATACTGTGAGTGGGCTATATTATAGTTTTTAAATATTAAACCTTCCTTTACTGGGGATAAATTTTTTTATTTTAATATTTGGAACATGTTTTCATATAAATAAATTAAGGACACAACATTGTCAGACAGAAGGTCATTTAATAAAAACATCCTAAAAACGTACAAAATTTTAAAAACAAGGCCAAAGCACTTTCGGGCATTAGTTCACCCTTCATCAGTGGCTACATGAAAAGCAAACATGGATCATTCATATATAGACCATATACGTAGCAAATTTGCATAAATAAATATAAAACATAATCCGAACTTAATAAGTTGAATAGGCTAATAATTAATACAAATAAACCTAAAAAATAGGTACAAAATTCTTTAAAAAACATATGTTAGGAACATTACCAAAGAAGTACACATTCAAAAAAACAGACAAGCATATCTTTCACAAGGATGATGTCATAGATAACTATGAAGAAACATGAATTGCATAGAGTCAAGAACGAGTCACCAAGCATAACCTAGAATTTGAGCGAAATCAGAGTTACAAATTGATGAACGGTAAATATAAATAAAAAGGGATTCATAAAGGAGAATATTACAAGGGTTATTACAATGAATTAAGAAGAAAGTTTTTTCAAAGATGGGCAGGAAATTATCACTAACCACACATTGAACAAGAGCAGTAGAAAATTCACCATTCCAGACATCACGATCGTGTTTCGCTAAACGGATGCCGACATTATGTTTAGCGCTGCCGATGTAAAATTTATAGTCACCTTCAGGAGCCAACAGGGAAACCAAATACAACCCAGCATACCTCTTAAAGTCATCAATATCCCCAAATTTATCGGAACGAAAATGATGGAATAAGGTAATAACATTAGAGTGGGCAGGTTTGAAACCAAAATCATGACAGAATTGAATGAAAAGACGAAAAATCTTAGGATGGTAATGAAAACTAGATTTATAAGCTAAATGATCATTAATAGCAACAAGTTTAGTATCAAGTTGAGTAAATTTACGGCGAAAATCTTATAAATAAACTCAAAGAAATAAGCAGCCTCATGACCAAGATTAAAATTAAAATTAATTTCATCAGTTAAAGCAAGGATAGAAGAGCAAACATTAAATGCACGATTAAGCATTAAAAGAGGCTTTTTTAGAGGAAATGGGATGAAAAGAATTAGCAGGTATACAAGAGTTGATAAAAGTGGGTTTATGGAAAACTGAAGTTTGAAAACCAAAGGAGGACAGGTAACCAGAACATCAAGGAGATGTAAAGAACAATTGGATTCATGCCCAATGGTAAAATTAATCGAAGGATAAAAATCATTAACTTTATTCAAAAGATGAAGGATATCATTTAAATCATAATCCCAAATAATAAAAACATCATCATATAACGGCACCAAAGAATAGGTTTAATAGTTAAAAAAGGCAACACCTTGCTCTCGACCTCCTGCAAAACAGCCTTGGCCAAAATACTAGATAATGGGCTACCCATAGGGGCGCCAGAAGTTTGCAAGTAAATATTGTCATGGAAGCCAAAATAATTTGTTTCCTCAATGATATTCAAAGCAGAAGTGATTGCGTCGATAGTGGGGGTTTTAAAATTGTGATTTTGAAGTTTTTTAGCAATAAATTTAATAGCTATGTCAACGGGAATACTAGAAAAAAGAGAAACGACATCGAAACTATGGAGAGTAATATTAGGAACAAATTTAGTTTTAAACAAGATATTAATGAAATTTTCAGTAGAACTAATAGAAAAAATATGATTATTAAAAAACGGTTTTAAGAAATAAGCAAGGGATTTTTCTGAAAAATAAGTAGGCCCACTACATTTGGAAATGATAAGACTCATAGGATAATTTTCAATTTATGATGTTTAATTTGACCAAAAATTTTAGGAAGTTGATGGAAAGTACAAAAAGCAGCATTAGGAGGAAGATCAGTGCATTTCTTAAAATTATCTTAATTGCCTTGTTTTAATTTTCTTTATGTACTGGTTACCCGGTTTTCAAATTTCGGTTTTCCGTAAACCCGCTTTTACTAACTCTTGTATCCCTGCTAATTCTTTTCATCCCATTTCCTCTAAAGAAGCCTCTTTTAATGCTTATTTTAATCTTGCATTTAATGTTTGCTCATCTATCCCTGCTTTAACTGATGAAATTAATTTTATTTTTAATCTTGATCATGAGACTGCTTATTCCTTTGAGTTTATTTATAAGATTTTCACCGTAAATTTACTCAACTTGATACTAAACTTGTTGCTATTAATGATCGTTTAGCTTAGAAATCTAGTTTTCATTACCATCCTAAGATTTTCCGTCCTTTCATTCAACTCTGTCATGATTTTGGTTTCAAACCTGCCCACTATAATGTTATTACTTTATTCAATCGTATTCGCTACGATAAATTTGGGGATATTGATGACTTTAAGAGCTATGCTGGGGTGTATGTGGTTCCCCTATTGACTTCTGAAGGTAACTATAAATTTTTCATTGGCAGCACTAAACATAATGTCTGCATCCGTTTAGAGGAACATGCTCATGATGTCAGGAATGGTAAATTTTTTACTTGCTCAATGTGTGGCTAGTAATAATTTCCTGCCCATCTTTGAAAAAAATTTCCTCTTAATTCGTTGTAATTACCCTTGAAATATTTTCTTTTATGAATCCCTTTTTATTTATATTTACCATTCGTCGATTTGTAATTCTGATCCTGTTCAAATTCAAAGTTATGCTTGGTGACTCGTTCTCGACTCTATGCAATTCAAGTCTCTTCGTAATTATCTATGACATCATCCTTATGAAAGATATACTTGTCTGTTTTTTTTAATTTGTACTTTTCTGGTAATGTTCATAACATATTCAGGGTTGGAACAGCTGTGCCAAACTTAACGATTTCTTTAAAATTGCGCCGAAATATTAAATTTCCCGAGCGACTTGAACAAAGAAGATTCGTAACCAAACAAGAAATAATGCCTATCTACCTACAGAATAAAAGAAAACCTGCTTTCCCACAAACCAAAATTAATGAAACAACAAACATTAGTTTAAATGTTTATACAAAATGATAAAATGTAAATTTTCTTTTTATGTTCCAAACAAATTCAATGTTCCAAAATGCTCCACATTGGTAATTTTGCTACTCTGAACTGCTCCAAATTAATAAAATTAATAATCTTGCTGCTCCCAACTGCTCTAAATTTGCAATTTTACTGCTCCCAACTGCTCCAAATTGATAATTTTGCTGCTCCCAAAGCTACTCCAAATTGATAATTTTGCTGCTCCAAATTGCTTCTTCAGCCGTTCCAACCCTGTATATTTTTTAAAGAATTTTGTACCTATTTTTTAGGTTTGGTTTTATTAATTATTAGCCTATTCAACTTACAAAGTTCGGATTATATTTTATATTTATTTACGCAAATTTGCTACGTATATGGTCTATATATGAATGATCCATGTTTGCTTTCCATATAGTCACTGATGAAGGATGTACTAACGCCCGAAAGTGCTCCGGCCTTATTTTTAAGACTTTATACGTCTTTAGGATGTTTTTAACACTTTACAACAAAGTTGAAAAGTGTTTATGACTTTGTTCATTCTGTCTGTCTGTCCATTAGCATGATAACTGCCATACAAATGACTTATCAAAATGAAATTTTAGTAATGGGAATATAAATTAATAATATCACCCAATTAGTTTTGGATTGAATCCGGGTTGAAAAAATGAAGTACATTAAACACTGTGGGACCTAATTTTTCAAACATTTTTTAAGCGGATTTAAAATTCACAAATTGCTTCGAAAATTTTAGGTAATATTCAAATTATTCCATAAAATATATAAAAAAAATTTCAGCAAAATATATTCAGTAGTTTTTTAAATAAAAATTAAAATAATAATTACACCCCTTATATGAAGCGATCACGTGGCCATGATATGAAAAGATCACGTGACCCGCTTCAAAATGAAATATGGCATCCATCTTGTCTCAAAATCGTGATTTTTAAAGTTCTTTTTAATTCATATTGAGTGTTGGATCCGTCCTAAAACCGCTTTATTTTTGCTTAAATTCTGTGCATCTACATACTAAAACAACGCAATTACAATATATTTGAGTTTAAATGATCATCCAAATTTGATTATTTCTACAACGAAGCCTATTTTTCACTTATGTAAAATGTAAACAGCAAAATATGTAGAATGAGTTGTATAAGAATTGCTGTATTTCTTTAACGCAAAATTATTTAGCTCATGGAGTCTGCATAGCTGATATGAATGAAATATTCATTGATTTTACAGAAAGAAGGATGATTTTTTTCAATGAAGTTTTAAGCATAGAGTTTAATTACTTGTAGCTCCATGGTCTTAAGTTTTTAAATAAAATAAATTATTATAGTATTGTGATGAATGAAATGAATGGGAAAATATTATGAATGAAATGGTGTTTTTATAGAGAGATCCAGGCGTGTTATTTTTTCTATGACGTCATTTGAATGAATTTCAGTTGTTTTCGAGGAAGTTTTCAAATATAATAAATTATCGTAGTATTATGATAGTTTTAAAAATATTACCAAGGAATGTATCGCATTTTAGAGATGTTTAAACCAGGCAATTTATATTTCAATGCCGCCATTTGAATGAAGTTCATTTTTTTCGATGAAGGTTTAAGTTTTCAAATATAATAAATTAATGTAGTATTGTGAGAAGTTTTAAAATATTACTGAGGAATGTTTGCATTTTAGAGATGTTTAAATAAAATTGCATTGAAGTTGGAAAGTGTTTCATAATCAATGCTTTAAGCATGATTGATCTTTCTTGTTATTAAATGACCTTCTGTCTAACGATGTTGTGTCCTTATTTATTTAGTTGAAACAGACATGATGCCAATTTGATTATTATGTTTTCATATGTTCTTTATAGCAATTATCTGTTAAGACAATGTTAATTTGACTTTCATAACTGTCAACCTATACCTTTTACTTATATTTTATTTTAAGAATAAAAATATTGCATGCTTTTGTATATCACAATTTAAACATGACATAAAAGCTATCATAACAGTTTATAACCATTAAAAAACCATTAGATCTAGGCATTTTTTTTATCATAATGCTTATTTTTTGAAGGTCTATAACTTTTAACCTAATTGAAGATTGTGCTCTGCTCAAATAAAGTTAATTTAGTATTTTAATGTGTACCCTTATGATTATGCTACATGACCATATCAATAGATTTTTTTAATTTCACTTAAATCCTGTATATGTGTATATATATATATATATATAAGGATATAAACAAGAAGAAAAAATAAGCGAGAACAGGAGTGACCATATGATTTGCATAGAATGGCAGGGGTGGATTGCGACACCCCTTTCCCGCTTAAAGCAGCTTTTACGACCCGGGCAACGCTCACGGCACCAATGTAACTCAATGGTCAATCTCCCACATGTGCAAAGACAGAAGCACCCGAACGGACACAAAAGCAAAGATGGAACCAAGCATGGAAGAGATACACCCTACAATCCATCTTGAAAACACAACATTTTATAAGGGAAAGTCGCACATGCGCGATAAGACTTCATGATGATAGGATCGCAGATATGAAAATATATATGATTAAGAATACTCATTTAGAATCAAACAATGCACAATTTCTTTCTTTGAAAAAGGAATAGTAATAATGTTGTAAAAAATATATAGGGTAATTTCTTTTTAATGCATCATTTATTATTTTATTACATTCATAAATGCAGTCTTTTTAACACTTTACAACAAAGTTGAAAAGTGTTTATGACTTTGTTCATTCTGTCTGTCTGTCTGTCTGTCTGTCTGTCTGTCCGTTAGCACGATAACTGCCGTAAAAATGAGTTTATCAAAATGAAATTTTAGTATGTTGTTCAGACGGTCTGTAGGACCTATGGGAATATAAATAAATAATATCGCCCAAATAGTTTTTTATTGAACCCGGGTTGAAAAAATGAAATACATTGAACCCTATGGGACCTAATTTTTCAAACATTTTTTAAGTAAATTTAAAATTCACGAATTGCTTCGAAATTTTTAGGAAATATTCACATTATCCCATAGAATATATAAAAAAAAATTCAGTAAAATATGTTAAGTAGTTTTTTAATTAAAAAAATTATTTAATATAGGGAAAAAAACAAATTCAATTAAATTCTGACTTTGGGATATCTTCCAGAAAGAAAAGAGAGAGATATTATATAATAAATATCTCTCCATTTGTTTAAACGTTTTGCATATGGGAGTGGCTTCATATTTAAAAATAAATTTGGTAGATAACAATTTTTCATTTTTTTTAAATTTTATATAACTCTTCATGATAAATTTAATTGATGGCATTTTAAATGCACTTTCCTACGTCCTAGAGAGTTAAAATTTGGTACACAGCTTAAATTTGTTGAACATTTTATTCGACAAAAATTTGATGGATCTTTAAATATAGATCATACATTTTTTTCGAAATGGCCTGAAAATAATCCCCGTTCACTTCTATAAATCATTGGTGTAATATTGTTAAAAATTCTGATGTGGACAGCACATGTCTTTCCCTGCAGACTCATATTCGTTCTCTTTATTTATTCAATGATAATTTGAGTTTATCTGCACAACATAAGTATTTTAAATGACATTGAATTTACACGTTAAACTTAAATTTGGTTCTCATTTGATAGCTGGACTTGTTGTCAAAGGTGGCGTAGCGAAAACGCGAAAAAACTAGAATATCTCAAGAACGGCTAGTCCTAGAGTAATGGGGTTAGTCTTATTCTTTTTGTTGTCAAAAATCACATATAAAATAGGAATTTAATTGATATAATTGAGCACACGTAGTCTTTTATTTTTATATATAACGATTTTTGCTGGCCATTTCGCAAAAATAGCCCGTTCCTTTTTCCCGAATCGTAGTAGAATAACCTACAAATGATTTATATACAAAATTTTGTTAAATTTGGTATATAAATCACTTGTAAGTTATTGAAATATTATACTCCAAATTTTGTTAAATTTGGTTCATTAGTTTTTAGCTAGAGTGGATAAAGGCAATTTCTGCGGCCATTTCGCAAAAAAGGCAGATTCTTTTATTACGAATCGTACTATAATCTAATGAACATCAGGATTTCCCACAAAAAACATACCTACCAAATTGTATGAAATTCGGTCCATTAGTTTTTCAATTAGAGTGGATGTAATATCCACACAGAAACATACACAGATACACCCTTACACACACAGACGTCTTCCTAAAAGTAGTTTTTTCGTGTTCTAGAAGTCCCAAAACGTGTAGATACTTTAAAAATTCGAGTTCCGATCTTCGGCACGATTCCAATACTTTGAGTACATACACATACATATTATCTGTGTATTATCTGTGTATCTAAATTACGTGCCTATGCAATTACAATAGTTGTGATTTTAAATGATCCCTAAACTTTTATTATTTCTTCAAGGAAGCCTAATTTTAACATATGCAGAATGCAAATATCTCAAGCGATTGTAAGATGAATTACATAAGAATTGCTGAATTTTTTTCACACAAAATTATTTAGCTCTGGAGTCTGGAATACAAGTTATATGAATGAAATATTCATTGATTTTGCATAAAGAATCAGATGATTTATATTTCGATACAGTTTTAAATATTTAAGTATAATAAATTACTGTAGTACTGTGATAATGTAAAAGATATTACCACTGAATGAATCACATTTTAGAAATTTTAAATGAAATTACATTTCAGTTGGAAAGTGTTTCATAATCAATGCTTATGCATGATTGATCTTTCTTGTTTAAAAGTACTGTAGTTTCTGTTTCTTCTGAAGTACCCGACAATAATATTTCTGAATATAATTTTAGTGAGGTTTGAATTCCAATCAATAATATTATTAATTTTGATATTGTATGAATTTCTCTTGTCGTGTATGGTTGTATAAATTCCATACTGTTGGTGTTTTCTTATTGACAAGTCCAGGAAGTCTGTCGATCCATCCTCATTGATCGGGTTTTCAATTAAGTCTAATTCCCTTGGGTAGAATGCAAAATCTATGTCAGGGGTGTTTGCATAACCCCCTAATATCACATCGTCAACATAACGGAAATAAGGTATTTCCGATAATATATGGGTTCCTCTTTCATATTTGGATAGATAAATATCCGCCAATATTGATGAGCATGCACCACCCATGGGTATGCCTTTGACCTGTTTGTAGTAATGCGTACCGTCATATAGTATGTGTTCATTCAATACCAACTCAATCAAATCCAAATATCTTCTGAGAGTTATATATGGTTTTAAATTATATTCCTCATGTAATTCTTTCAAGATCATTTGTAGGTTTGTTAAATCGATTTTATTAAACAGATCCCGGAAATCGTAGCTTCTGAAGTTCAAATCTTTATGGCAAAATTTCAGTCGGTCTATCAATTCCTGTCCGTTTTTTAACATTATGGAGTTTTGCTTCTTAATATCCGTTATAACATATTGGAGTAATTTCAGAAGTTTTTTATTTGCTTGTTCCAGGTACGATCCACATCCCACTGTTACAGTACGGAACTTGACTGGTTTTTGTGTAACTTGGGAATAAGGATCAAGTATGGAAATTTTACTGATTTAATATCCATACCAATTCTTTTATACAGTGCTTTTATTCTATTAGTGATGATTGATTCGTTGCTAGGAATTAAGGTATACATGGCACTATCCTTATAGCATTGTGTTAAAGTATCGACATAGAATTTTTTACACGTGAATGCAAAATTCGATACGATTTTGTCGGTGTATTTCATTACGAATTCTTCATTAAAATGTTTGATTGAAGACGGAAATCGAGAACTTCCTGAATCCTTGTTTCTTCTCGGGTAGAATTGGCAAAAAGCACTGTAAAAGGCATATTTCCATGCGTTAAAAGTTTGTACAGGTATACTGTGTTTGACTGCCATCTTGTATATGAAGGTTTCCAGATCGTAATTAAATTCATTATAAATATTATTAAATTCTTGTATTCGGTACTTAGTACCAAGTTGTAATAAGTTTTTGAGTTTATTATCTTTCATAAAATCTAAGTTTCCAGTAATTATATGCTTGTGGTAGGGATCACAATGTATATTTTTATGACATTGACAGGATTCAATATTAAATGAAGACACAGTTTCATACCTGCCAACTTTTACGCATTATGCGTAAAATTTACGCATTTTAACTGCTCTTTACGCTTTTACGCATATATTGCTATGTTTTACGCATTTTCGCATTTATTTGAATTTTTTAATATTACTAGGAAATTAATCTCCGGCGAAATTCTCCGACTTTTTTTGCTTGAAATTTATCAATTAACCAGACATGGTATATTATCTCGGAAACACCGATTTTCCGCTTTTTTAGCACTGATTTCTACCATTCCCGGGATCGTAGCAAATCCATAATAAGACGCAGGGTAATGCCAATCAAATTAACGGAGATTTACGGCCGCGTGTAATGTAAATTAAGATTTCGATCGCTTATTTTATGAAAGTAATAAATATACTTCTTCAAAGGTTGTCTAATTCAGCATAAATCGCTAAAATGTTATTTTGTTCATTAATTGCCCATAAACACTGCGATTGCGCAATTCAGTTTGTTCTCATGAATCGCCGAGAGTACAATAGTATCTTTTTCGATCCATCTCAATCTTCTAAATATTGCATTTTTGATTGACTAAACTAGCTTATTTTCATATTCTAATTAATTATTATGGTTAATTTCTTAATTATTTTCGCATAAACAGTGCGATTACGCAATTCAGTTACTTCGCGTGAATTGCCGAGAGTACGTTAGTATCTTTTCCAATCCATCTCCACCATTTAAATGTTGCATATTAAATCGACTAAACTAGCTTATTTTCATATTCTGATTAATTATTAAGGTTAATTTCTTAATTATTTTCGCATAAACGGTGCGATTACGCAATTCAGTTACTTCGGGTAAATTGCCTTGAATACGTTAGTATCTTTTTCCATCCATCTCCATCATTTAAATGTTGAATATTAGTTCGACTAAACTAGCTTATTTTCATATTATGGCTAATTATTAAGGTTAATTTTTAAATTATATTTGCGTAATACAAATGTTTCTATTTTGAAAAATCGGTATGAACTCTGTGAAGGGATATTTTCCAAAAAGTGAAATTAAAGCAATGATTTAGGTAAATAAAAAGGAAACCATTTTGGCAGGACTATAATTCAGTGCTATATTATTATTATTTTTTTAAAGATCAATATTTGTTACACTCTTTAGTGAAAACATGTGTTTTACCAAACATAAATATTTGTTTTCATTATAAAGTAATTTTCACCGGATAAAACCTTAATATATTTTTTGTTTTATAATTTATTGTCCTCAAATTTTATAAAATTGGTGTGCTGAATTTTCATCTTCTACCAGTACTACGCCTGATATTTAATGCAGTATTTTTTTAATGCAGGCACTTGCACATAGAGTTAAATTCATTAGAAATGTCGTTTGCGCGTGTAGTTTAAAAAAAATCATTATAAATGTCATTCACACAAAATTTTACACATTCCAATTTTCCCAGGTTGGCAGGTATGCAGTTTTACATAATTTATTGTAGTTGAATAATCTTCTTCCGTTGGTTCTTACAAAGTGATAGGATATCTTAATATTTAGATTAGGCAAAGGAAGACGTTCTTCTATATTATGTAATATATGGTTGAATGGAATATTTTCGAACATTTTATTCTTAAATGTTGTGATAAAAAATTCTTTTGATTTGTTAATTTGATATTTTGGTTCAAGTGCTACATTATATTTTGCGGCTCTGAGTTTAATTAAATCCAGAATGATGTCTATATTAGTGTTTTTATCTTCTGTATTGCAGTTATTTTCACTTAAATTGAAATTTATAATAAAATTCCATATACGTTGTAAGTATTTGATCTTGATACTGTTGGCTATATTCTTGATCCATCCGAATTTCACCGTTATTTCTGTTTTTATGAAGTCTGAGATTTTTTCTTCTGTTTTGATATAATTAAATTGTTGCTTTTTATTTCCTCTTTGGTGTCTATAAGTTTTCTTAGGTATTGAATTTTCAAAGAGAGGGTATGTTTGACTATTCCTGCATCTTTCTTTATTGCAATTTTCCTTGAATAATAAAGTATTCAGACCATATGGATATGCAGAATTATATTGCTTTATATGGGTGTTTTCCCACCACAAGCGTTCAGAAAGTTCTGGTACTATATCAATAATAGTTACCATAATATTGCTGAAGGGGTGTACTTGAAAATGCCGTATTTCTAAGTTATTATTGGTGGATAGCTGTTGGATTTTGCCCACTTGACTACGGTGCAGATTTAACGGATATTCAGGGAATTCTGCGTCTGTCCTATATATTTCGCCTGACAAGCAAGGCATGATATGCAATATACCACATTAATAGTCTTGCAAAAGATTTTTATATTGTCCTTTTTTGTAGAAATTTGGTGTGGATTGGCTACGGGACAAAGCTTACATCGCTTAGAATTGCATTTCTTGAATTTGAAGTTCTTCATATGGTGGTAGTGTTGATAAAAGTCGTTAAAAAAAGATGATCGGTTATAGATCGTGTCATTCATTACGAAAGAATTTACATTTTTTATGTTTGTCACAGCATTATCAAGGACAATTGTACAAGGCTTATAAACACTGCTCAACACTTGCTTCAATATAAAGATTAGGGTAACTGTATTTCGATAACACATATACCCTGATAATGTGTCACCGGGCATATATTCAACATGGAATAAATTTGCCAGTCGCTAAACCTCACTAAAAATATATTCAGAAATATTATTGTCGGGTACTTCAGAAGAAACAGAAACTACAGTACTTATAAAAAAGACTGCATTTATGAATGTAATAAAATAATAAATGATGCATTAAAAAGAAATTACCCTAGATATTTTTTACAACATTATTACTATTCCTTTTTCAAAGAAAGAAATTGTGCATTGTTTGATTCTAAATGAGTATTCTTAATCATATATATTTTCATATCTGCGATCCTATCATCATGAAGTCTTATCGCGCATGTGCGACTTTCCCTTATAAAATGTTGTGTTTTCAAGATGGATTGTAGGGTGTATCTCTTCCATGCTTGGTTCCATCTTTGCTTTTGTGTCCGTTCGGGTGCTTCTGTCTTTGCACATGTGGGAGATTGACCATTGAGTTACATTGGTGCCGTGAGCGTTGCCCGGGTCGTAAAAGCTGCTTTAAGCGGGAAAGGGGTGTCGCAATCCACCCCTCCCATTCTATGCAAATCATATGGTCACACCTGTTCTCG
Organism: Amaurobius ferox; assembly: GCA_951213105.1. Classification (NCBI taxonomy): domain Eukaryota; kingdom Metazoa; phylum Arthropoda; class Arachnida; order Araneae; family Amaurobiidae; genus Amaurobius; species Amaurobius ferox. Next base: position 49,016,890 of record OX578139.1, on the reverse strand, counting down.
CTTATTTTTTCTTCTTGTTTATATCCTTATATGCCACTCTGGATGCAGAGCTGCTAAGCGCCACATCCTCTGTAAGGTTTCTGTTTTCTCCTTTACTTAAATAGGAGTTCCGTTCGTGATATACTTATTTTTATATGTATATATATATATATATACACACACAGGGTGTCCAGTGCTATTGTTGGCCAATAGCTATTTCCTCAACCGTTAGTCACAGAGATATACTTCCAATTGCAAGAATGTTTCAAATTTTAAAATCTATTATCTTAGAAACAATTTAAATCAATAAATGCATTTCTGTAAGAAATATGAAATATAAATTTTTATACATTCCCCCGTTCCTACCAGTTGTATTTAGGAAAATCATCCTCGTACAATTTCATGCAAAATTAAATAAAATCATCCTTTTACGACCAAAATTGACTGACTTATAGCTGCATCAAGTTGGAACACTTTTTGTGGAGAAAAAAGGGAGGGTTATACACACAGAGATGCCATTTTTTATGGATTTTCTGTATGTACGGATTTTTACTTCATTTTACGGTTCTATGGACATTACTCTCAAAACTACGGAAAATCCCATGAAGTCCATGCATCCCACCATTCAATTCATATTCCCTGCTTTGCTGAGAGTCCAAAATTATCAGTTTGTTGCATCCATTTTCTTCTTCTAATGATTTTATATCAGAACAATAGACCTAATTTATTTTTATATTGTGAGTAAAAATAAAGAAATATTTTTCTAAACAAATTATATTTTTCTTAAATTATAAAATTATGCAAATCAGTCTTTCTTTTCGGACTTCGCTGAGAGTACACAATTACCTTTTCCATCCATCTCAATCCCCTTATTATTGCACATTAACTTGACTAAACTAGCTTATTTTCATATTTTGGTTGATTATGAAGGTTAATTTTTTAATTATTTTCACATAAATAGTACAATCATGAAATTCGATTATTACACAATCGAACAGTTTCAGAAGAACTGTAAAAGAAAAAGAAACTGAATTGCAAAAACTTGATGTTGAAATCAATGATATTCTCTCTAAACTAAAAAAATAAAAGTTCGTATTTTATAATTTGATATTTTAGATGGTTTTTCCTTTTTGCTAACTGTCGCCTTTTTGACTATCAATGTAAATAATGCAGTAAATTCAGTCAATTTTATTTTTATCCCTTTTCTGTTTAATTAACAAATGTCGCATACATTTTATTTCAAATCGTGATTTATAAAAAAATTAGGTCCTTGAAAAAAAAATTTGGGGTTTTGGAAAGTCCTTGAAAGTCCTTGAATTTTTTTAGTCTAAAGAGTGGGAACCATGCTCTTGCTCAATTTGTTGTTAAAGATAATTTTCAGCCTCTTTTTGAAAAGACTTTCCTTTTGATTCTGTGTAATAACCCTCGTGATATTCTCCTTTTTGAATCCCTTTTTATTTATAGTTACCGTGAGTCCGTTTGTAATTTTGACCCTGTTATGAATTTGAGTTACGCTTGGTGACTCATTCTCGACTCCATGCAATTCAAGTCTCTGCAAAATTATCTTTGACGTCTTCCTCTTTGGGATTATGCTTGATTGCCCCACCCCCACCCCTTTTTCGATTTCTGTAATTGAATTGTAATTTAATATGCTGTTCTTTCGTTGTAAAAAATTTTTTTTGAAAAATTGTTTACGGTTTATCCTTATCTAGACGTAGATTCTTTTGTGGATTGTATTTATGCAAATTTTGTCGCTATATCTGGTCTATATATGAACGATTCAAACTTTATTTCTGTGTAGCCACTGATGAAGAGCATACTTATGCTCGAAAGCGCTATAGCCTGTTTTAAACTTTTGTAGTCTTAAGGAAGTGAAATAAAGACCTTCTGTTATGGATGTGTGTTTAATTTTGCTATTTTAACATCAGACGTGATACCAAATTATTTATTAAGTCATAAAGTTTAATGCTTCATAATTCGGTGAAATTTGGATGTAAAAGGATGATTTTTTTTTTTTTTTTTTTTTTTTTTTTTTTTTTTTGCATGAAATTGTATGAGGAAGATTTTCCTAAATGTAACTGGTAGGACCAGTGGACTGTATAAAAATTTATATTTTGCATTTCTTTCAAAAATGCATTTATTGATTTAAACTGTTTCTAAGATAATAGATTTTAAAATTTAAAACATTTTTGCAATTGGAAGTATATCTCTGTGACTAACGGTTGAGGAAATAACCATTGGCCACCGATAGCACTGGACAACCTGTATATATACACTCATGTCCCAAAGTTAAGCATAATTCATAAAATGCAAAAAATTCTTAGTTAATATGGATACAATGGTTCACAATCAGTTGTGGAGAATCGTGAGACAAAGGTAAATCATTGTGCGTATGCAAAACAGTTCAGTCGATGTCGACATGCGCAAAGCACTGGCGCACGTCGGAACGAGTATAAAACGGCCTCAAGCAGCATAGCCAGTTGAAGCAGAATTTCGCAATTGCTGTGCTATGGAGTGTTGTTAACAATAAAAAAGGACGAAAGATGTCACAAAGATGCCAACTAGACATGTTTTTGAAGGGACGAATTATTAGAATGCAGGAATCCGGTCAATCCCAAACCGAACCATCTCTAATTCTGAATGTGCCTCAGTGTGTGATCTCCAGACTGTGGCAGAGGTTCCAAGCCACTGGAGATGTTACCTGACAACCAGTACCAGGTCGGCTAAGGGTAACAACCTCTCGGCAAGACCGATATTTGGTGATAACTGTGCGACGTCAGAGGAACCTTTCTGCCAGACAACTGGGTTCAATCCTAACAACTGCCACAGGAGTCACTGTTTCAAGACAAACTGTTTACAGGAGACTCACACATTCGTCTCTATGCGAGATAACCAGCAGTTTACATCCCCCTGACGTCTGCACAGAAATGTGCATGTTTACAGTAGAGTTTGGAACATCGGCAGTGGAGTGAACAACAGTGGGGCAATAACATGTTCAGTGACGAGTCCAGGTTTAACCTGCAAACTGATTTTTGTCATACCATGATCTGGAGAGAACATGGAATGCATTTTCACCCAGGAAACACCACAGAAAGACATTGTTTTCCGTTTGGGAGAGTAATTATCTGGGCAGGCATCGTGATGGACAGTCGCACAAACCTCCACATCTTTGACACTGGATCAATTACCTGTCAAGGATACAGAGACAAAGTCCTTCTTAAGCCTACCGTTCGATTGTTTCGAGGTGCTGTTGGTCCTGATTTCATTTTCATGGATTATAACGCGCCTCTTCACCATGAGGAATTTGTCAACGACTTCCTTCAAACATCCAACACATGCAGTCGCCTGCCAAATCTCCTGATCTGAATCCAATAGAGCATGTATGGGATATGCTCGGGAGACATCTTGCAGCCCTCCGCTACCCACCAAGCTCCATTCCGGGATTGAAAACTGCTCTCCGTGGGGCTTGCAAATATTTGAGCACACAACTCATCCAAACCCTCATCGAAAGTATGGGAAATCGTTGTGCAACATACGTAGCTACCTGAGGTTCCTACACACTGTATTATACTGCAACATCACATTGTTTAAATTATACTATTTCACTGAGGTTGACACTCGTATTGTGACCCCTTTTCTTTCAACCCTTTTCTTTGGATAATGAAAGTCATTATTATCCTTGTTTTGCATTGTTTTCTTCTTCTATAACCCTATTACACCTGTATACCGTGTTTCCTTGCATTCCGATGTAAATTTGCTGAAATTTTTACGTAAATAGCAACTATGCTTAACTTTTGGACATGAGTGTGTGAGTGTATGTGTATATATATATATATATACAGGGTGTGAAGTAAAGTCCTTATAGGGCCAGCAACTTTGAAATGGTTGATTATAGACACATACTTCCAATTAGAAAAAGTATGCATATGATATATAGATGTTCAATATGTTTTGGATTCAACAAGGGGTCGTATAATTATGAAAATACGACATCGTAATTTTTATACGGTCCCCAGATCCTACCATTGATATTTACAAAATTGAAGTCCTGTTGCTAACAAGTACACCAAATTAAATTCCATGCTTCTAAGTGACATATTTGCTGAGATATCGCACATTGAAACTTGGAGCATGTTGTAACGGATGAGCTGAAAATTGAGAAATGTTGATTACATTGAATCTGAAAAGAGGTTGAAAGTTGTGTGTAGGTCCATTTGCTACTAAGAGGAATAGTTCTTTTATTGTGCTGTTACGTGCTTTAAAGGTTTAAATTGGTATAGGGAAAGTAACAACAGAATGGCAGATCTTTGTCTTTTTGTGTGTCTCATAGATGGTCCCCTAAATGAGCGCTTTTGCCACCAAAACTTGGGGGTAGGTAATATGGTGGAAGTCTTGACATTTACCTTTACATATCTCAGCGAATATGACACTTAGAAGCATGGAATTTGTTTTTGTGTGCTTGTTAGCTACAGGACTTCAATTTTGTAAATAGCAATGGTAGGACCCGGGGACCGTATAAAAATTGTGATGTCATATTTTCATAACTATACGGCTCCCTTGTCGAGTCCAAGACATATCGAACACCTATACATCATATGTATACTTTTTCTAATTGGAAGTATGTGTCTAGAATCAACCATTTCAAAGTTGCTGGTCGTATAAGGACTTGACTTCTGAGCCAAAACCGAGCTCAAGCGCCAACAGCCAGCTTTCGCACAAGTCCCTCCAGGCCCTGTACAGAAGAAACAGGAGGAGGGCAATGCGTCACATCATGGACAAACAGTCGGGGTTCTGTGATTGGGACCCCTCGGAGCTCCAGGGAACGATGCAAGCGATCCAGAACACTGAAACACAGGTTGATCTTGGAATCTTCGACACCATACGACACAATTCTTCCCAAATCCCTGGGATTCTGTTTGACCCGTTCTCAACGGAAGAAGTAGAAGCGAAACTAAGAGCCTGTGAAAACTCCGCCCCGGGGCCTGACCGGCTGACATACTGTCACTGGAAGTCGGCAGACCCAGAAGCTAAGGCACTCACAGAAATATTTAATGTCTGTCTCAACAACAAGAGAATTCCTAACAGCTGGAAGACACCCTGTATATATATATTGTTGGTATAGTCAGACATGTTTCTATGTATAGAAACGTAACTCTGATTAATCTAATTAATAACCTAATTAATATACAATGCATATAAGTTTGTAGAAAACTGAATCATGTATTATTCATAGCTGCTAATCATTTTGATTTACCTGGAAAGTTTCTGATTTTCAGGCATCTTTCCGATCTTATCGGAAACCGATTCTCGATATTTTGTTCACAAAACAAAAATTGCTACTTTTCTCCAATTCCAATACAAAAAATCCTTAATATTTTCACAGGATATCTACGGGTAATGTGGTATATTTTGTTTAAATGTATGTACCATGCCTTTATTTTATTTCTTTATTTATTTTTGTTTTCCATTTCTCTTCTAGGCTGAATTGAAGCAGTTTAAAAGCCTTTTACAAAAAAAAGTAAATGATGATGAAGAAATTCAGGGCCTTAAGAAAGAATTGAATACAGAAACAAGACTTTTGAAGAAAACTGAAAAAGAATTGGAACGTAACACTGAATTACTTCAGAAAAGGAGTGAATCCTTAACAAGTCTAAAACGCAGAAGTAAAAAACTTGTGGTAAGTATTATAATTCTAATATTGTATAGCTATATAACTAAAATATATTTGCTCTCTATTCTTACAATTATTTCCACAGCATCACGAGAGAAAGGGAGAGATGACCAATGATTATTTAATTAATGTGGGTGAACCATGTTTGTATGGACTATAATTTTTATAATTATTTTGTGTTATATACAGGAAAAAGATTTTTCAAATGTATTATTAATGAAATGAAAGGCTATATTGCAGCAGCACCACAATAAACTGCATTAGTTTATAATATTCCATATATTTCATTTAATTGTGGGAGTATTTTCCATTTTTACTATTTATTTGAATCTTCTAAAATTTTTGTAATTATTTCATGTTTTATACAGAAAATCTATTTTGAAACACATTATTAATGAAATGAAAAGCTATTTTTATTTTGTAACTGTATCGCGAAAAATGGCATTTGTTCACGATCTTCTGTACATTTTGTTGTTGTTAAGACCCAGACCGTCCGACCTACCAGAAAGGAATCTGTACATTTTGTGCAATTGTGAAAATAATTTCCACTATCAGACATTGTACAATTCTGCGAATTTCTGCTTTTTTTACCCTGATATCTACCATTTCTGGGATCGGTGCAAATCCGTAATAAAATTTTGTTGGTAGGGAGGGTATTTTTAGTAATGAAGCCAAACTGTGACCAGTGAAGTGATACATTTAATCTTTTCTGATGAAGAACTTCGACCTCCCCAAACAGCAACATGGAAGACCATAGCACCTCAGGAAAATTTCGAAGGAAAAAGAGTGGAGGTAGAATGGGTGATAGGTATCAGTCAGTTTGCTCCTCGATGACACGCTAGGAAGAGAAATATGGACTTCGGGATGACATCGATATGGGAGAGATGGATGGGCATTGGAAGTTCGATGTGCAAGATGAGGTGAGGTTCTTGAAATATACAGTGCATGGTGTGTTTTGTTATAAGTCAGGGTTGTTTATTTCTTTTCTTCTAATCTGCCCCAGTGTCTTGGAAAATTTGAGTACAAAGCTGTTTAGATTTTCTGCCTTATTTTTGTTCTCCGATGTTCCTGTTACTTTCCTTATACAGGGTGATTAGAAAAATATAGGCCAAACCTTACGAGGTGGTAGTACACACCAAACCAAGCCTTTTTCATCATTGTTTACCAGGTCAGAAATGAAACGTAAAAGCACCAGTGGACACTTAATGGTGAAACCAATAAGATGCGGCACACAAGAATGACTTAGAAGTTATAAAATGACATTTAATAAACAATAATTACAGTAATGCCGCAAAAGAGCAACCACCAACCTGAATGCACATCTCACAGCAGCGATGGAGAGATTGGCAAACTCTTTCAAACAGGCTAGGCATGTCACGCACTTCGACAGCAGCCAATATTCTGGCAATGAGTTCCGCTTCAGATCCAAGGGAAGTGTCATAGATGAGACTCTTGAGATATCACCACAAAAAGAAGTCAAGACATGACAGATCGGCCTATCCATCATCTCAAAAGTTGGAACTGCAAACTGATAAGGCCGTACATTCGGTGTTACGAAGATTTGCATAAGGGTTCTTCTTCCCCAAATGAATTTTGCATATGTGGTTTTCTTCTTCAACCAGAATGAAGGTTTTAAGTTTGCGGAGCGGCCGCTTCCCAATGAGTAAGTGCCCTGTAACGCCTTTATGTTTCATTTCCGACATAGTAAACTATAACAAAAAATGCTTGGTTTGGTGTGTACTACCACCTCGTAAAGTTTGGCCCATCTTTATTGAATCACCTTGTATACATAGTATAATGTATAAAGTATTGTGATGGGGTCAAATATTCGAATTAGAGTTTTCAATGAGAGAGCATGTTTCAAGCATCCGTAAACAGGAATTAAATGTTTTTGAGGTGATCTCTCTCTCTCTCAGTGTCTGTGTGTGTATTATTGCAAAAAAATCAGTGAATACTTGAAGCCTATTGTTTTTAAACGAAATCGAATATTTCGAATACCCCCATTTTTTTAGTGAAATTTAGAAAAATTTAAAAATCAAAACCTTCAATAAGGTTATGTAAATAATCATTTTTTATGTATTTACTAGCAGCATACCCGTTTTCCGTACGGAATATATAATATAAAGAAACTTAAAATTCACAATCATGTGCAAATTTCTATAGTATACTAAATGACATTTTTAATCAAAATATTCATTAAAATATTTAACATAATGCTCCTAAAAAGAGCTTAAGGAATATCTGTTCTCTCTACTCAAAATTACCTTCACTAGCAGATCTGAAGAATAAAACATCTTGGTCTCTTTTGTAAGCAAATTTCAGAGATTATTTTAGAAATTTGTCAATAGTGGAAAATTTTATTGTAGATTCAGACACACGGTAGACTTAGTTTACCGAAACAGTCGTGCCACCTTTTGCAACAAGTTAAGTCGCATCAGGTCTGATATACCCATAAAAATATATGGTTTGACCTTGAACATTATTTTCATAGTCTGTTTCTACATGGCCAAACTCTAAATTTTGGCAAGTTTGTTTGTGCTTAAAGAGAGTGCCTGTAAATAAAATGTGCACTTAATTAATACAACTGTATCCTTCTATTCTTTTGTTTCAGCCAATGATGAACTGCTTCTTTTACAGGGTATTCTTCTAATGATTCCTTAACAGATTTTTTATTATTTTCATTTGGGAAAAATGTCTTTCACAGTCAGCAGAATAAAGTAGCATCACTCGAAATTAGCGTATGAATAACGGACATATGACGCAGAAATTCGTATATCCTCGAAAAAATTATTTCTGGAGGTTCCATAAACCTAATCAAAACCTAAAAGTAAACAACACCGAACCGCTGAAAAAATTGATGCCACCGCACGCCAGAGAAATAAAAGGCACACATTATTTACACGACATCGTACATACGTTTCTGATGATAAACAAAGTACAAATAAATATAAATCTCGGTGTGAGAATAAATGTAAAAATGTAAATTATGTGTAGTACATATTATTCCTGTCAAATACATTCCGATATAAACTAACATTTAGATTTATTTGTGCTTTGTTTGTCGCCAGAGACATATCCACGACATCGTGTAAATAATTTGTGCCTTTTATTTCTCTGGCGGGCGGTGGTATTAGCTTTTTCCGGATGTTATTGTTTACCCTTTCAGTTTGTTGAACCTCCAGATGTGTGTGTGTCCAAATCTAAATTTTTGCCTGTAAAGGAATGTATGGAAAAATTTCCCGCAATAATAAAAAAAAGCCTGCCATTTCATTTTTGAAGTTACACATACGCAAGTGGTGGGCGGGACCCTCCCATGACCAAATAGTGGTAAAAATGCCGCCCAGCACTGCCCACTGTAGAATAATCACTGAAATTTACAAAAAATATGGAATTGAATCAATATATGCAAAATAAAAACATTAAAATTATATAGGACCCGTACTGCTTATATACACGAATATTAGAAGATATAGCCTGTATTAGTAGATTACATGTATAAATTGAAAATATCAATAAATACATAATCTTTAAACCAGTAGGCAGTAATTGATTCCAATATATGCCAAAATGAAAGTGCTAAAATTATATGGGAAGATATACCTGTACTACTTATAATGTCATAGATAAGAAGATATGTCCTAGTGTTAGTAAAAGATTACTCGTATTACAATAAAGAGTCTCAAAAATCTTTACCAAAATAAAACAGATGACGTAATAAATTGAAAATATCAATAATCCCCGTAATCTTCATACCAGAAGGCGTACTTGATTCCAATATATGCCAATATATTTCAAAATATATGCCAATATACCTGTACTACTTATATTCTCATAGATTAGTAGATATACCTGTAAATTTATAGAAGATTACTCGTACAATGAGTTTCAACAATTTTTGCTGCAATTAAACAATGGCACAAGAAATTGAAAATATCAATAATTCCCGAAAACATCAATGATAATAATGTTTAAATCTGAAGACCGTAATTGATATTATCCAGTCAAAAAAGCAATGGCAGTGAAATTTATTTTATATACATATCTTCATTATTCAAATCCGAAAAGATTTAATAAAAGTCTTCTGCCTCATAAACACATTGGATTTAGATCCATTGCTAAGCGACATGATATGATTTGCTTCAAATAAATTAGTGGACAAAATATCGCCAAGTGGGACTGTAGAACTGACAGTCCCACTTGGCGATAAATTGACGAATCATCATCACAATACTATCCCCTAAAAAAACACAATTAATTTCATTTATTTAGCTCAATTTTATCAATTTAAAGATATTTTTATGGATTTACAAACATTTTTATCAATTTAATGACATTTTAAAAATTCGCTAAATGTGTTACTAAGTAGGACAGTTGGGCTGACAAACAAACACTGACGAAACATCATCTCAGTGCTCTCTTCTAACAAAACAAAATAAATTTCATTGATTTACATCGTTTCTATCAATTTGGAGATATTTCAGTCAATTTAGAAATGTTTAAGAAATTGGCCAAGTTAGCAATATCCAGCCAGATTTGTAGCTCTAAATTTGCAGATCTGATTAAATATTGTGATCCCGTTTGTATATACTAAATAAAAACACTAAAATTGTATTAAAAGATATACCTGTTCTACTCTTTTTCTGTTTCAGCAATCGGATAAATGAATTTATTGGGTAAACAATATATGAGTTTATTAGCTAAACGCAATATATAAGCTTAAACTCTGCCAAAATAAATAAAAGTGATGTACGCAGTTTGCAATTAATATAATTAAATAGTTTAAGAGTAGAACTCCTAAGAAAAAGTTTCGTTCTCAATTAATATCTCGACAACTCCTAGTCTTAGAAACTCAAAATTTGGACTAAATTTAAGAGTGTCTATTTCAAGGGTACCCACAAAATTTCATTAAATTTGGTTTAGCCGTTCTCCCATGATAGTGAGACAAACAAAAGTTTCGTTTTTTTACTAATATCTCGAGAACAACTGGTCGAAAGCCCAGACCATCCGACTCATCCGAGGACTAAGAGCAACAAAATGGATGGCCGGGAGAACAACTGGTCGTAGGAACTCAAAACATGGACTGAATTTTAAGTGGGGCTATTTCCAAGCTACCCACAAAAATTTCATCAAATTCGGTTTAGTCGTTCTCCCGTGATGATGGGACAGGCAGCCAGATTTTCAATTTTATTTATATAGATTAGAAAATGGTTGGCACAAACTTTAGGATGCTAGCATGAACTGTTCTTAAGATATTGCATATTTTACAAATAAATTTAACAAAAAATCACATAACATTTTAAAAAAGCATTAACGATTGTGAAATATGTTCACTTTTTATATGTAATATTATGCAATAAATTTGTTAACATCATTCTTGTGGATCTAGTTCGTGCCATTCAAGAAAGAAGATACTTTGGGTAATAGTTTTGTATCTTGACACCTAACTATTCATCACTAGTCATTTATCTACTATACGGATAACCTATTTCTCCATCTATAACGCTTGGCAAAATTTTGTCAACTAATTTCGCGGAATATCACTAACTTGATGAGTTTGTTTTTAAATATTGTGAAATTAACGAAAATATCGCCATATTGATAGAAATGTTGCTAAGCCAATGGAAATGATAAGTACTTGATGAAAATTTAATATCTTTGAAAGAATGGATCTACTATAAGAATAACACATTTCTCCATCTGTCCGTAATGCTTAACAAAAAATTTGGTGTTGTGTCGTCAACATGGCAATTTTTTTAAATGTTGCCAAATTGATGAAAATGTCACCAAATTGATAAAAAAAAATGATGTTAATGGGAGGTGCTTGAAATTGCTTAAAAAAGTACAATGCTTATTTTTAGCTGCTAAAGAAACATAAACACCACATAACCTAACACTTTTAGTTTTGTTTATGGCTTTAAAGAATTGTTAATATTGTATTTAATGATGTTTTAAATCAGTCTGATCTTATCATTTAGTTAGGCATTACCAAACCATGAAGTGTTAGGGACATAGTGCACAAATTACATAAATAATCATCTTAAACCTGCAAGATAAAATACTAGTGGCTGTAAAAAAATCAGGACATGGAAAATGCACTTTCAAAAAGGATAATAGCAAATCAGTAAACTTAGCCAAACAAATTCAATGTTAATTTGTCAAATAAGACATGGATGTGGCTTGTTTAGTTCCAAAATCAATCTGCACTGCATAATAGATTTTAGTCATTAGAGTATTTTAAAAATCCAAAATGCTTTAAAAACTTCCATTGACGAATATGCATCAGGATTCTAGATTGAATACATTAGCCTCTTGGCTTAAATTGTGACGACAACACTTATAACCACATTAATAAAAAAGAAATACAATCTATTCTTCCTTTTATGACATGTCTGTCCAGTTCAATTTAAAAATTGAATACCATTCAAAAACTGTGTTATAATGAATTTGTGTTATGCAAACACTGGATCTATTTATAAAAATAAATTCATTACTTTCCTTATATACATAATGTATAAGGAAAGTATTGTAATGGGGTCAAAAATTCGAATTCAGGTTTTCGACTGGAGAGCACATTTCAAGCATCCCTGATCACGAATCAAACATTTCTGAGGTGATGTCTGTGTGTGTGTGTCTGTGGAGACGATATCTCATGAACGAATGGAGCGATTCAAATGAAATTTGGTACAAACATCACAATCTGTGAATAGTGGAAGCCTATTGTTTTTAAATGCAATTGAATGTTCAGAACCCCCGTAAATTTTCGAATGAAATTTTGAAAAAATCAAAACCTTTAATAAAGTTACGAAAGTAGACGTTCCTTATGTAATTTTTCCTTAGAAAATGGTTGATATAAACTTTAGAACTCTAACAGGAACCATTCTCGAGATATTGCACATTTTTCAAATAAATTTATTAAAAAAATCCCATAAATTAAATAAAATATATTAACTGTTGAGAAACGTGTTCACTTTTCATATGTAATATGCGATAAGTTTGGTGACATCATTCTCATGGATCTAGCTCATTCCATTCATGAGAAAAGATACTTTGAGTAATGCCAATAGTCATTTATCTGCTATAAAAATAACCTATTTCTCCGTTCATAACGCCTGGCGAGATTTTGGAGGAATGTTGCCAACTTGACAGCTTTTTTAAATGTTGCCAAATTAACAAAAATCTTGCCAAATGGATAAAAATGACGCTAAATCAATGAAAATGATGACTAATTAGCGAAAATTCAATATCTTGGAAAGAATATAAGTATCTACTATAAGAATTACTTTTTTTTTTCCCTGTAAAAGTAGTAAATTCATTGCATTATAAGGAAAGTCATGTGCTGCCCATATTAGATTTTTTATATTTTATTTCTTGCTGTATTTTTTCCCCAAAACATGAAATTTATTCATGACTTGTGTTTGATATTTACCTTTTATATAGCACTGCATAAATCAGGGTGTCTGGCGATTGAGATCACTGAAAAGTCAGAAACAGTTTTCTGGATCAGAATGTCTGGCAAATTTGAAATCCACAAGTTTCTGAAATTTTGACATAAATATCATAAACAAGGTTTTTTTTTTTAAACAAAAATATTATTTGTTTAGAAAAAGTACAGTGTAAAGTGGGCCAATTTTATTTATATAAACGAAGGAGATAATGCTTTAGAATCGACAAATATTTTGGGATTCAGTTACTACCTGCTTGATTGATTACTTAAGTAGCGTGAGGTACTTAAAAATACTTAATTTTCATTTTTGCTAAAGAACCTTAAAGTTGTTCAATTTTTTACAGGTCCTTAAGATAGTTCTTATAATTGCAAATATATTTTGGAGAAAATTTAATTTTTTGTAAAACCCAATAATTTATTCATATGTGATAATACTTTCCTTTTACTTCAAAATATATTTAGTTTGGCGATTTACATTCTTATATGTCTGGCTTGAGACTATTGCTATTATTTTTGCTAAAGAACCTTAAAGTTGTTCAATTTTTTACAGGTCCTTAAGATAGTTCTTATAATTGCAAATATATTTTGGAGAAAATTTAATTTTTTGTAAAACCCAATAATTTATTCATATGTGATAATACTTTCCTTTTACTTCAAAATATATTTAGTTTGGCGATTTACATTCTTATATGTCTGTCTTGAGACTATTGAATATAAAAAATGAAACTTTCAGTTTACAATTATATATAATAAAACCCATGTATTGTTGAATGATAATTTAGTATAGGGGTAAGCAATTTATTGTTATATATATATATATATATATATATATATATACACACACACACACATTTTTCCCCCGATTTACATGGCACTTGTTTTACACAGTTTATAAATTAACAGATTTCAAAAAAATTGATAAAAACGTATATTCCGCTCCATATACGCCTATACAAAAATTTTATGACATTTTTGAATTTTATTCCTTTGATAACACTGATGAAAACAACAGGGGATTCCCGTTGTTGTAAAATATATACATTTAGGGGAATCCCCGTATAGGGAAATGCCCGTAATAGGGGAATCCCTGTATATATTTCACAACAGTAGCTATCTGGTTCATGCAAATACATAGTGCAGAAACATTTTAGCAGCAAAGCTTATATTATTGTGCGTTTATCTATTGAACTGGTAAGTTTTCAACATTTATAGTTTTTCTTGCATCTTTATAGTTTGCGTAAATTTGTTAAGGTTCTATAATGTCAAAGGATTTGAAGAAAAATCAAATGAAAAGAAAAGTTATTTCTTTAGAAACTAAAATTCAAATATTAGACCGTCTACGTAATAGAGAAAGAGTAACGGATGTTGCTAAATTTTACTCCATGAATGAAGCCACAATAAGGACAATAAGAAAAAATGAAGACTCCATTAGAAAAAGTGTAGCAGCTGGAACCTGCAGCAGTATGAGTACGACTTCATATGTTAGAGATGTTACAATGGAAAATATGGAAAAAGCCTTAGTGATAGGGATAGAAGACCAAACTCAAAAGCGAATCCCGATCGATACCAATGCTGTTACAAATAAAGCTTTGAAGATTTATCAATCACTTAAGAATCAGTCGCCGTCGACTTCGTCCGATGAAAAGAAGGTATCTTTTTCCGCAAGCCATGGGTGGTTCGAGAAATTCAAACAAAGACATTCTTTACATAATCTGAGAATGAAAGGGGAAAGTGCATCTGCTGATTCGGATGCGGCACAACAATATCCGGCAAAACTTTCTGAAATCATTGCCGCTAACTCCTACACTTCTGATCAGGTTTTCAATGCTGACGAGTCTGGATTATTCTGGAAAAAAATGCCGGAAAGAACCTTTATAGCCAAAGCTCACAAATCAGCTAGTGGTCATAAAGTAGCGAAAAGTCGTATAACTGTTCTTTTCTGTTGCAATGCTTCTGGCGATTATATGATGAAACCATTGGTGATTAACAAATCAAAATCACCACGATCTTTCAAAGGAATAAATATCAAAAACCTTCCCGTCTATTGGATGACTAATAGAAAAACATGGGTCACTGCCATAGCTTTCAATGAATGGTTCCATAACTTCTTTGTTCCAGATGTCAAAAATTATTTAACTAAAAAGGGATTGGCCTTTTAAGGCTCTTCTATTAATTGATAACCAGGTTATCCTCCAGATTTACAACAAGAAAATGTAAAAGTTGTTTTTTTACCAAAGAATACAACTTCCTTATTACAGCCGTTAGGTCAAGGGATTATTTCGACTTTTAAAACACTGTAAATCAAGCAAACTTTCAGGTATATCTTAGAACAAATGGAGAATGATGAATCTCTTACTCTGATGGATGCTTGGAAGAAATTTACAATTTTAGATTGTGTTAAGCATGTTGGACTGTCATACACTCAGATCAAACAATCAGTGATCAACACCTGCTGGAAAGCAATATGGCCGGATGTTGTTGAAAGTGGAAATTATAAATCACCAATAGAGCATGAATATTCTTAGATCACTGAGTTGGCCCATATTATAGGAGGAGAAGGTTTTGAAGATTTAGCTCATGCAGATATTGAAGAAATAATGGCTGATGAAGAATTGAATGAAGATGATTTAATTAACATGATTCGTGAAACAAACAAACATGATGAAGGCAATGGTTCTGATGAAGAGCAATCTGAACCAGTTGCGTTCACAGCAAGAATCATAAGCGTAGGACTTGATTTGGGAAGAAAATTGGGCAACCATTTCTTACACTATGACACAAATGTTGACCGAGACCTTCGTAAATGCTTAAATCAATATGAAGAGGTCTATAAAGATTTAGCAAAAAAACCTGCGCAATTGTTAATTACCGATTTCATGACAAAGTCTTGTCAACCCGAGATCTTGCTTAATTCGTCAACCATTGAGCCAGAATCACATCAAGAAAGCTCAAGTGATGAAAGTGACATCATACCTATCAGAAAGAAAAGACTGATAGTACATGAAAGTGCTGACAGTGATTAAACTTATAATTAATTAATTTTAAGGGTCTTTTTGTTTTTGTTCCTAATGTAAAATAAATTAAATATGTTATATTACTACATTCATATGTTTGTTGTTTTATAAACTAAGTATAATTTTAAGTTTTCTAAGATGTCTTACTTTTGTTTTACTTAAATAAATGACTGAATCATGCACAATTTGG
Source organism: Amaurobius ferox (assembly GCA_951213105.1). Lineage (NCBI taxonomy): Eukaryota > Metazoa > Arthropoda > Arachnida > Araneae > Amaurobiidae > Amaurobius > Amaurobius ferox. The sequence continues at coordinate 49,000,592 of OX578139.1, read as the reverse complement.
GGTTATTTTCGTTTTACACGATTTTACTTAGCAAAATCCAAGATTTCAATTTACACGGTTTTGTGCAGAACCTATCTTCCGTGTAAATCTGGGGACAGGTGTATATATAAATAAAATTATTTTGATTATAAATAGGTTGGAATTTTGTTATGGGATTTTATTGTTTTGAAACTTGCTTCAATAACGCAAATTTTTATTTATTATAATTATGTAGTTTGCTAAAAGTAGTGACTAGAAATATATTAAGATTTATCTGAAAAAGTCAGAGAAGTTTGAAACTGGATGTGACTGCCAGACACCACACCAGACACTCTGAGAAATGCCAAGTTTCGAAAGCAAAACTATGACAAATGAATATATATATATATATATATATATATATATATATATATATGTGTGTGTGTGTATGTGTGTGTAATTTTTTTATTTTTTTTTTTCAGAGTACTCTATTGGATTTTGGAGTCCTGTTGAAAAGTCTAGGTAAAAATTTGTTCTTTTATTAATTTTGCAATGCTATATATATAAATACATAAATTATTTAGTGATGTCACTTTAATCATTGTTAGAAATTAACAATAAAAGTCACTGGTATACAGCCATTACGACTGGTCCACTAAGATTATAAACAACATGGCAGCAGTGTACAAATAAATTTTCCAATATTTAACACAATAATATGCATGTACAAGTTTGACTCTGTACCTTTTGAAAGGTGTACAATAAATTATCATAAATATTTATCAAATTAGTTGCTATATATATACACTATGAATAATAACAAAAACTACAAGATTCCCAAAATTTTTTACCAACTTTCTTTCTTTCAACATTTTCAGGATTCACGATTTTTTTTTTTTTTTTTGGTCATTTTTTAAATCATAAACTGAATTTAAAAGGTTGTTGATGTACAAAATAGATTTTTTTTTATAATTACTAAAATTTATAATTTAAAGTTTCCTTGTTATGAAGCTTAATGGCAATCTTTTTTGAGCTTTTACCTTGCACCCCATTCCAACCAGAGTGATGATACAGCAGGCACAGGATCAACAGCTTCGATGTTAGGTGTGTCCAAATGTCTCATGTCTGTATCATTTTATTTAGTTGGTTTTTCGTCAATTTTTACTTTATGTATAAATGTCTGAAGCGCGTTTCAGCTTCAGTTTACATATATGAAATGGAGAGCAAAACATCTACAACAGCCAAAATGTTTTGATGCCAGATATAGTATAGTGCATATGTGCTTTCTTAAGAGTTCATTTTCAAGAAGCCAAAATTAAGAAGATTTTAAGGACTTTAAAAGTAAATTTCACCACCATTTTATATTTATATTTTGTCACCTTAGCTAGATATCAATATTATTTTTATAACTCTTATTAAAAAAGTGATAAAATTTGTTATTTATATGAAAATTTACTATAACTAGATATTTTTATGAAAAATCACTAAAATTCATGATTTTTATTTAAAAGCTGTACAGGGGCTCTACTAGGTCATGAATGTCACGAAAAGTCATGAATCATCAAAAAAGTCACGAATTGTTAAGGTCACTAATTTCGCCGATTTTAGAAAATTCAGTAGAATTTTGTAGGATTGTTGCATCTGTGCCAAATCTAGTACCCTGATACAAATTGTGCCAATTTTCATGTTTTCTTTATATTTTGCACTGACCTGCGCCAATTTCAAAATTCAATAAAAAAGAAAAATCAAGCAAATGTTAAAAATTCTCCGCGAATTTTCTAAAATTCTTGTGCGTACTTCGGTACTTAGGAATATTTTCTAGAGCCAACTTTTTCGTTTATTTCCGTAAAATATGCGAATTCATGGATGAAAACTTGCACCATTCAATTCATTTTCCAGTGCAATGCTAAGCGTCCATATCAGATTGCATCCACTTTCATCTTCTAATAATTCCATATCAGAGCTATAAAACTATTTTATTTTATAGTGTGAGTTAAAATAAACAATTATTTTACTAAACAAATTATTTTTTTTCTTCAATTATTCGATTGCGTAATTCAGTTTCTATTCCTGGGCTTTGCCGAGAATAGTCAATTATCTTTTTCCATCCATGTCCATCCTCTTATTAGTGCACATTTGCTTGGTTGAGCTAGAATATTTTCATATTTTGGTTAATTCTAAAAGTTAATTTTTAAATTATTTTCGTATGAAGGTTACGATTGCTCAATTCAGTTTTTATTGTCGGGCGTTGCCGGTAGTACGCAATTATTTTTATCTCATCCATGTTCATCCTCTTATTATTGCACATTAGCTTGACTAAACTAACTTATTTTCATATTTTGGTTAATTCTAAAGGTTAATATTTTAATTATTTTCGCATAAATAGTACGATTCAGTCTATTTTTGGTGTTACTGAGAGTTCCTAATAATTATATTTTTCCATCCATGTCCATCCCCTTATTATTGGACATTAGCTTATTTTCATATTTTGATTAATTTTTTAATTATTTTCATATAAATAGTACAATTTCACAATTCAGTTTTTATTCTCGGGCGTTAAGAAATACTTTGTGCAATTTAACAAATAGTATAAAAGTTTAACTCTTTAGCAATGAGACATTCCCTTGCTGTACTGTAAATCTAAAGGCATTTAGTTTTCTCTGTTTTATGAAATTTCAGATTTTGAAGTGGTAAATTTGTTTTATTATGTTAATGTTTATTTTAAAGTGTGTTTTTTGTTGAATAAACAATAAATAATATAGTATTAAATTAATATATATTGCACATTTATTTATTCTTGCACATAAAAGTGAATTGTGCTTCGATAATCACAGTCATGAAGAAAATTTTCTCTATTTTTTAAACTTTTTCCCACCTTAAAAAATCTCATTAAAACCCGATTTTTACCCCTTCTAAGGATAGTAGGTATAAAAGAGTGTATTCGTGATTCGAAACAAGTTTCAACTAGTTTATAAATTTATTAAAAATATATTCTATTTTATACATTTCTAGAAACAGAATAGACTAATTACACAGGCCGACACAATTTTTGCTGGCTTACAGTTGAGAGTTGATTTTAAGGTATTTTGATGTGGTGAAATCAAAAATCATATTAGTTTTCGCATATCAGGTCATGTTTTTTCTCTAAAAGTACTTTGAGTGTCAAAAAATAGACAAAAAGTGGGTACATGGCATAAATGGTTTAAGGTAAACAAATGGTATTCAGAATTGTATGATAAATAAGTTTTAAAAATCTAACAATGACTAACAAACAAATATAGTAATTTTATTAATGTGGTTGTAGTATGACATTTTTTTCGCCTTTTTACTGACCAGTTCTTCTGAGTCTAATGTTTGTTCCTGAACTGACTATCCCAGTGACTAAAAAAGCAGGGATATTTTTATCAGCAAGTCCCACATGAATTGTGTGATCAAAAGTTTGATTCATATAACATTATAGCAATAAACACGGAATGTGATATTTCGAAAACTTGACGCGATACAAAAAAAAAGTAGCATCATATTTAAAATCAGCATAACAAAATAAGTTGAAAACTAGTGTCACATCCAAGTCAGCAGATATTTTTTTTTTATGTCGGCCTGTGTTATAGCAAATTACACTTGCACTCACTTTTTTAACTTAATCTTCTTTGTTCTTATCTAAAATCTATATATACTAATTGCCAAGTGTCCGTCTGTCTGTTGCCCCTTTTTTAGGCACTTCCCGAATAGATAGAGACTTGCAATTTGGTACACGAGTCGATTGTTTGGTAAAAACCCCTGGAAAAATCGAATTTTTCGAAAAAGTTCTCTAAAGGAGGTGCTGCAGACCAAAACGTTCGAAAAGTGAAATGATAGGAAAGCATACTTTGCCGTGAGATAGAGACTTCAAATTTGGTGTATGAGTAAATCGTTCATAAGGAAGAAAGTGTGCAATTTCAGATTTCCAATATTTTCTACTTAAGGGGGTGCCACACACCAAAATGTTTGATTTACCGAATAAATTAAAAATGGCTCTTTTAAAATTTGATAAAGGTTTGAAATTAGTTATATGGACTAATCATTTGATGAAAACACCCAAAGATGAATATATTTTTTCAAAAACGTTCGTTTAAGGGGAGTGCTCTAGAAGAAAATGCTCGAAAGGTGAATTGATAAGAAACGGAATGAGATAGAGATTTGAAATTTGGTGTACGGGTAAATAGTTTGGAAGGAAGAAAGTGTACACTTTCAGTTTTCCAATATTTTCTACTTTAAGGGGTGTCGCACACAAAAATGGTCGATTTTCGAAATGAAGTAGAAATACCCCATTTAGAATGTGATAGAGGCTTGATATTTGGTATATGGGCGAATCATTTAATAGAAAAACCAAGAAGAATGGAGTTTTTCAAAAATGTATATTTAAGGAGGATGGGTACTCCACAGAAAAACATTTAAAGGGTGAAATGTTAGAAAAGGCATGCTTCGCGATGAGTTAGAGACTTCAAATTTGGTATACAGGTAGATTGTTGAAAAACAAGAAAGTGTGCAATTTCAGTTTTCCAACATTTACTATTGTAGGGGGTGCCACACACTAAAATGTTCGATTTTCCGAATAAATAGGAAATTCTTCCTTTAAATTTTGATAGAGACTTTAAATTTGGTATATGCAGGCCTAACAAATGATGCCTTTTTTCCTCTCGAGGTCCCTTTTTTCATAATTCGTCCCTTAATGTCCCTTTTTTGCTGGGAAAATATGATTTTTTTTAACAGCCGAAATTTCCAGTGTTGAAATGCCCCGATGAATGGCTACCTTGGGAGTGCACGTGTTTACTTTTGTGTGATGCAGATGTTTTCCCAACTTCTAGATTGCACACGAATGTTGTCTCCCACCTGTCTTTGGATGCTGCGTGCTATAGGTAATAGAATAAATAGAGCTTGTCACATGAAAACGTCTGCGTTCTCGTGTGACAAGCTCTATTCATTCTTTTACTCTCAGCACACAGCGTCCAAAAAACGGACTAGAGACAACAGGGGTTTTGTTTATCAAATGCTAGTCCTAATTCAAAGTTCTAGATACATGAATGAAGTATGTTGTTTACGTTTACAATTGACTTGGATGCACGTTTCTATGTTCAGGGGTCGTAATTGTCCTAAAATTCCCGAAAAAAATAATTGTGTTTTGAAATATCCTTATTTTTTACGTACCATACCGAAATTCCTGAAATTTTAAACTCAAAAGTAGAGATGCTGATTACTATGGATTCTCTGTAGTTTCTATGGGAAACAAACACCCTCATCTCATACTACGGGTTACAGAATTTGCCTTGTGGATTCCTACGGAAAATTGCCTTCTGGCTAGGCTAATGTAAATTTACGGCAGCATGCACGGTAATTAACAGAGATTTACCACCATATATAATGTAAATTAAGATCGTGATCACTTGTTTTATGAAAATAATGAATATGCTTCTTCAAATTCAACAGAAATCACTAAAATGTTATGTTTTTCATTAAAATATTTGTGTCCTAAAATATCATTTTTTATGTACCTTCTCGAAATTCCTGAAATTTTTACTTATCAAAAGTAAAGATGCTGGTTACTACGGATTTTCCCTAGTTTATATGGAAAACATCCTCATCTCATACCACAGGTTACGTAATTTAAATAATTTTCTATTAAAAATTGCCTTCTGTCTAGGGCCAATGTAAATTTACGACCACATGCATGGTTATTAACGGGGATTTACGGATGCATGTAATGTAAATAAAGATTGCAATCGCGTGTTTTATGAAAGTAATAAACATGCTTCTTCAAATTCAGCATAAATTGTTAAAATGTTATGTTTCATTAATTTTGCATGAACAGCGTGATTGATTCAATTTGTTCTCGTGAATTGCTGAAAATACTTTGTATCTTTTTCCATTCATCTTCATCTTCTAAATATTGCATATTATATTGACTAAACTAGCATTTATCCGTATTCAAGTTAGTATTTTAATTAATTTCATATAAACAGTATGATTCCTCAATTTAGTTTTTCTCGTTCGCCGAGAATACATTAGTATATTTTTCCATTTTATCTTCTTAATATTGCATATTAGATTAACTGAACTAACATATTTTCATATTCTGGTTAATTTATTAATTTTTGCATAAACAGTGCGATTACACAATTCAGTTTGTTCTCATGAATTGCTGATAGTACATTAGTATCTTTTACCATTCATCTCCATGTTTTATATTAGATTGACTAAATTAGCTTATCTTCATATTCCAGTCAAATTTTAAGGTTAATTTTTGTAATTATATTTGCAAAATACAAATTTTTGTATTTTGAATAATGAGTATGAACCCGGTGACGGGATATTTTCCAAAGAGTGGTAAAGCAATGTTTTAGGCAAAAAAGCAACCATTTTGACAGGGATATAATTCATTGCTATATTTTTGTTGAGATCAATATTTTTTATTCTCTTTAGTGAAAACTAGTGTTTTACCAAACATAAATGTTTGTTTCCATTATAAAGTAATATTCGCCAGATAAAAACTTTATATATATTTTGTTTTATAATTTTGTTTTATTATTTGTTTTATAATGTCCTGAAATTTTGTAAAATTTGTACCTAGTGCACCTACCAGTACTACCCATGGAGGTTTTAAATATAATGTTTCTGTATATATTTTTGTAGTTGTCTTAATCATTTTTCCGAAAATATTACTATTTTTTCTAATATTGCTATTTAATATTAAAATATACTTCTCCGATTGCATATATTTCTAGCAATATTTTGCAAAATTATCATAGAATTCCATCCATCCACCCTCTCCATGAAAGCGACCTTCCTCCCTTTTTTCGTTTCAATTTGAAATTCTGAAAAATACAACCCCAAGCATCGGAAAAAATTTTTAAAAATTCATCATCAAATTTGATGAAAATACAAATTGCTTCTTTTAGCTGAAAATTCTGAGTAAGCCTCAACTTTACATTTTTTTTAATCACATTTGAAGGGGTGGATCGACAGAATTCTACATATATCTTTTAGCAAAAAATGTTCCAATAATTGCATTCCCCCTGCATTTTCCAAGATGCATTTGAGGGGGTGGATCGACGGAATGTTACGGTATTACAGAGATAACAATTACGGGTTTTCTGTAATTACGAATTCCTTAACAAAATTACTAACTATCGAAAATACCTGTAATATTACAGAAAACACCTATTATTTCTCATCTTTCATTTTTGCTTAAATAGTGTGATTCCACAATTCAATTTGCCCAGAGGAATTTAACAGTTTATCTAGAAGAATTTAATATTATCTGGTGATGAAAACTATTACTTATTCCTCATAATAATGCTGTGACAAAATGTATATTCTGCATTGTTATTACAAAATATGGGGCTGAATTGAAGTTAAATTTGAGTACAGACTTATTAAATTTTTTTTATTACTTCAAAAAATAAAAAACATGTTCGATGTTCTATATTTTTCATATTTTGGGAAGAAATTAGCAAAGTCTGAGCTAGAGCAGACATCTCTAAAATGCAATACATTCCTCGGTAATTTTTTATAACTTATCACAATACTACATTAATTTATTATATTTGCAAACTTAAACCTTCATCGAAAAAAATGAACTTCATTAAAATGACTGCATTAAAATATAAATTGCCTGGTTTAAACATCTCTAAAATGCGATACATTCCTCGGTAATGTGTTTAAAATCATCATAATACTACAATAAATTATTATATTTGAAAGCTTCATCGAAAACAACTGAAATTCATTCAAATGACGTCATAGAAAAAATAACACGCCTGGCTCTCTCTATAAAAGCAGCATTTCATTCATAACATTTTCCCATTCATTTCATTCATCACAGTACTAAAATAATTTATTTTATTTAAAAACTTAAGACCATGGAGCTACAAGTAATTAAACTCTATGCTTAAAACTTTATCAAAGAAATTGTCCTTCTCTCTGTAAAATCAATGAATATTTCATTCATATCAGCTATTCAGACTCTATGAGCTAAATACTTTTGCGTTAAAAAAATACAGCAATTCTTATACATCTCATCCTACATATTTTGCTGTTTACATTTAAAACAAAGTGAAAAATAGGCTTCGTTTTAGAAATAATCAAATTTGGATGATCAATTAAACTCAGATATATTGTAATTGCGTTGTTTTAGTATGTAGATGCACAGAATTTAAGCAAAAATAAAGTGGTTTTAGGACGAATCCAACACTCAATATGAATTAAAAAGAACTTTATAAATCACAATTTAGAGACGAGGTGGATGCCATATTTCATTTTGAAGTGGGTCACGTGATCTTTTCATATCATGGCCACGTGATCGCTTCATATAAGAGGTGTAATTATTATTTTAATTTTTATTTAAAAAACTACTGAATATATTTCGCTGAATTTTTTTTTATATATTTTATGGAACAATTTGAATATTACCTAAACTTTTCGAAGCAATTTGTGATTTTTAAATCGGCTTAAAAAATGTTTGAAAAATTAGGTCCTATAGGGTTCAATGTATTTCATTTTTTCATCCCTGGTTCAATCCAAAACTAATTGGGTGATATTATTCATTTATATTCCCATAGGTCCTACAAACCGTCTGAACAACATACTAAAATTTCATTTTGATTAAGTCATTTATACAGCAGTTATCATGCTAACGGACAGACAGACAGAATGAACAAAGTCATAAACACTTTTCAACTTTGTTGTAAAGTGTTAAAAACTAAACTAAATTTATCTGAAGCTAAGCATATTCTGTTTTCTTAAGGATTTTGAAATTCCTTTTGTCCAATAATGAAGAATATGTATTCATATTATGTTTGTTTAGTGATAATGGTAATTAACACTTTACAACAAAGTTGTAAAGTGTTTATGACTTTGTTCATTCTGTCTGTCTGTCCGTTAGCACGATAACTGCCGTAAAAATGACTTAATCAAAATGAAATTTTAGTATGTTGTTCAAACGGTGTGTAGGACCTATGGGAATATAAATGAATAATATCACCCAATTAGTTTTGGATTGAACCCGGGTTGAAAAAATGAAATACATTGAGCCCTATGGGACTTAATTTTTCAAACATTTTTTAAGCGGATTTAAAATTCACAAATTGCTTCGAAAATTTTAGATAATATTCAAATTGTTCCATAAAATATATAAAAAAAAATTCAGCGAAATATATTCAGTAGTTTTTTAAATAAAAATTAAAATAATAATAACACCTTATATGAAGCGATCACGTGATCTACTTCAAAATGATATATGGCATCCATCTTGTGTCAAAATCGTGATTTTTAAAGTTCTTTTTAATTCATATTGAGTGTTGTATCCTTCCTAAAACCACTTTATTTTTGCCCAAATTCTGTGCATCTACATATTGAAACAACCCAATTACAATATATTTGAGTTTAAATGCTCATCCAAATTTGATTATTTCTCCAACGAAGCCTATTTTTCACCTATGTAAAATGTAAACAGCAAAATATGTAGAATTAGTATTATGTAGAAAATATGCTGAATTTCTTTAACACAAAATCGTTTAGTTCGTGGAGTCTGCATAGCTGATATGAATGAAATATTCATTGATTTTACAAAGAAAAGTAGGATTTTTTTATGCATAGAGTTTAATTACTTGTAGCTCCGTTGTCTTAATTTTTAAATAAAATAAATTATTATAGTATTGTGATGAATGACATGAATGGGAAATTATTTATGAATGAAATGCTGCTTTTATAGAGAGAGCCAGGCGTGTTATTTTTTCTATGACGTCATTTGAATGCATTTCAGTTGTTTTCGATGAAGTTTTCAAATATAATGAATTATCGTAATATTATGATAATTCTAAAATTATTACTGAGGAATGTATCACATCTTAGAGATGTTTAAACCAGGCAATTTAGATTTCAATGCCGTTATTTGAATGAAGTTCATTTTTTTAGATGAAAGTTTAAGTTTTCAAATATAATAAATTAATGTAGTATTGTGATAAGTTTTAAAATATTACCGAGGAATGTATTGCATTTTATACATGTTTAAATAAAATTGCATCGAAGTTGGAAAGTGTTTCATAATCAATGCTTTAAGCATGATTGATCTTTCTTGTTTATTTTGAACATTTCTTGATTTATCCGCTATGCTGGTTCATGACTAACATAAATCTATTGCACACGACTGCAAGAGCGTGGGATCCGCTCAACCACAGGCTTACGTCTAACAATATTGACATTGTGTGGGCAGCAGTTTTTTAAAATATTATATTGTGATTTTATAGAGCTTTTCGGAATTTTATTTGTTTGTTTAAATCAAGTTTTTATTTTTCTCTTCTGTTTATTAGCAAGTAAACAGCACTTTGAAATTGACGCTAACATATATATATATATATATATATATATATATATATATATATATATATATATATATATATATATGCAATAAGAATTCACTTACTTTCTGTAAAGTTTTTAACTGCATTTACAAGCTTTTGTGCCAAATGGCATATGTGGGAATTTAATAAATTCTAAAATTATATAAATTCAATAACTGTAATTGTTAATGAACACAACTGCTCAAGACTATAAATTTTTTTTATGTACAATTAGCTTTTTTCAATGATAAATTTTTCACAGCAAAAAATTAAATTTAACAGTGCTCAGTAACTTCATGCCTTCAATTTTTTGTAAGTGCCCTGTCTTGGGTAGCAGTACCCTTCCCTTTTTTAATTCTTGGAAACTTTTAGGATGCAATCATCCGTATTAAATATTATAAATTTGTTTTCTTTTCCTTGGATGGTCTCATTTTTGTTCTTTTTTAAGTCAGGGGAGTCAGGAAACCGACATCAGTTAACGTCGGTGTCCGATATTCTTCCAGAGCATTCCGGTTAAACGAAGATCGGATAATCGAGGTTCTGCTGTAGGGTCATTCCACGTGAAAACACCCATTTTAAGAAAAACTTGTTGCTCCATAGTCACGGATTTTTTTAAAATTTTTACCATGGATACACATGGTAATAAAACTGCAAAATCTGAATTTATAATGTATATATCTCAATAATTGCCAAGATACAGGCATTTTAAAATTGGCCATTTTTGCTGAATGGCAGCCATCTTGGATTTTGCACCAATGTTTATAAATGTAATAGCTTGAGAACTAATGGTTCAAATTAAACAATTCTGGTACTAATTTGAAGCTATTAATATCAGGAATATAAGTGCTATATCAAAAAATAAAAAAATATATATTTTAATATTGTTATTACATGAAAATTGCAAAAATCACCTTCGGATGGATAGTCAAGTTTAATGGGCTATAAAAAAAATGGCCCCTAATATTTTTTTTTGAAACTTGGTACAAATATTAACTAATATGTGCGCTTTAAGTACAAAAAAAAATAGAAAGGTAATATTTCTTATTACAGAGAAAAATAGCTATAAAACATATATGCATTTTACATGTGAAGCTTTAATCATTTAAAAATATATATATTTTAAAAATAAATAATGATCAAAAACAAAACATAGGAATTTTTCTACACACTAACTAGTATGTGTGCTTTAAGCACAAAAAAAAATTAGGATGGTAATATTTAATTTAATGACTAAAGAAATACTGTTATATGTATAGGAAATCAATGTAAAATTTCTGGGGTGCTGAAACATTCTAATAAAAATCTTCCTAAAAACCATACAGTTATCTGTTTTATATTTTATTTTCTTATTTTAAATTATGAAAAGGTATTTTCTATATTCAGTAGAGCTGAAGATACCCAGTTTTTCCTAGTGGCCACTGGCTCCTAAACCAATTTCATCTAATAGCAAGTATCATAATCTTTGGCACACATCTAAAGGTCTTGGCCATATATATAATGCATTTGGGCCATAAGAATACATATACATAACATATACAAACATAACACACACTAATTTCTAATTCATTGGGATGCATTGGTACTCTTAAGAATTTGAGATGGACAGTTATCACATCAGCTCACCATACTTTTCTGATTCAGTGCAATAAACTTGTTTCTTTTAACAACGATGTAATATATTCACTGATATGGATGGCATGAAGCATGAGTTTAATATTTTGATGGTATGATCAAACACGTACAGAATGAATAACTTTGTTTCCAACAGTTACATATTCTGTTGGATGTAGTGTGCAAAATTTACATAGTATTTTTATTTCATTATGATTTTCTCTAAATGCAGCATATAATTCTTTTAAATTGTGCAAAAGTAATCTCTTTTGTTTTAATATTTTCCCATTTTCACTTGGTATAGATATGCAATATATTCTTCCTGGACACATACGACTGTTATAATAAAAACTAGTAACTTTTGTGTAGTATCAAATTTCTCACTAAGCATTGATAACATCCCTTCTGTTTCTTTTAATTTTTCTTGTTTTTTTTTAACTAAATTCTCTGTAGTAATATAACATGTCTTTGTTTGTTGGACTATCCATGAATCTTGGACTAATTTTAAAATCTGCATGTTTTCTTTAAATGATGCATCTAAAGAAAACTTATTCAATAATTTTCCATCATAAACGTGCAATTTTGATAAATAATGGCTTGAATTTTGTAGCTTATTAATACTTTCAATACCCAATACTGTAGCAGTTTTAGTAGCAATGTGGCTACTTAATTTTTTAACTTGCATATAACTAAGTTACCTCTTAGAGCTAAATCTATTGAACTTTATTAGTGATAAATCCAAACGTTCACACACAGCTTTTACTCAATCGTTCCATTACTATTGTAACTTCACTATAATCTGCATCATTGGTCATTTCCATGTCAGCAATAAAAACCTCTGACTCACTAATTGATGAATGGAAGGAAGAATAACAAGACATGCAGAATTTTTTTCCCCTGGAATGAGTAGTTCTTGATTTATCATTGACAGTCTGAGAGAAATTGGTTTTAGGGACTTAGTTCTGATTTTGGTGGTTTATTAAATAGATCACAAGTTTTCTGTCTTAAACTGCACCATTTCAGATATTCATCCTTGTGAACCTTGCATATACTACCACTCAGAACACAAGTACGGGCATAAACAGGAAGGCTTAATGACACATTGATTTTCTTGCATACAAAACTTTCAATTTTTATAGCAAGACAAGAACTAATAACATGGAACTAACTAACATGGAACATAAATAAAAGAAATAATCATTGAAGCACAATTCACTGATTTATTTGTTGAACATACTCAGCTCTGAACACTTGAGCAAAAATGAGCTCTGAAAGGAATAAGTCACCCAGAAATGTAATATTGTATCTTACTTTAAATTCAACCTAAGAGAAAACAGATGATGCAGTACAAGTAATCATTTCAGGAACTGACAACTGGTATATGTTAATTGCTATTACTTATATAACAGAACTATGAGTATTAGAGTTGAAACTTTGGAGGCTATAGGCAGCTGATGTCTTATGTACACAAAGACCAGAAACAGGTGTTTTTAAATGTTCCAGAAACAATATTGGTGCTGTAGGATAATTTTCTTCTCCAATAGCTTGTTTGTTTATGTTTAGTTTGTTGCTCCTGTTTCAACTGGATAGGGGATATTGCCTAGTGTTTCCTTTGGAGTTGGCAGAATGCTAAAGATATGTTTTGGTGATCAACATGCTGTAGTTCTGTTTAATTTTTTTTTTTTTTAATTTTAATGCTTTTCATGAAAATGAGTGTTTTATATTATCTAATTACAAATTGTTTTTTGTGAAATTAACTATATGTATGCTGTAAAGCTTCAGCATTAAGCGATAGTTTTTTTAATTTTAATGCTTTTCGTGAAAATGAGTGTTTTGTATTATCTAATTACAAATTATTTTTTGTGCAATTAACTATGTATGCTGTAAAGCTTCAGCATTAAGTGATAGTTGTCATTTATAACCAATATGCCAAAGATTATTGTACTTACTGCCTCTAAGGTGAAATTGGTTTAGAAACCAGTGGCCACTAGGAAAAAATGTGCACCTTTAGCTCTACTGAATATAGAAAATACCTTCTTAAAATTTGAAATAAGAAAATAAAATACAAGAGAGATAACTGCGTGGTTTCTAGGAAGATTTTTATTAAAAATTTTCAGCACTCCAGAAATTTTACACTGATTTCCCATACATATAACAGTATTTTTTTAGTCATTATTTAAATTAAATATTACCATTCTATTTTTTTTACTTAAAGCACACGTAATAGTTAGTGTGTAAAAAATGCCTATGTTTTATTTTTGCTCATTATTTGTTTTTAAAAAAAAATTTTTTTTTAAATGATTAAAGCATTGCATGTCAAATGTTAACTAAATGTATATATGTTTTAAAGCTATTTTCTCTGCAATAAGAAATATTACCTTTCTAATTTTTTTTTTACTTAAAGCCCACATATTAGTTAGTATTTGTAAAGTTTCAGAAAAAAATATTAGGGGCCATTTTTTTTATAGACCATTTAAGTTGTCCATCAATCCGAAGGTGATTTTTGCAATGTTCATGTAATATAGATATTAAAATATATTTTTTTAATTGTTTTGATATGGCACTTATATTCCTGATATAAATAGCCTTAAATTGGTACCTGAATTATTTAATTTGAGCCATTATTTCTCATGCTATTACATTTTTAAACATTAGTGCAAAATCCAAGATGGCCGCCATTTCGCAAAAATGACCATTTTTCAAATGCCTGTATCTGGGTCATTATTGGGATATATACATTACAAATTCAGATTTGGGGGTTTTATTACCATGTGTATCCATGGTAAAAATTAAAAAAAAATCCGTGACTATAGAGCAACACTCATCGGATGTCCCCATATGGAATGACCCTGCTACTATTTTTGACTTTTCAGACTACTAATGCAACTATTTTTCATGTGTAGTTGCGATGGCAACCCTGCATTCACGTAACACAATTGATGTTTGTGTATATTTTTATTCCACACAAAAATCGAAACTAACATTTGAAAATAAAATTTACACTGTGTAAAACATACTTTTATATTCTAATAGAAGACATATTACTTTCAAATTTTCATCCATATCAACAACAATTAAATGTGTGACGCAGTTGACAAATAGTAAATATACGCATCAAAAATGAATAATAAAATTATGTTTTTCATTTTCCTTAATTATCGTAAAGTGGTAAAACTTTAAACAAATATAAAACAAAATTCCAAGTAATATTATTTTAAAATTTAATGACGCTGCTGTCGCCATCTAGTGGAAGAAAGGATGATTTTTCGAACACAGTCTCATTATCGCGGACAAACATGTATAAGCAATTTCTTAAAAAATTATGGTTAAAATTTTTAAGAAAATCATATTTTTTACAAGTTAAAATCATAATTTCTTAAACTTCAATCATTTATGGGCTCTGCCATTTATTCGCAATACTCACCAACCTTTGCAGCTTGCTTCACAGCTCTTTTACTGTGTCTATGTAGTGGGCAAGCACCCCTTCTTTGCCCTTTTTATGCATACACATCCCCAAGCCGCAGTTAGTAGTCGTTATTCCTCAAAAATGAGTATATTCCCATGGCAGGCCCAAAACGTGCTATGATAAGGTTTAAAATTAAAAAAATTATAATATATACAAAATAGTACATACTAAATTTGGACTTTCTAGCTTGTTTGGTTCTTAAGTTATTCCAAAAAATTAGTACTTTCCTATGACATGTTAACCTGACAAGGTTAAACATTCAAATAATCAAAATGTTCCATAAAAGACAATGAGGTATTAATGGGGACTTTCTAGTTGCTCCTGTTCTTGTTATTTCACCAAAATGAGTGCAGTGCACTCGAAGGATCACACTTCTACACCATTTGTACAAATGTGTGCCAAACCTGAAAAGCTGATACAATGTGATACAAAAACATAGGGTTTTGTTTTTCTGTGCCAATTTATGGATTGGCCTTCATTGTTTTTTCACTGTTTCTTTTCTCTAAAAATCTGCTCATTAGGGGAATTGAAAATAGAAAAGAAACAAGCAAAACATCTCCTTTAACCTCTTATTGCAAAAAAAAAAAAAAAAATGTAGAAAGGGATACTGAAAGTATTGGTTGTTAATAGTGCACTCCCCCCATCTACAAGATAAATTACTATCAATTTCTTTTTCTTTACAAAGTTAACATTTTGTTCAAGTATGGGATAATTTGTGAATTTTAAATTCGCTTAAAAAATGTTTGAAAAATTAGGTCCCATAGGGTTCAATGTATTTCATTTTTTCAACCCGGGTTCAATCCAAAACTAATTGGGTGATATTATGCATTTATATTCCCATAGGCTTTCCCATAGGCTCATTTATATTCCCATTTTTACGGCAGTTATCATGCTAATGGACAGACTGGCAGACAGACAGACAGAATGAACAATGCCATAAACACTTCAACTATGTTGTAAAGTGTTAAAAATATACTCGTACCATTCGCAACAATTGGCTAAACATGATGCATGTATTAATTGATTAAGCATAATTTATGAATTAATTGGCTAATCACAATATATTAGTTTCTGCCAAAGTCTTTGCCAAAATAATTTGCCTCTTTTTTTTTTGCAATTTTCTGTTTCATGCAATGTTATAAGCAATTTCTTAAAAAATTATGGTTAAAATTTTTAAGAAAATCATATTTTTTACAAGTTAAAATCATAATTTCTTAAACTTCAATCATTTATGGGCTCTGCCATTTATTCGCAATACTCACCAACCTTTGCAGCTTGCTTCACAGCTCTTTTACTGTGTCTATGTAGTGGGCAAGCACCCCTTCTTTGCCCTTTTTATGCATACACATCCCCAAGCCGCAGTTAGTAGTCGTTATTCCTCAAAAATGAGTATATTCCCATGGCAGGCCCAAAACGTGCTATGATAAGGTTTAAAATTAAAAAAATTATAATATATACAAAATAGTACATACTAAATTTGGACTTTCTAGCTTGTTTGGTTCTTAAGTTATTCCAAAAAATTAGTACTTTCCTATGACATGTTAACCTGACAAGGTTAAACATTCAAATAATCAAAATGTTCCATAAAAGACAATGAGGTATTAATGGGGACTTTCTAGTTGCTCCTGTTCTTGTTATTTCACCAAAATGAGTGCAGTGCACTCGAAGGATCACACTTCTACACCATTTGTACAAATGTGTGCCAAACCTGAAAAGCTGATACAATGTGATACAAAAACATAGGGTTTTGTTTTTCTGTGCCAATTTATGGATTGGCCTTCATTGTTTTTTCACTGTTTCTTTTCTCTAAAAATCTGCTCATTAGGGGAATTGAAAATAGAAAAGAAACAAGCAAAACATCTCCTTTAACCTCTTATTGCAAAAAAAAAAAAAAAAATGTAGAAAGGGATACTGAAAGTATTGGTTGTTAATAGTGCACTCCCCCCATCTACAAGATAAATTACTATCAATTTCTTTTTCTTTACAAAGTTAACATTTTGTTCAAGTATGGGATAATTTGTGAATTTTAAATTCGCTTAAAAAATGTTTGAAAAATTAGGTCCCATAGGGTTCAATGTATTTCATTTTTTCAACCCGGGTTCAATCCAAAACTAATTGGGTGATATTATGCATTTATATTCCCATAGGCTTTCCCATAGGCTCATTTATATTCCCATTTTTACGGCAGTTATCATGCTAATGGACAGACTGGCAGACAGACAGACAGAATGAACAATGCCATAAACACTTCAACTATGTTGTAAAGTGTTAAAAATATACTCGTACCATTCGCAACAATTGGCTAAACATGATGCATGTATTAATTGATTAAGCATAATTTATGAATTAATTGGCTAATCACAATATATTAGTTTCTGCCAAAGTCTTTGCCAAAATAATTTGCCTCTTTTTTTTTTGCAATTTTCTGTTTCATGCCTGATAATAAACTGAAAATCAGCCAAGTAGTTTCCAGTAAATTGTTAGGCACATAGCATCATCAAAGTATAAATGTCTAGATATGTAAATATGAAATTTATCTGTTCTTGTTAACATTTTGTTTTAAAGAACTAAATATATTTATTGTCAGTTACAAGAATTATGATATTTATCCAAATAGCCTTTAATTTCTAGTGTTTATTATTCATTAATATATTTTTTCTTACATCAGATAAGCTTAGTAGCAAACAGATAAAGTATCTCAAAGCAGTTGAACTAGAATTTCAGTCTGAAAATGAGAATCCAGAATTAACTGATAGAGGTATGTTTTCATTATTATTACTATGGTGAATGTATTCAACATTAAAATTAGATTTCAAATAATGTAAATAAATTTTGAAATTGATGTTATGTAAATTCATGCTTGTATTATCACAAATTTGTATATTTTGATATAAAATATCAAAGCATATCCAAAAATATTTCTTTGTGTAATTAAAAATAATTTTCCTAATAATGCCACCACAAGTGTTTTATCATAATGCCCGTTGTTTAAACTGTTACTTTAGACCTAATTGTCTGATTTTTTTTCAAATAAAGTCGATGAATGTTTCAAGGTTAATCAATTAGATCTTTGACCTTAATAACAAATGACGTGGTTAAGTTTTCCAGAAAAAAAATATATATATTCTTAGGGTATAACATGCAGCAGAATCATGGTTTAGTTTAAAATTAGTGAACTTTAGATTAGTCAATAAGGGAGTTGCAAGATTCCAATAAAAAAAAAATGTATGTGCATGCATGGTTTTTGTTTATCTTATATACAGGGTTAGCAAGAAATAAGTTTCCTACTTCAGAGGGCTCTAGAATGTGTTCTATTGGTCCAAATGAGATAAAATTTGAAATACAGATAATTCAAATGATGCGCTTGACATTTATTAAATCAAAAATTTTAGTATCAGCAGTCACCTATAGATGGCACTATAACACAATGGTATTTATTTGCATATATTGAAAATGTGAAACATTTGCGTTACAGCGCATGCCTAGTAGCATTGTTCTTTGGATAAAAAGAAGGGGGATTCTGCACGAGCATTAGTTACTTCTCAGCACATCATGCCAACATTTCAAGAAAAAGTGCTACTGGTGAAATTGTTCTACCAGAACCAGCAGAACTCCTTTGCAGCTGTAAATGAATTCCGTCG
The DNA here is from genome assembly GCA_951213105.1 of Amaurobius ferox. Classification (NCBI taxonomy): domain Eukaryota; kingdom Metazoa; phylum Arthropoda; class Arachnida; order Araneae; family Amaurobiidae; genus Amaurobius; species Amaurobius ferox. The sequence continues at coordinate 48,981,540 of OX578139.1, read as the reverse complement.
TATGAAGCAGATACTATGACAGACCTGCCAACTGTTACGATTTAATCGTATTTAGTACGATAATACGATTTTGCCACCAAAAGTACGATTTTAAAAAAAAATTACGTTTTCCCCTATTTTTTCCCTTTTTTTTTTCGCTTTTCCCTTTTTCAGACCAAAGTAGGGAATTTCAAGAGGCTTTGATTTCTAATGTAGACGCATATTGCCAGTTTCGCGATTTTCCCGCTCAATTGAGCTAGTTTTGGCGAAGCGAAGAGTTGGAGGAAGTGCGGGAGTTTTGGCGAAGACCTGGCAATACTGGTAGCTATTGCCGTTATCTGCGGGAAGGAGCATCATGCGCGGAGGGAGCACGTGATGTTTTGTTGATTTCTCCCGATGCTTGTTTTGCTGTTTTTGCTGAGATCAGTTTAGTTTATATAGTTAATCAATTGAATGATGTCTACAAAGACGAATGCCCGATCTCAAACGTTTTCCGAAAAGTATTGCAGAGAGTTTGAATTTATCAAAGAATCAAGAATAAGTGCATCTCTTGCCTTTTGTGTTGTATGTAACTGTGATATCTCCATTTCTCATGGCGGACATAGTTAAACATTCGAAAACAGCCAAACACGTGGTTATAAATTCAAGACTTCCAAATCTACAAAGTCTATAAATGAATTTTTAACTGTGAATAAAGAATTGCAGACTACTGAAGCGGAAGTTATGTTCACCTCATTCATTTTAGAACATAATCTTCCGTTAGCTACTGCAGACCATGCTCGCCCATTATTTCAAGTGATGTTCCCGGATTAGAAAGAGGCAAAGCATTATTCCTGTGGGCGAACAAAAACAGCTTTTATTATTAAAAAACTAGCCAGTGAAAATCAAAAACAAATAATTGCAGCTACTGAAAATCCATTTACGGTGTCTACTGATGGGAGTCATTGTGGCGATGATCAATTGTATCCAATCGTTTTAACGTATTTTAAAGAATCATCAAATGGAGTAAAAACTGAGCTCTTGTCTTTGCCAAAATTAATGGAATTCCCTACTGGGGAAAACATTGCCAAATTAATAAATGAGGAATTTCAGCGCTACGGAATTCCGTGGGAAAACTGCCTTGCTCTATCATGTGATAACACACCTGTTATGATCGGCAAGAAAAAAGGAGTTTCAGCATATTTAAAAAGTAAGCAACCAAATTTATTTGCGTTTGGATGTTTATGCCATTTGATTAATTTGGCAGCACAAAAATCTGCTGAAAGCTTACCTATACTAATTCATGAACTTTTAATTGACATTTATTATTATCTAGAAAAAAGTTTTAAAAGGAAACAGGCTTTAAAAGAAATTCAAGAGTTGTGTGATGTTGAAGCACAAAAGATTTTAAGACATGGCTGCACTCGGTGGCTTTCTCTTGGTAGATGCCTTGAGAGATTATTACAGCAGTGGCATTGCTTAACTTTATTTTTTAAAGAAGAGTGTTCTAATGTAAATGAAAAAAAAATTGGTTTCTCCCCAAGAATTTCTTTGTATACCATCCCAAAACTTGATAATTCAAAATGAGAAAGTTGTAAACCCAACGAAACATTAAAGAGGAAAATTGTGAATTTGACTTCTGTTAATAAGAAATTTAAAATGAATGCAGTTAACACTGAACATGATAAAAAATCTTCAGCACATCTAATTAAAAAGAAGCAATAAGAACAGTCTGAAAAAAGTCTCTCAAGAGATGCTTTAAATAAGCAAGAGAGAATTTTCTTTACATTAAGTTCTACTGTGAATCATGCTTATGCATTATTTGTTTGTCATGTTACAAAAGTTTTTGAAAAATACAATATAATGTTTCAGCAGGAGGAACCTCGTGTGCATACACTCAAATCCGATATCAAATGTCTTTTTAATGAACTCTTAATTAAATTTGTAAAGGTAATTGCTATTAAGCAAGCAAAATCAACATTTTATGTTAAATATAATAAAATAGAAAACCAGAAAGAAAATGAAGAGTTATCAATTGGTTTTGAAACCAGAAAATTGGTTAAAACAGTTAGCACTGAGGAGCAGAAAGAATTTTTTTCTAAAGTTAGAAATTATTTTATTACTGGCTGTGACTATATAGTTTCTAAATTTCCATGGAATCTGGAAATTTTAAATCATGTCCAAGTTGCTGGTATTTCTAGAAGAGAGCAGTTTAATTTTTCATCAATTCAGTATTTAGTAGATATGTTCCCATGTCTCCTTGTAAGATGTGAGAATGAAACATTTTCTGAAGCTGTAGATGTTGTAGAAAGTGAATTTCTAAATTTTCAAATTGCAACTTTACCAGATAACATTTTAAATAGTTAAAGTATTAGTGAACAATGGCATTTTATCAAAAGAAAAGAACTCTGATGGCAAATTTATTTGTAGCAAACTTTCTAAAGTCATGTTAGGCATTTTAACCTTGCCTCATAGCAATGCCTCTTGTGAAAGAGTTTAGTTTAGTAAAGAGAAATAAAACTGATGTAAGAGGCTCTTTGAGCACTTCAACACTTGAATCACTTTTGATTGCAAAATCCTATATGTCTGGACCTTGTTTCCAGCAAAAATATTCTTCTGGGTTTTTAAAAAAGGCAAAGTCAGCCACATATGTTGGTTTAAATAAAAGTTAGATTTATTAATGCTGTTGTAATGTGCAAAAATTGTGTCCTTACCTTTCTTTTTAATAGAAATCAAAAATCCATGATGTGCATTATAGTTTTCTAATTGTTTTATATTGATGCATTTTACTAAAGAATTAATATTTTTATTTAATTTTAAATGTTTAATTTAAAAATTAACAACATAGAAATGTTTGCTGTGGATTGTAATAATTTAATTGGTTTCTCAATAGAATTTTGATGTAGGGAAAAAAAATCCCTACAGCCTGATTATCAAGAATTTACATAGCTGAAATATACCGCGCGTACATTATCGTGTGCGTCGTTACGCTTTTTGGCTCTGAGAGGTTGGCAGGTCTGCTATGAAGAGGTCCAATGTCTCCATGTGCCCTACGCAAGATGATAAAGAAATTTGAAACAACTTGGCATTCTTCCAGGTAAAGGACGAAAACCAATCTAGTCTTTTAGCGGCGAAAATATGGCTACTGCGGTCGTTGAAGCCAGCAGTCATTCGCCGCACGGTAGTGTGAGTGTGCCAGTTGTTTCCCGTATATTGGATATGCCGTATTCCACTGTACGAAAAATCTTACTGCGGATTTTGAATTTTTATCCCTACAAAATCAAGTCTGTGCACCATTGCAGGACGCAGACTCAGAGGTTCATAAAACTTTTGCACTTTAGTTCCTTGCTGGAATGGTGGTTGGCCACATGGAATATCCTCTGGACTGACGAAGCCCACTTTTGCCTCAATAGGCAGGTTAACACCTACAATTGTCAAATTTCGGCAGCAGAAAACCTTCGCGCTATCCAGAAACAACCCTTGCATTCTGAAAAAGTGACAGTATGGTGTGGTTTTACGGCTACCTTTATCATTGGACTTCACTTTTTTGAAGAGGTAACTGCAACTGGAATCAAAACCTGTTCCGTCACAGGACTACGGTACCATAGTATGCTGAGGGATTTTGTAATCCCACAACTTCAACAGCGTGGATGCCTTCAGGACATCATTTTCATGCAGGATGGCGCACCTCCTCACATTGAGCATAGTGTAAAGCAATTGCTAACACAGCATTTCACAGCTGAACTGGTGATCAGCTGGCATTTTCTAACAGCATGCCCTCCTCGTTTGCCGGATATCATCCCCTGCGACTTTTGGTTGTGGGGTTTCCTCAGGTACAAGATCTACCGTAAAAGGTCAGATTTAAAGGGCAGCATTCGGTGCCATGTTCTTGATATTCCGGCAGACTCACTCCTGTCAGCTGTGGGAAATATGGTTCTGCAATTAGAGGACATTGTTGAACATGAAGGGGAACATATTAAGCAGTTTTAATGCTACTTTTTTAATAGTATTTAATATTTATAAAGCCTATTAAATGTGTATTACAGCGCTACCTATTGGGGATTTTTGTACTAAAATTTTTGATGCAATAAAGTCAAGCGCATCTGAATTATCTGTATTTCAAATTTTATCTCATTTGGACCAATAGAATGCATTCTAGAGCCCTCTGGAGTGGGAAACTTATTTCTTGCTAATCCTGTATGTGTGTATATATATATAATATATATATATATATATATATATATATATATTATATACATATATATAATATATATATATATAATATATATATATATATATATATATATATATATATATATATATATATATATATATATATATATATATATACACAGTCATTTGTGTTGCAGTTTAGTTGTATTTGGAATTTAAGTATTGGTGGTGACAGTATAGGTTTTTCACTTTTTGGACTTTTCATATACAATTTTTGTGTTTTAAGTATTGTGTACTTGGTTTTCGACAATGTATCAGCTTCCGGGAGTATCGTCATGACATTAAGCTGGCTTAACCGGGAATTTGGGGGTCACAATTCACCCCGGCTAATTTTGATACAATTCTCATTTTTCTTTTTATATACAGCATTTTTCTATTAATGGTAAATCTCGGGTATATGTATATATATACTAGCCGCCTTTGGCGACCAGCCTGTTCGCTACCCTTGAAAATTCTGACCGTGGCAAACTCGATGACGTGACCTACCAGAAAGGTGTAAGGTAACTGTTTGGACGGCCAGGAAGTGCCACCCAATTTAGACCAGAAACCAGTGGGGGAGGCATCCACAGGGACCGTACCCTCCTTCTCCTACTACCAACCTCTCGGAAGGACTTACGGTTCCACATGTTTAACGTGATCGTACTCCACGTGAACACGGCAGCAGTTTTGGCAGTAGTGGGAATCGAACCCGGACCTACCGAGTGAAATTCCTGCACGCTAACCTCTGGTCTACCGTGCCCTCCGCGACAATCTCCATAACTTACTTTTTATTTGCCCAATTTAGACCGGAACCCAGTGGGGGAGGCATCCACAGGGACCGTACCCTCCTTCCCCTACCACCAACCTCTTGGAAGGACTTACGGACCCACATGTTTAACGTGATGGTACTCAGCGTGAACACGGCAGCAGTTTTGGCAGTGGCGGGAATCTAACCCGGGCTTACTGGGTGCAATTCCCACGCGCTAACCACTGGGCTACTGCGTCCTTCGCGACAATCTCCATAACTTTCTTTTTATTCACTCAATTTAGACCGGAACCCAGTGAGGGAGGCATCCACAGGGACCGTACCCTCCTTCACCTACCACCAACCTCTCGGAAGGACTTACGGACCCATATGTTTAGCGTCATCGTACTCCTCGTCAGTGGCGAGAATCGAACCCAGGCCTACCGAGTGCGATTCTCGCGTGCTAACTTCCCGCGTGGTAATTTAAATTTTATAATTAAGCTCTTAATTCAATCATCCTCATTCCATCGTTCCATTATTTAAAATATCCATAAATTAAAATATCCATTTAAATTATCCATAAATTAAAATATCCATTTAAAAAATCCATATCGTTCTATCAATCATTCTATCCATATTGTTTTATCAATCATTCTATCCATATCGTCCATTTAAAATATCATATAAATATAATAATTTCACCCGATGTATCTATCCAATACATATGCTAAGCTCTCATTTCATTTAAAACCGAAAGCGCGGTCTCCATGGAGACGGATAAAAACTAACGCCGAGTGGGAAAATGCCATTGAAGAACTTAGCGGATTGCCGAGAAATATAAAATCATGACGACTTTAAAATTGCGATCCTGCGAGCAATTTCATTATTTTTTGACCAAATTGGACTTGTAAGAATGCCAGATCTTTGACCTTTCTAAAAATGTAAATTATTAGTCGAAATTATGAGTAGTTTTCTTACGATGGGAGGATTTAAAAACGACAGTTGAATTTTTTTAACCGAAATTGACTTTTGTTTTAAAATATTTAAAAAATATTAGAATTTGTCCCTGAGATTTGAAATTTATATATTTTTACTCGCAATTGACTGCTCTTTCCGGTGGTGTGATTTGTTTTTTTCTACGACGTCTGGATCGTGGAGAAAAAATGGCAAAAAACGGTCGAAACGTCGTTTTCATGTGTTTAACCTCTGGTGTGTGTGTGTGCATTTGTAAAAACAAAAAAATATGTGTATTTTTTTCTCCTGATTTAATATAACTTTTTTTGTGTAGTGCAGTTAAATTGTTAATATTCTTTAATCAAATTTGTAACTAAATAGGAGCGTGCGCGCGTTTTATGTTAAAATTACTGGTCTGGAATTTCTTTTCAATTCACCTGGAAAACCTGGAAAAGTCAGGGAATTTCAATATGTCCGAAGAGTGGCCACCCTGAAATAAACCAGTTCAGTGGTTAGATGATTTTACTGTATGATCAATCCTGTGGCGCGCATTTACTATATCAGTGTTCAAGGTTGCCTACTGTTGCAATATTAAACGTTTTAAATCTCATTGCAATGATCATCCCATTATTTATGTTCAATTTCTTATTCAAATACAAAATTTTTGAATTTTCACTTTGATAACATTTGTTCCAAGATCTATATTTCTCATGTAAGACCAACCTCTACTTTCCACACCCAGAATTTGCATTATAAATCTCTAGGTAAAACATCTTGATATAGACATACATACTCGTTGAATAAGTTTTAATAGTGTAGTTATTGAAGCAAATAAAATTATTAATTCAAAGTGAATAAATCTTCACATTTAATATTTATATAAAATAATTAACCCTAAAAAAGGTTGATATAGGTTGATAAAAGTTGACACTCTAATAAGTTATTAAAACTGTTTAATAAAAATATTCATCAGTAAAACAGCATCTAGCAAAGATTATTACCCACATATATTTTTGACTTCATGCTGTTATAGATTAATCTTATTGTACCATTAGTGGCGACACGTCAAACTTCAAATCACTGAATCAACTAACTAAATGATAAATCTTAAAAACAGATTTAAAGGTCACTTTATTAAAAAAACCATCCTACAGATGTACAACAAATAAATAATTTTAAGCCAGAGCCCTTTCGAACACCTTCATGCTCTTCCTCAGTGACGATAGAATCGAAACAGATGCCAACATGCCTAAATATATTCCAATGCCGTCAAGCAAAATTTGCATATTGCGAAAATTGCTATCCTTACTAAAGTGTGAATCCATAAAATAGATTTAAAATTATAAAATTACAAATCTCAAGGATAAGTATTTTATAAAACATCAAATACTTTAGAACATTATTATAAATTAAGGTAACTGTGTGAAGGTTTAACACACACACGCACACACACACACATACAGCATCGTGAACGAGTCGCCAGGCATAACTTAAGATCTGAACAGGGTCAAAATTACAAATAGAAGTACGATATAAATAAATAAAAAAGGATTCATAAAGTAAAATAGAGTGGGGGCTATTACAGCTGATCAAAAGAAAAAAATTTCAAAAAGGGGGGCCAAAATTACCTTTAGTCACTAATTGGGCAAGGGCTGTCGTTTGTTTACCATTTTTTACGTCTCTAGCATGTTCAGCCAAACGAGTACCAATCGTACATTTAGTACTACCGATATAAAAAACTTATAAACATTATCTGGAGATTGTGTTTATAAATACCAATATTATGTTGTACCCCTTCTTTCTCCGGATAATGTTTATAAATTTTATATTGTTAGTACTAAACGTAGGATTGGTATTCTTTTGGCTGAACATGCTAGAGACATAAAAATTGGTAAATAAACGAGCACCTTTGCCCAATTAGTGACTAAAGATAATTTTTGCTCCCTTTTTGAAAATTCTTTTCTTTTGATCAGCTGTAATAACCCCCTCTCTATTTTACTTTACGAATCCCTTTTTATTTATTTATATCGTACTTCTATTTATAATTTTGACCCTGTTCAGGTTTTAAGTTCTGCCTGGCGACTCATTCTCGATGCCGTGTGTATTAAACCTTTAAACAGTTACCTTAATTTATAATAATGTTCCTGATAAAGTATATATATATATAATAAAGTATTTGATATTTTTAAAAAAGTTTTTTAAAATATTTATCTTTAAGATTTGTAATTTTATAATTTTAAATCTATTTTATGGATTCACACTTTAGGAAGGATGGCAATTTTCATAATGTGCAAATTTTGCTTGATGGCATTGAAATATATTTAGGCATGTTGGCATCTGTTCTGATTCTATCGCCACTGAGGAAGAGCATGAAGGTGTTTGAAAGCGCTCTAGCTTAAAATTATTTGTTGTATGTCTGTAGGATGGTTTTTAATAAAGTGACCTTTAAATCTGGTTTTTAAGATTCGTCATTTAATTAGTTGATTCAGTACTTTATTTTATATTCTTAACAGATCATTTTTAAACTTATTTTTGTTTTCTATAGGGATAAAGGGAGAAAATTGCTATATCAAAGATGAAAATACATTTGACAATGGACAAGTGAATACTGGAACTGCTAATGGTGAAATTACAGTTAAATCTGAAGAAAATTCATCATTTTATAATGGGGAACCTATGGACTCCCTTTGTAATGATATAGTATTAAATACTCAGAAAAATGAACCTTTTGTTAAGGAACTATTGCATCCGAATTCATCAATTATAATTTCTACTCCAATGAATTCACACTGTGTACCAACAGAGAGCAGTCATACTGAATGTTCAGCAGATCATATACAAAATGAAAAAATTCAAAATATACCACCTGCTTATAGTGTAACCAATATAGTATTAAATACTCAGAAAAATGAACCTTTTGTTAAGGAACTATTACATCCAAGTTCATCAATTACAACTTCTACTCCACTGAATTCACATTGTGTACAAACAGGGAGCAGTCATATTGAACATCCAGCAGATCATAAACAAAATGAGAATATTCAAAATATTCCACTTGCTTATAGTGTAACCAATGAGCTGTTACCGGGTCCAGATTTCTTGCTGATTGGTTCCAAAGCTGAATCTGTCTGTTCAGAAGACTTCATGGATGTTACATATGAAGATTGTTCGTACATCATTTCTGAAATGAAGGGAAATGGACGTATTCTTGCATTGTCACCTATACCACCAACTCCCTCACCTAAACATAATTCTAAAGTACCAGATTGCAATGAAAATATTGAAAAGCAGAATGCAAATCAACAGAATGAAATACAATCAGAAACTTTTAGCGATAGTCAGAGAAACCTTTTGAAACCTATAGATGCACCACCAAAATACACAGAAAAAAAAAATGTTCTACACCATCAAACTTCTAGAGGTTTTGAACCTCATATTGAAATGCCTGCTAATAGTTCATTAATCAGCAATCCAACTTCAGATTCAGGCATTGTTTCTGATATAGCACTGCCACCAAATTTTTATTACCTGTCTTCCACACGAGTTAATAATACTACCTTTATAAATAGTAGGGGACCATACACATTTGATTTTCTTCTCAATGTTGATACTGGACATTCTGTGTGTGCTATAAGTCCACCAGAATCTTCTAATACATCGATTCAAAGCACTCCAAATACATCTATCTCTGACAGGTGGAATTCGTCTACAGTACAAAATGTAGATAACAGAATGAGTCGAATTATGTCTTATTACCAAGCATCAGAGAAGAATATTCTGCTAAAGGCAGATAAAAACTCTAATACATTTTCTCCTCCTGCCAAAAAAGAACCAATCAAAGTTACAGTTCAAGGTAGCCATTCACAGCCTTGCAATGCTGAAGTTCATACACCACCAAAAAGAGATAGCAAAAGTAGACTTGATCCTGGTATTTCAGTAAACTCTGGTGGTGCATTTATGATGCCTAAAAAGGGGGTTAATGAGTCTGTCCAAACTGTTATTAAAAAGAAAGAACTTTTTCCAAAGGTTGAATCACAAATGGATGATAATCAATCCTTTGTTACAAGTTCATGTGACAGTACTACTCCTCACAAAAATAAATCCAAATCTTGTTCACTGGACAGCACACATAAAAGCTTTGGGGAAGTAAACTTTAAAAAATCTTTATCTTGTGAGTTGTCCAATTCTGTAAATTCCAAGACAGAAAATACTGTGTGTGTCAAAACTGAGAATAGTATTTCTAAAAATAAGGTAGAGTCACCCCAAAAGATCATTGAAATAAAACAAGCCTTACCTGAAAATTCTGATACTTTAGGTATAGACATTAAACCTGCATCTAATGTTTCTCTTATGAACTCAGATAAAAGCTGTTGGCAACTTTCTAGTGTTCCTGAACCCGTTTATGTGTCTGACAATATACAAATTGAAAAGCAGTCTGAATATTCTCCCTTGAATGGATTGCTTCCAGAGCATTTGACAAAGAAAAATTTTACTGATCAAAATAATGCAGAGCAATATCTTAGAACACCTGAAAGGAAGATAAATACTAACCAAGAAAATAATCAAGCAGATGACTACATAAATGTTAACATTCCTTCTGTAAAAGTGGAACCATCAATTCCAGAAACAATTCATAATGTACCGTCAAATATTTCAGGAGACAATACATTTTCTTTAGATGAGGATAAGAAAGCTGTTTTTGAACAGCAATGCATTCCCTCTCTTCCTATAGTGTCTAGCAAGCTCTCACCATCTCTGAAAAATACTGCTATTATCAATTGTTCTAATGGAACTGTTCAAGGTACACCTAAAAAGTCATATTTAAGTGTTAAAAAAGATAAAATCAAACGACAGAAAAAGGTTCAAACGGGTGATGCTTACAATGCAGCAATTTCAATACCTTCTATAGAAGTTGCTGCACCAGCATTTAAAAGTCCTTTAAATTCTGTTATTCCTAATGCTGCTGCTAATGGAAATACGCATGTTTTAAAAGAAATATCTAAACCTACAAATAAGAATCTGAAATGTGACTCTTCTGATCTGGACATTGATGCTGTAAATGGTTTCACTTTAACTCCCAAAGTAGCAGCATTTGAAAGTCCTTCAAAGTCGCTTATTTCTAATGCTACTGATGATGTAAATACCTATGTTTTAAAAGAAGTATCTAAACCTTCAATTAAAAAGCTGAAATGTGATTCAGAAACTCTGAGTGCTCTGGGTATTAATGGTGCTAATGGTTTGACTTCAACTGCCATTACTAATTCCACTATGAATCCTCCTATGCAGTATGGAAAGATATATTCTGAAATAAAATCCATGAAATTAGAAAAACTGTCTAATGAAAAATATATTAATCCTATTATAAGTGTTGATAAACATGCTATTAATATTGCTCCATCCCCTATGAAAATTGATACTGATCTTAAAAGTAGTCAAGTGAATACCATTACTGATTCCACTACAAAACCTCCAATGCATTATGGAAAGATATATCCTCAAATAAAATCCATGAAATTTGAAAAAGCTTCTGATGAAAAATATATTGATCCTGTAATAAGTGTCGATAAACATGCTGTTAATGATGTTCCATCTCCTATAAAAATTGATACCGATCCTGAAAAAATCCAAGTGAATACAACTACTGTTACTGATCCTCCTATGCGTTATGGAAAGATATATTCTCGAATAAAATTCAAGCAATTTGTAAAAGCATCTGATGAAAAATATATTGGTCCTGTATTAAGTACTGATAAACATGTTGTTAATGATACTCCATCTCTTATGAAAATTGATACTAATTTTAAAACTAGTCAAGAAAATGACAATGTGAGCTCTGAAAATGTACCATCTTTTAACACAGTTAGTAAGCATATGTTTAACAATGTTCCTCCGCCAATGGTACTAGAACAGTTATCTAGTAATAATTCCTCACAAAAACCCGATAACTATGTAAAGAGTGTAAGACAAAAGTGTAAAAATGGAAAGAAGGCTCAGTTAAATAAACCCCGTAAGAAGAAAAATAAGGGAAAGAAAAAGAAAAATGCTCAATTAAGAAAACTGAAAAAAAGAGCAGAAAACTATGCAAAATCTCAAATTAAAAAGGAAAATGAAAATGGTGTTGATATTGAGAAATCTAAAAGAGAAATTGTTGATAATGGAGTTAAAGAAAATGGGTTCCAAAAAAGTTTTCACAAAAACTCTTCTTGTGTTGTCAATGGAAGCTGCTTTGAGTCTATTAGAATTGCTGAAAATGTACCTAATTGTCTTAAGATTCCACTTAATACCAGTACTATAGATTCCTCTTCTAAAAGAGATTCTGTTGATCTATTTCAGAGAAAAAGTGAAAAACAAGAAAGTTCACCAAGAAAGTCTATCATAATCGAAGCTGATGTTCATTGGAATAAAGATAAAACTCCTAATAAAATGGATAGGTCTTGTAAAGTTAATAGTTCTGTGCCTAATACACCATTATCTAATGAAAAAAGTCTAATAAAATTGAATTCAGATCAACCTGCAGATAATGCAAATTTAACAAATGAAATTGATATTCAGAAATTGAACTCTCCACATATTTCAAAAGGACTATTTGCTCCTAATGTCGTCAATAAACCAATTACATTAACTCCATATTTAGAATTTTGGAATGGAAAGTCTGACATTAACAGTGACTCACCTTCAAAAAGTGTATCACATTTATTAATTTCACCTATAAAGTCTCCTCCAAAACAGAAAATTCCTTTACCAAAATCAGAAATTTTGGCAAATGGTAGTTGCAATGCTACATTTAAAACTGATGAGCCAAAGATTATGGATTCTAGCAAGTCCTTTCCTAAGCAAAATAAGAAACATAAAAATCCTCCTTCACAATCCGAAAATACATTAAACGGTGATTGTAGTGATGCATCTAAAACAAATAAATTTTGTTCCACAGATGAGCCTGAAATTCTAAAATCTGAAAAAATTTCTTTCAAAAGAGGTAAAAAACAAAAAAATTCTCTACCAAATTCTAAAATTTTAGCAAATGGTGATTGTAATTCTGTAACAAAAACAAATGAACTGTGTTCTTTAGATCAATCATTCATCAAATGTGAAAAATCTGTTCCTAAAGAAAATGGTTTTAATGGAAATGAACATTTGCTTGAGCATTATGTTTCTTCTGGTCTAAATAAATCTGCAGTTGAAAACGGTCATGCTACTCTCGTAAATAACAATGATAAAAATTATCTACAAATTCAAGTACTGGAAAAGAACAATACACTCAATAGCTGTCAAAACAGTGTAATTTCAGATGATGAACATGCACTTATTATAGCTGAAGATTTTGAAGAAGAAAATACTATTGAAACAAAAATTACTATTGAAAATGCAGCAAAATCCAAGAAAAAGAAAAAATCTGGAGTTGGGAATGCAAAGAAGAAACTAAGAATTTCAAAAGAAGAAAGTAGTAGCAATGTCTTATCCATCGCTAAGGCACTTTGCGAACTTGAAAAACTGAAATTTGATCAATCCCACTTCAGACTTCGTGTCCATACATTAGTCAATGCACTCATAAATCCTGCAAATGCTTCAGATACTGTTTCGGTTCTATTTGAGATCATTAGACGATTGGCTGATTCAAGAAGGATGCCTCTGATGTCCTTCTCAATTAGTTGTGACACTTCAGCACTCATCCCATGTCTAGAAAGGTACATTGTTTCTTCATTGATCCAGGTGGATAAGAAAATGAAAAGTCATCTCAAAGGACTGTTGTCATCAGCTGAACATTCTTTATATTTATTAGTTCTTTCTAAAAACAGTATTTCTATTTATGGACTTTGTGCCTTTTGTAGGGTTTTAACTGAAATATGTAAATATACTGAGAACTCAAAGAAGCCAATTATGTTGTGCTGTGATTTGCTGAAAATGCAACATAAATGGGCTCCTTATCTTATTGCATCCATTGTTAGTGTGTGGCCAGAATTATTTGCTGTTCCAGATGGTACTTCAGGTAAGAAAAATTCAGCTTTATTTTTTATAACTAACTAAGCTTAATAATTAGTTTAATGAATTTATTTATTGTTAAAATTATATTATAAACATATACTAATAATTTATTTTGTAATCCTTTCAATTTAACAATTATCATATTCAGTAAATTTAGACATGAATTTGAGCCTGCAAGTATCCAAACAGGTCTCTAAAAGTCAGAAAGTCCCTTTTTTTAGAACATGTCAGTAAAGGGCTCTTCTTCCCCCCCCCCCCCCCCACTTTCTGACAAAAATGTTGGTGATAGGGTTGTTGAGACTATTTGAAGAAGTTGTGCTAAATGAAAAACTGCAAGTAAAAGGCATCGTAAGATCACTTCTCCACCTCGGAGAGATGATCTCTCTGAGTTACCCCTCCAGCAAGTATGTACATTGTCAAATATGGTATCAATTGAAAGATTTTTTTCAAGTTAAGGTGAAGGGTAACACATTATAACTAACTTTTTGGACCAACAATATTGATTTTTCAAAATTTTTCTTATAAAATTTTAAAACAAAAAGAAATCCCACAAACTATTTAAAAATGGTTTCTTGTATGAGAAAGTTGAGTGGAGCCACACTCCAATTAATTTCTTTTCAAATATTGTTTACAATTTAACAACCGATACTCAGACTTTAATGATATTTTAATTAGTACAGTGTTGTATATTGTCATGTACAAATTTATGATATGAAAATTTAAAAAGCATGTAGTGATTTGTCAATAAATTTTATTATGGATATTTAATAATTTTCATTATTTTGCATATATTTTGTACTCAAATCTGTGTATATTCATGTTAGAAAGCTTGAGCAAATCACAACTCTACTCTAAAGATATATATATATATATATACATACCTGCCAACTTTTGCGCATTATGCATAAAATTTATGCATTTTAACTGCTCTTTACGTTTTTATGCATATATTGCTATATTTTACGCATTTCTGCATTTATTTGAATTTTTTAACATTACTAGGAAATCAATCTCTGGCGAAATTTGCCGGCTTTTTTAGGTTGAAATTTATAATTAACCAGACATGGTATAATTCCTCGGAAACGCCGATTTTCCGCTTTTTTTAGCACTGATATCTACCATTCCCGGGATCATAGCAAATCCATAATAAAATGCAGGGTAATGCCAATCAAATTAACAGATTTACAGCCGCGTGTAATGTAAATTAAGTTCTCGATCCCTTATTTTATGAAAGTAATAAATATACTTCTTCAAAGGTTGTCTAATTCAGTATAAATCACTAAAATGTTACTTTGTTCATTAATTTTGCATAAACACTGTGATTGCGCAATTCAGTTTGTTCTCATGAATCGCCGAGAGTACAATAGTATCTTTTTCGATCCATCTCAATCTTCTAAATATTGCATTTTTGATTGACTAAACTAGCTTATTTTCATATTCTAATTAATTATTATGGTTAATTTTTTAATTATTTTCGTATAAACAGTGCGATTACGCAATTCAGTTACTTTGCGTAAATTGCCGAGTATCTTTTTCCATCCATCTCCATCATTTAAATGTTGCATATTAGATCGACTAAACTAACATATTTTCATATTCTGATTAATTATTACAGTTAATTTCTTAATTATTTTCACATAAACAGTGCGATTGCGCAATTCAGTTACTTCGCGTGAATTGCCGAGAGTATGTTAGTATCTTTTTCCATCCATCTCCATCATTTAAATGTTGCATATTAGATCGACTAAACTAACTTATTTTCATATTATGAAATAAGTTAGTTTAGTCGATTATGCAAATATAATTAGAAAATTATTAAGGTTAATTTTCTAATTATATTTGCATAATATAAATTTTTCTATTTAAAAATGGGTATGAACTCTGTGAAGGGATATTTTCCAAAAAGTAGTATTAAAACTGGTATTCCAAAAAGTGGTATTTAGGCAAATAAAAAGGAAACCATTTTGGCAAGAATATAATTCAGTGCTATATTTTGTTTGTTTTTATTAAAGATCAATATTTGTTACTCTTTTTAGTGAAAACCTATGTTTTACCAAACATAAATATTTGTTTTCATTGTAAAGTAATTCTCACCGGATAAAACCTTTATATATTTTTTGTTTTATAATTTATTGTCCTGAAATTTTATAAAATTGGTGTCCTGAATTTTCATATTCTACCAGTACTATGCCTGATATTTAATGCAGGTACTTGTACATAGTTAAATTCATTAGAAATGTCATTTGCGCATGTAGTTTAAAAAAAATCATTATAAATGTCATTCATGCAAAACTTTACACATTCCAATTTTCCCAGGTTGGCAGATAAGTATATACTAATTGCTAAATGTCTGTCTGTCACGCTCTTTTTAGCATTGCAATCATCTCTGTGGGAAGAAGTGATAATAAACAGTCCTTTAGATAACCTTGGGCAGAAAGGATATTTGTTCACTTTTCTCTCTCCACTGCGAAATGAACAAATTTTAGGTAGAAAACTGATTTTTAAAAGCAGCAATCGTAATTACTTTAAACGGAATATTTAGTACATTAAAACAGAATTTGTGTTTGTTCTTTTGATTCTTATAGATAACTGATTCCTGTAACCACTTATTCTAAAAAATGGCAACCACTGTATAAGTCAGGGCTGTACAAATATCTCTTCAATCGAGGAACCAGGACTAAAAGTTAGAAGCCAGCTTTTATTTTACATTTTGGCGACATTTTTTAGAACGCGCTTATGATAAATAGTTACAATGATTAAATGCATAGACATTAACACTAACACGTAAAAAAGTAATAAATTTTAATATTTTTTAAATTAATACTTAATATTTTAAATCATTGATTGTTTCAAATTTAAATTTATAAAAGAAGCAAATGTTAGCATTTTTTTTTCCACAAAGATCGGGACCTTTATCATTCTTTCTTGTCACTCATCTCCAGTTAAATTTTTAGTTGATTGATGATTTTCTTTTGAAAATCTGCTAAATTTCCAGTCGCAACCACTAATTTTCCAGGCATCTAGGGTTTGTCCAGCTCTGGTGTAAGCACTATTTGTGAAAATGAGAAGTAACCAACTCTTACTAAAGTTGCAAGCTGTTTAAAAGGCATTGAGTGGACACATATTTTCTTCAGATTCCACAAAATTTGTGAAGTGAGATACTTGAAACCAAAATAGTGGGCAAAAAACTTGATCATTTTAATGTGATTTAATATTTAAAATATGGATTTGGTTTCATACAAATAGAATTTTGAATTTATTTTTGGTCCGAGGTATCAAAGAAAGTAATCTGGTTTAAAAAATCATAAAGTAGTTTAAGCCCACCATAACTGAAATATTTTCATGTACCTCAAGTTGGGAAACACTGGTTTCATGATTTACTTCCCTAAAACTGTTGCACATATAATTTTGTACTACTGTTACTTTTTTGAATGAGCTTTCAAATTTGAGTACAAAAATTGTTTATAAAATATTACTGATAATATTGTTTATCTTTAATATTTATCATTTTAATCCATTATTTTGTTTAGATGTAGAAATGATGTTCCAAAGTGCCATTGCATATGGTGTTGAGAAGAAACCTCGCTTGATGACTGATAATCAGTGGAAGCATTGTGGTATAATATTTTCTAAGTTTCTCATGGCATCATCAATACCGGATGTAGATGAAACGGCCAACAATTTCAAAAGATTGATTAATACTGTTACAAAAGCAGGTGAGTTTTGTATTTCCTCGCTGAATATATGAACGTCTTTAGTATCAAAGTTATATGTTCATGCACATAGAAGAAAAGTTAGATGCATAGAGAGAATAAAATATGATATGTTCATTTGATATACCAGAGTTATCTGCATTATCTCTAAAATTATAATCAGGGTTGTGGAGTCTGTATATTTTACTGTCTGTCTCTGACTCCTTCGTAAAAAAAAAAAACATGTGTAATAAATTAGTAGTTTTTGTTGAATTTTTCAGTTTTGCAATTCATTAGCCAACCTTAATACACTTGCTGTGTATTAAGATTGCTGTGCCTATCCCTATCATTGCCGTAAAAATTATCAGGAAATTTTCTACAATAGCAATGAAAAATTGCTGAAATCAGCAAATTTTATGCGAATATTTCAAAATTTTGTATTGTGTGCTAAATAGAATGATTGCATAATTGGAGTCCCATACCTCATGAATTCAGAATCATCAATTTCTGTTCATATTTAATTTCAGACAAGCCAAATTTTGTTTCATCAAAATATGCTTGTATTAATTCATATTTTATTACCAGAACGAATGACACGGCATTGCCCCCGTCCTAAAATAAGTACCTGCTACTTAAATAGACATATACAAATAACACCATACTCAATTTCTACACCTATTTTGAATTAAATTTATTTTCACGATGCAAATAAAGTCTCAAATCTGGTTTAAGTTAACAAAGTTGCCACAGTGTAAAATAGAATATCTCGAAGGAGTCATTATTTCATTCATGTCACTAAAATTTCTCTCATATTCACTAGTGGAAATAGGAATGGTTGCTACTGCTTAGATGTGAGATTTTAAGTTTCACTATAAAGTCGCAAATATTTTCTTCTCCGTATTTGATAGCTGTTTTTCCATTTTAATTTTTTGGCCAAGCTTTGGGATCAAAAACTTCTAAGTTATTCAAAAAATTACTATATTTATATACATTTTCAACATATTCACCTTCATTTCGTGTGAGATATAAAGACTTTATTGTTACCTCCTAGTTGGAGAATATATGCTAATGATTTAAAAAACTGGCCAACATTAATTATTTTACCTTTAATTCTACAGGCATGAAGAACAACAACTCCTTCAAAATTATTCAAATTTAAATCACTAATTACATTTGATAGGACCATGAACATTAACATTTCCAGGTATTTAAGATACAAACCTTTGATTACAATCACACTGGAACTCTCTGTGAATTATTGAAAACTAAAGAATACCTAAACAATATGCCCATTTATAACAGGAGGAAAAAAAACTGTACCAATGGTATTAAGATCAGAATTCTACGAGAATATTCCAGATACCCCCTGTCTCTGAAAATTACATCTTAGAACATATAAAAAGTATATATTTTTTTTATAAATTCGTGAAAATTCATCTTGTATTCAATAGTATGGATTACATTCAAAATTTGTTTAAATAGAATTATTCAATCTTTCTGATTGTGTCAAAATGGAAACTCTGATAATATTTTCGGTCACTAACGAACCGATTTGATTGAAAATCACAAAAATCATACTAAATCATTAAATAACTCAAACTGATTCGAATTTATAATAAATTGTAAAGATTAATAGGTTTTTCAAATTTATAATAAATTGTAAAAATTTATAGCTAATTAAGGTAGTCAACTAGTAGAATAAATTTGGTCAATTAAAAAAATCAATCTACCTTTCATCTAAGATGGTTATTATACTCACGTTGTATAAAATCAGACTTCTTTTCAAAGAAGTAGTACATACTTTCAGAACCCTTGGTGATGGGAGGACTAAGACAGAAAATTGTTACACACAGGAACGTAACAGATATCTTATTTCTGTGAAGGCCAATATGAAGGCCAATTCTGTGAAGGAATAGTGCAGAGCCATACAGATGCATAAAATTTACTTTTAAATCACCTTCGTCCTCATACTTTGAAAGTACTTATCCAAAAAACCAGCGATTGTCATAAATACATGCAATGTATGAGTTTGTGCAGATCTGTGACATCATGAATGCAGGTGGTTGCCCTCCAGAGAAAACTAAAATGGTGCTGAAAAGTTTTCATCAAAACTGATTATCTTTCTTCTAATAGAATTTTCAGACAGACAGGAAGCTCCTGGGTTTTTTTGCGGGTGCCTCCTGTCACCCACGAAAATCTGTTCCAATGGTGTTAAGATGAATTTCCATTGTTCTGTAGATAAATTATGATATCCTAACAGTTCCTAAAAACATTCTAAGTATCTGAAAAACAATATGAAATAAACTAAAGTGTACCAGCTGACCAGTTATCCTAAATTTTACAAATATGTAATCCTGATGAATATTGAAATGGCACTTTCCTAAAATTAAAACACATTAAATAAAGAAAAGAGAGAGCACAGAGTTTTCCAAATATAACATATTAAAAATTTCACTTTAAATTTAAAGAACTTTAAAACATTTTACAACTTTTTAACATCTCATTAACCAAACAAATAAACATTATAAAATAAATTAAATGGCCAAAAGTATAGTGGAGTACAAAACGTTAGTAAATTAAATTTTATAGAAACAATGTTCAATAATTAATTTAAGATATTAAAATTATAGAAGAATTTGCCAAATGAGAATTTAGAATAAAAAGGAACATTAGTTAGCCAAAAAGAAAATTTAGAACATAATTAACATCCCAACTAAAAGTTAAAAACCCAAAGAAAAACCACAGGTTCTGGAGACTTAAAATATGTAAGTCAAGGGAACAGATTCTTACCACTACAAAAGTACAGAGTTTGTATAAAAAGAATCGGGAAATTTTTTTTCCTGGCGTCAGTGTACGTCGTAGCGCGCTCACAGCACACATGCTCTGTAGTGAATGTGACCTTCAAGACGTTCAGGCTACATCGTGTTTTTAGTGGACCCCTTTCGAGTGACTCGGTGCAAGCGCGAAATGCAACGAACGATTGAACAGCAGTACATGATTAAATTTTGTGTTGGATTGAGGAAATCGGGTACAAAGACGTTGGCCATGATTCACCAAGTGTTCAAGGATGAAAGCATGTCACAAACAGCAGTTTTTAAGTGGCACAAGCTCTTCAAAGATGGCCAAAAGAGTGTGCAAGACGAGCCTTGCGCTCGACGGCCGTCAACGTCAAGAACCGACGACAACGTGTGCGTGAAGTGCTGAATTCAGACCGTCGTTTAAGTGTGTGAATGGTCGCAGATGAAATTGGCATTGATAAGCTGACAGTACACAGCATTATCACTGAAAATTTGGCGATGTGAAAGATTTGCGCTAAACTCATCCTGAAGGTCTTGACGGATTTTCAAAAGCAGAGGCTAGTGTCTGCTTGCAAAGACCTTCTGCAATGCGTTGAAGAAGACCCTGGCTTTTTGGACATCATCATCACAGGAGACGAGACTTAGATATTTGAATACGACCCAGAAACAAAGCGGCAAAGTTCAGAATGGCACACTGCGGGATCACCTTGTCCAAAAAAGGCACGAATGAACAAATCCAGAGTCAAAGCCATGCTGATCTTTTTCTTCGATGCAAAGGGGGGTCGTCCACTATGAATTTGTTCCTGAGGGGCAGACAGTGAATGGTGCTTTTTACCTACAAGTGCTAAAAAGACTGAAGAGAAGGGTCAACTTGGTGAGGCCAGCCATCGCCGGAAATTGGAAATTGCATCACGACAATTCAACCAGCCACACCTGCTCCAAGGTGACCGACTTCCTGACGATAAACTGGCCCGTAACCGTTCTGTTGGAAAATTTAAAGATTTAAAGTTGAATTTTAGCAGCAAGGTACGCACAGTCATAGAGTCATAAGTGTTGTCTGGGTCATAAAAGTATACGGATCCAGTTTCAAAGAAAAAACATCGTTCACTTTATTTCGTGAAAAACATAACTAGGCAACTTACACATTCCAGGTAATTTTCCATGCCACAAAACATCAAATAATACTATGTACAAAAGTTTGTAGTTGCAAATAATCTGACAGAAATTTCTTGAAGCATTGGTAGTAATTGACTATACTACCTCTATCACTTGCGTGTATTTGCAGCCACCATCGAAGGTATCACACTTGGCAAAGGAAAACCAATGGATAAGACATCAGCAAATTTTAACGTGACTTCCGAATGTATGTAAGTAAATTTAACGTTCAATACATACTGGTCTAAACTGACCACATCTGCGTCCGTCTGGACTAAAACCGTCGTCTAACAACATCTCTCAGTGCCTCTGTCTGCATGCTTCCATCTACATGCATCAGTCAGATCCGTGGATCGATCATGAGTCCGATCTGCGTCTGTCTGCTTCAAGAAACCTCTGTCCTATATATATCCGACAATGGACTGTTCCGGAAACGCCCCCGGATATGCAATTCAGATGGGTACGCATTGAGAACTGATTTGCATGAAACCTCATATGTTTTAAAATGTCACGGTTCACACCGGTGAATGGAAAGAGTCGTTCATATTGAATTTGCATAAACGTCCGTTCACGGGAACGTGAATCGCGATGTATTGATTTTTTTCCAACAATCGGCCCCTCATGCAAATCCTTAAGTCTCAATGCATATGCAAAAGAAAACTTACTCTGAGAAACCAAGGTATATCAATAAACACCAAGACCCCCAGTATCCTACCAAACATATAATGAAGGAATAAATTTTAAAGTATTACATCATTACTAAATTTAAAATAAAATGTATAAGTACTTATAGCATCTGAAAAGCAGTTAAGTATTGTAGACGATATTGTAACAACAACATTTCACATCAAGTAGAAATTTATATACAACACAACTTCAATGCTTAAGTATTAGCATCCAGAATTTAAATTTTAGTTTAAGTTTAATTATAAGTATCCAAAATTTAAGTATAAGCATATTATATTTATGCAAGTCAACTTTAAAAAGATTAAGATTTTGTATAAG
This sequence comes from Amaurobius ferox, assembly GCA_951213105.1. Classification (NCBI taxonomy): domain Eukaryota; kingdom Metazoa; phylum Arthropoda; class Arachnida; order Araneae; family Amaurobiidae; genus Amaurobius; species Amaurobius ferox. Next base: position 48,959,038 of record OX578139.1, on the reverse strand, counting down.
CATAGAATTTAAGTTTACTTTAAATTTGAGTATAAACACTATAATTGAAAAAGCTTAAAAATTTTAGTCTATTAATACAATACAAGTATACATAATTAATACTATTAAACTATATTGATATACCAAATATTTAATAATACATGATGCAAGTAATCTGATAATAAAAGTCCTTTATCAAAACTTTCAACACATACTTTTTACTAAGTTGAAAACTACAAAATTTTATACACATAAGCTATTATCTAGCATTATGCGGGTAATAGAAAAATGGATGTATATACAAAGGTGTAAAGTGAAAAGATTCAATATCACAAAAATTTATACTCAAGATATACTAGCTTATATCAATGAGGTTTGAGATAAACAATAATGTATATATATGACATCTTAAAAAATTCCCAAGTTATAAATTCAATTTAGCATTCAAAATTTTCTTTAGACTAAACATTAATCTCAAAAAGTTTGATTTAGTTTTTAAATATTTTATTACAAAATTTAAGTATTATTTCCTTAGTCATTGGTTTAGTAAAGTGATCTGCTAAGTTATCTTTACTATTTACAAATTTAATATTAAATGATTCTTTGACTATTAAATTTCTTAGGAAATGATATCTAACATCAATATGCTTAGTTCTATTGTTTTCAATTGGAGAGTTAGAAAAATTAATGGCTGCTTGGTTGTCGCTAAAAATTACACTGTTTCTTTTATTAAAGTTTAACCCAAGTAAATGACATTCTTCAATTATGTTCTGTACCCATACCATTTCCTTAGCGGCTTCAGTTAGTGATACGTATTCAGCTTCCATGATTGATAAGCTGACACACTTATGTTTAAAGGTTCGCCAAGAAATAGGTACATTATCAATAAAGAGTATCATGCCTCCAAGTGAAACACGGTCATCTCTGTTTGCAGCAAAGTCAGAATCTGAGTAACAATTTAATTTTAACTCCTCAATATTAGATAAATTTAACATATAATTTTTAGTCTTTTCAACATATCCTAAAAGTCTTAACAATGCATCCCAATGCTTAATTCCAGGGTTTTCTTGAAATTGAGATAATATATTGATGGCGTAACAAATATCAGGTCTAGTTCTACTAGATATAAAAGCCAAACACCCAATTAAGCTCCTGTAAGGAAAACTTTGCATTTGCTTTATTTCTTCACTTGTCTTTGGACAATCTATTTTACTTAGAATATTCCCTTTAGAAATGGGAAGTGAAGTAACTGGATATTTATATTGTTGAAACATTTGACATACTTTATCTATATACTGACTTTGATGTATAAAAAATTTATTGTCACACTCTTTAAATTCCACGCCTAAAAGTTTTCTAATTTTTCCTAATACCTTGATATCAAATTCAATGCTAAGTAATGAAACAATGTGGTCTATGTCCTTTTGATACTTTGAAAAGAGAATTATGTCATCCACATAAACTAGCATAAGAACTTTGCTATTATAAATATAGGCACAATTACACCATTGAAGTTTTAAAAAATTTAATTCCTTTAATTTGGTGTCAAATTCATTATACCATTCTCTTTCACTTTGATGAAGACCATAAATGGCTTTCTTCAACAAACAAACATAATCAGGCTGTTCCTGATTGACATAATCTTGAGGCTGTTTCATATATACTTTTTGACTCAATTTAGCATAGAGATAAGCAGATTTGATATCTGACTGGAAATGCATCCAGCCAAGCATGCATACGAAAATTGAGAAAAATGCTCTAATTAAATTGAAGTTAACAACAGGGCTAAAAACTTCATCGTATGATTCTCCTTTTTTCTGACCATACCCCTGAGCTACCAAACGAGCTTTAAATCTCTTGATTTTCCCATTCTCGTCTTTCTTAATAGTGTAGACCCATCTATTGCCTATATGCTTTTGTGAGGTGGATGCAGGAACTAGTTCCCAGACATCCCTCTCTTGCATTATGGCCATTTCTTCATCCATAGCATTACACCATTTTTCGGACTGGGAGGATTTAATAGCAGCGTTGTACCCTTTTGGTATATTTATTTCAATATTGTTTGCTTCTGGTCTGCCTCTGACCCTTTTAAGATCTTTATTTTCCCGAAAATTAAATAGTTGCTGATCAAATTGTATATTTCTTTTATCACAATATTTCTTAAAATCATTGTGCTGTGTCAGCCATTTATTATCTCCTTGAGCATAATAATACATGTCGGTTCTACTCCCATCGGGTCTTGGAACTGTCTTTCGCTGCCAAGTAATATCCGAGCAAGGAGTCATACTGGAGTCAGTAGGAGAGTCCGTTTCCTCACTGGATTCAGACGGATCGTCACCAGTGTCTTCACTCTCTCCTGCCCCCCCATCAGACTGCCCTCTCGGATATTCCTCGTCGGAGTATTCTGAAAGGTTATCTCTTGATATCCCTAAGGAGATATTTCTGGGACAAATTGGGTCCAAGATGCCTTCCACTTCAAACGCCTTCCACTACATTACGCCTTCCACTTCAAGATGCCTTCCACTACATTACCCTCATCAAACCTCACATTGCAAGTCTCAATTGTTCGTTTTTCCCCTGACAAAAATATTCTATAGCCTTTAGTTTTAGTAGCATAGCCTACCATCACCCCTTCTGTAGCTTTCATGTCTAACTTCTTTCTGAGCGGACTGGGTTTGCCTACATATGCTCTACAACCAAAAGTTCTAAGATGGTTGACTGAAGGTTTTCTAACACTGTTAGAGTTCATGTGGAGTCTTAGTCTTAAATTTGTGACATATTCGATTTTTAGTGTATGTAAAACACAATATAGCTTCTGCCCAGAATCTGTCATGCATTTTGCTCTCGTTCAACATGGCTCTAACACAATCAAATGCGGTTAAGTTGAATCGGTCCGATACTCCATTTTGCTGTGGGGTATATGTGTTAGTCCTCTCAGTCTTAATACCGATATCCCTCAGGTAATTTTTGAACGTATCATGGCAGAATTCCATTCCATTATCCGTCCGGATACATAGAATTTTAGTATCTAATTGCCTTTCCTCTCTGGCCTGAAACTCTTTAAAATGCGAAAACACTTCTGACTTCTGTTTCATAAGGTAAACAAAAACTTTTCTACTATAATCATCTGTTATAGTTAAGATATACTTATTTCCACCGTATGAGGCTGTAGGTAAGGGACCACACACGTCCATGTGTAACAATTGTAATGGTTTAGTGGACCTTATCCTATTGGTGGGTTGATACGATACTCTCCTAAACTTAGCCAATTTACAAGATTTACAATTTAACTTTTTGTATTTAAGCCTAGGAAGTCCGTTTACAGCAGAAACTTTGCTGGTTTGGAGGAGATATTCAGCATTTATGTGGCAATATCATTTGTGCCAAAGACAGTTTGTACTGTTAAGTTCAGTTACTGAACTGCTAGGCTTAGATTTTAAACTATCCACATTTCTATTCTGCTTAGTTTTTGTTTTGTCATATTTAGATTTAGTTTCTTAAAAATTAGGTGCTATCTTTGCCTTACTTATTTTTGTGGAAGCAGTAGGATCCCTATCTTTAGATTTCTTATCCTTTTAGTGTTTCTTGTCTCCATCTCGATCTCTATCTTTAGATTGAAGGTTTTCTATGTTATTTTGTTCCTGGGTACTGTACTTAGGTTTTAAAAAATACAACCCATCTTTTCTTTTTGCATAAAAGAATTTTTCCCCTTTGGTTGTAGAAAACCATAGCACCCCATTAGCCCCTTTAAAACTAAAATTTTTTTCCTCAAGAACAGATACAGCTAATAAATTTCTCCTAAGTTTAGGAGAATACATAACGTTTTCTAATTTTATAATACTTTGTTTATCCTTAAATTGGACATACATTTCCACCGTCCCGATAGCCTCAACTGGACTTTCAACATCCCCTACTGCTAGCAACATTGAAGTGCCTTTGCACTCATTAAATTTGGAAAATAACTTAATGTTATTACAGAAATGTCGTGTAGCAGCAGTGTCTACTACCCAGCTGAGTCTATCGTTAGGATCGATTACAGTATTAGCTTCAATATGTGGAGATCCAAGAAATTCCACAATACTAGATCCAGGGCGCGGTAGCCCATTGGTTAGCGCGCTGGAGTTACACTCGGTAGGCCCGGGTTCGATTCCAGCCACAGCCAAAACTGCCGCCGTGTTCATGCGGAGTACGATCACGTTAAACATGTGGGTCCGAAAGTCCTTCCGAGTGGTTGGTGGTAGGGGAAGGAGGGTACGGTCCCTGTGGATGCCTCCCCCACTGGGTTCCGGTCTAAATTGGGTGGCACTTCCCGGCTGTCCAAACAGTTACCTTACACCTTTCTGGTAGGTCGGACGGTCTGGGTCTCAACAACAACAATACTAGATCCATTATATTTAGAGCAATTAACTTTAGTATGTCCTAGCTTATTACATTTAAAACACTTAATTTTACTTTTAGAAATATTTACATTATGACTAGGAACTTTTCTATTATGTACACTATCTCTAGAAGTATTTGCATTAGACACATTTTGAGATTTAAATTTAGATATTTTTACTCTATTTACACAATTCTTAGAAGTAAAATAGGCAGAATTCAAACTCACAGTTTTTGAAAAGTCACTTTCCTGTTGTCGGAGTCTGCTCTCTTCAGCTGTCAACTCTGCTTGTATTTTGCTGAGCTTGAAGTCCGAGTCACTCCATCTGTAAATTAGCTGAACGATGCCCCGGTATTCTTCCGGAAGGTATCGGATGGCTTGAAAAGAAACATACAGGTTCTCAATGGGGTGATTCGCGTCTTTAAGCCTTTTGACGGCTTTGCGTAGTCTTGAGCAAAATATGTCAACTGGCTCATCTTGTTCCGGCCGGATATCGAAGAATTAGTCTAGTAGACGTACGAGATTAGCACGGGAAGGTGCTTGAAAGTGCTCTCTTAAAGTATTCCATGCTTGACTTGGTTCGTCAGTGACGTTTATCAACTCCTTGTATTCCAAGGATAAGCTTTGGTAGATGATAGTAAGCGCTTGGTCTTTCCGTCGATAAAAATCATCGTAGTCTCGGCGACTCGCATCTTCTTCAATAGGCTTAACAGATCCGTCTACGTGTCCGAAACATCCTTCTCCCTTGAGGACGAATGAGATGTCGGTACACCAGGTGACGTAGTTGTCTCGCGTCAGCAACTCCGTTCTACTTGCCTCCATGGCCACTCGTAGATTTGGTAAAGAAGCAGAAGTAAAGTCTCTTGTACACTGTTTACTTTTTCTTAATCACACGTACTTCAAAATGGTGCCAGGCGCGGCCCCCATCTGAACACTGGAACAATGGTTCTTTAAATACTTGCACTTATGATTCTATTGGGCGTTAAATTGGCCCGTAACCATTCTGTTGGAAAATTTAGAGATTTAAAGTTGAATTTTAGCAGCAAAGTACGCACAGTCATAGAGTCATAAGTGTTGGCTGGGTCATAAAAGTATACGGATCCAGTTTCAAAGAAAAAACATCGTTCACTTTATTTCGTGAAAAACATAACTAGGCAACTTACACATTCCAGGTAATTTTTCGTCAAATAATACTATGTACAAAAGTTTGTAGTTGCAAATAATCTGACAGAAAATTCTTGAAGCATTGGTAGTAATTGACTTTACTACCTCTATCACTTGCGTGTATTTGCAGCCACCATCGAAGGTATCACACTTGGCAAAGGAAAACCAATGGATAAGACATCAGCAAATTTTACGTGACTTCCGAACGTATGTAAGTAAATTTAACGTTCAATACATACTGGTCTAAACTGACCACATCTGCATCCGTCTGGACTAAAACCGTCGTCTAACAACATCTCTCAGTACCTCTGTCTGCATGCTTCCATCTACATGCATCAGTCAGATCCGTGGATCGATCATGAGTCCGATCTGCATCTGTCTGCTTCAAGAAACCTCTGTCCTATATATATCCGACAATGGACTGTTCCGGAAACGCCCCCGGATATGCAAATCAGATGCGTACGCATTGAGAACTGATTTGCATGAAACCTCATGTTGGAAAACGTCACGGTTCACGCCGGTGAACGGAAAGAGTCATTCATATTAAATTTGCATAAACGTCCGTTCACGGGAACATGAATCACAGTGTATTGATTTTTTTCCAACATCCCCAACTCCCTTACAGTCCTGACTTGGCACCAGCAGACATTTTATTTTTCCCAAAAGTGAAATTCTCCCTCAAAGGACACCACCATGGGACCCTAAGTGCCGTCAAAAAAACTTGCACGCGTGCCTTTAAGGACCTTCCGGAATCCGCCTACCAGGGAGCCTTCGAGTCGTGGAAAAGCCGTTGGCAAAAGTGTGTCGACGCTCAATGTACTTTGAAGACTTTTGAGGTATTGTAGCAATATCTGTAGTAAATCTATTTTTCCAAAATTTTTCCCGATACTTTTTATATAAACCCTGTATTAACACTTAAATAATGTAAAAATTAGAATTAATGCAAACTAAAAGAATTAAAATTGATATCACCTGTGCCGAATATTAATTTTGTTTATTAAATTATACATGTAATCTGTTCTAAAACTTACTGCTGTGTACATTGCGTTGGTGGCCGCAAAACCCACCCATTTTTGTGCTTAACAGGATACTAAGTTAACAAACTAAAAAATAAGGTTAATAGTAAAGGAACAAACATTTATTTATCACATACTTAATTTACACTCTTTAGTTTACAAATTAAAATAGTATCACAATAGTGGAATACATCTCAAGGGTAGTTCGGGGGGTGTAATGCCAGATGAATTGATATTTGGTTGGAGCACGTGGTGGGATGCATTAATTAGCTTTTCCTTAAAAACACAAAATTAGACAAAAAGGTTATCCTCATATAGTTAATTGTACGGTACCTGATCTTCTTTCATATAACTTGGGTAACACCGATGCTTTGTCACACTTTACACTTGGAAATCCAGATGAACATGAGCTCTCCTTCGAATTCCTATATCAGAGACGCACACACAACTCTTAACACTGCTACCGCCGCTTACTCTTCACTAGTCCAACTCCAACAGCCTGCCTTGACCAAATCTGACTTTTCGAGCAACTCTCACGTATATCCCTTTTTCGGTCGGCGGTCTCGTGCTGGAATGTAGAGCTGATGGCTAATCCGTAGACATGGGGTCGCCGTCTCGTTTGCCGCCAAACGGCTTAGCGTGGTATGTAAACATGGGGCGTGGTATGTAAGATATGGGGCCACCTGTATACTATCGCCCATCTGCTTAGCGTGGGAATAATCCGCCCGCATTCCTGGTTCCATCATTTTAATCCTTCCAAATATTTAATACTTTACATTTCTGGCATTACATCACCCATACATGGAAAAATGCCAAACGACCAAAATAAAGTCTGGAGAAGGAAATCGATATCATCATGAGCTCGAGTGCAACCTTTTTTTGCCCCAGAATAAGTTAATGAAGACTTATCTCCTATAGGGCATTCGTACATTAAGTGAGTCTAGCCATTTAAGAATGGAATATGGTGCTCCAACCTCACGAAAAGAATACTCCTGAACTTGATCTGCACAAAAACGAGCAGCTCCCTCACAATATAGAAAATTCAGTTAAACGTAGCAGATCGGCAGTAGACATTGTTTCGGAACAAAAGCACAGGTGGTTTGATCATCAAAACCCGAAAATGTAAGCATTTGAAAATCCGGTCCTGTGACTCAAAAAATTAAATGACTCAGTTCATCTTAAAAGAACAAATCTGACCTCCCAGAACTAAACAATTACTCCAAAGGCACCCACTATATTTTGGGTAAACATCGACCACATTGCTCCCAACAGGCAGGAGATCAAAACATCAATTCAGTCTTTGCAGACATAACAACTCTACCATCAGGACATAACAAATTCAGAGGCTTTTTAAATGATTCTCGATTTCTAGGCATAGACAAAATATCTCCACATTCCGAAAGGAATGATTTGATAATCAGAACAAATTGTTCCATTATGAACCGTGCGCATGCCGTAGAGCAATTACAACTTAATAGGATCACATCTTGAATTCTAATCAACGAAAAAGCACATGAATGGTGCCAATAGTGCCAAAATTGCTGCCACACATCGCAAACAAAACTATCAATGAACGATAAATGAATTAATTACAGACAATTTTAATATTAACCAATCAAAAACTCAAATTTTTAAAGAAAAGAATAACAATGTTAAAGCAGATGAAAATTAAAAAGAAATGAAGTGAAACAATTTAGAATATACGAATTCAACAATAATTTAAAATGGACGATTCTGGAAAATTTAAAAAGCTGAAAATAAATAAAAATGAAAAATCACAATAAATCCACAAATTCTTAACCGAGAATAACAGAATTAGAATCAAATCAAAGGGAATAAAAAGGGGAACAAATGGAACCACAAATTAGCCAATTTAAATAAATTTAAATTGCTAAAACCTAAAAAGAACAAACTTTCGCTATTTGAAACATAATAACTATGAATAGAATGCATTTAGAACAGAAGAATAACTAAATGAAACATAGATGATTAAATTTAAGAAAAAGAGGATAACAAAATGTAAATAAATCGCCTGAATCTGTTTTTACTACTAAACAAAATTCCTAAAATTATTAAATAGCATAAAAAACCCAACACCATTGCAACAGATTTTTTTTTTTCCCTGTTATAAACGGGCATATTGTTAAAGTGTTCTTTGGTTTTCAATAATTCGCTAGTTCCAGTATGATTGTAATAAAGACTTGCATCTTAACTCCATGGAAATGCTGAATACATTTTCTAGAACATTACAGTGTTACCAGAGATTTAAGATACAAATCTCTGGTAAAAACTGCATGGGAAAATTTTAACTATATGCTTGCTTAGTTTTAACTATATGCATCTTAAATCCCAGGCAATGCCGGATACATTTTTTAGTAATATAAAAATTTAAAAATTGTCATTTGGTATTTATTTATTTATTATTATTATGCATAGTACCTACATAGAATATGTTTTTAATTGTTCGCACTTACACATGACTATGCCATGACTGCTCGTCTCAAATTCCGGGCAATGCCGTGTACATTATCTAGTACTAATATAAAAATTAAAAAATAGCCTTATTATTACATTTATCTATTATTATACATAGTGTCTGCATAGAATATGTTTTAAAAAATTTACACTTGGTTAGTATAACTTAATTCATTTATTTAACCAACTAGATTAAAGCTCCATTCAAGTTTTAAACAAGAAAGATCAACCATGCATAAAGCATTGATTATGAAACACTTTCCAACTTCCGTGCAATTTTATTTAAACATCTCTAATATGCGATACATTCCTCGGTAATATTTTTTAAATTATCACAATACTACATTAATTTATTATATTTGAAAACTTAAAACTTCATCGAAAAAATGAGCATTTAAATGACGGCATTGAAATATAAATTGCCTGGTTTAAGCCTCTCTAACACACGATACATTCCTCAGTAATATTTAAATTATCATAATACTACAATAATTTATTATATTTGAAAACTTCGTCGAAAACAAATGAAATTTATTCAAATGACGTCATCGAAATATAACATGCCTGGCTCTCTCTATAAAAGCAGCATTTCATTCATAAACTTTTCCATTCATTTCATTCATCACAATACTATAATAATTTATTTTATTTAAAAGCTTAAGACCATGGAGGTACAAGTAATTAAATGCTATGCTTAAAACGTCATCAAAAAAATCGTCCTTCTCTGTATAAAATCAATGAATATTTCATTCATATCAGCTATATTGCAGACTCCATGAGCTAAATAATTTTGTGTTAAAGAAATGCATCAATTCTTATACAACTCATTCTACATCTTTTAGTATTTACATTCTTCATAAGTGGAAATTAGGCTTTGTTGTAGAAATAATCAAAGTTGGATGGTCATTTAAACTCAAATATATTGTAATTGCTTCGTTTCAGTATGTAGATGCACAGAAATTAAGCAAAAATAAAGCAGTTTTAGGACGGATGCAACACTATATATGAATTATAAAGAACTTTAAAAATCAGGATTTTGACACAATATGGATGCCATATTTTATTTTGAAGTTGCTCACGTGATCTCTTCATATAATGGTCATGTGACCACTTCATATAAAAGGTGTACTTATTATATTAATTTTTATTTTTAAAACTACTGAATATATTTTGCTGAAATTTTTTTTATATATTCTACAGAATAATTTGAATATTTCCTAAAACTTTCGAAGAAATTTGTAAATTTTAAATCCACTTAAAAAATGTTTGAAAAATTACAATGTATTTCATTTTTTCAACTCGAGTTCAATCCAAAACTAATTGGGTGATATTATTCATTTATATTCCCATAGGTCCCACAGACCGTCTGAACAACATACTAAAAGTTCATTTTGATAAAGTCATTTTTACGGCAGTTATCGTGGTAACGGACAGACAGACAGAATGAACAAAGTCAAACACTTCTCAACTTTGTTGTAAAGTGTTAAAAAAAACAATCTAATAACTCCTGTGCATTGTGCCGTAATACTCAGTTATTGAAGATGTCTTTGCACTTCAATTTATTTTAATAAGATTGAATTAATTAGATTCGAGTATCCCTTAAGAAGTAGGCAATATTGATACAGTATTTTGTTTTTTCTGAAATTTACACACTTTTATTGATATGTGGTAAAAATTTGGTAGTGATATGTAGATTGGACACAGAGATGTGAATTTTTTTCTCTAAGTACTGCCTCTAAAAGTAGTTTCAAGAAAATCATTTATGTGCAATTTTCCAAAACTTTGACATTTTATATCTCAGAAACTGTGTGGTCGGGAGTGGAAAAAATTTACATGGATTAATAACTCGATGATAGCAACAAGTAAAAAAGTTTCATTAAAATTTGAATTGGTTGGTGTGACAACCTAGGTGAATTGACATGGGATGCTCCTATGTCAAAATTTCAGCATTTTATCATAAAATGTCCCAGAGATATGAAAAGACAAAAATGCTGACTTAAACCACTTTTCGATGCATCAACATGGGTTCTCAGAGGTGAAAAATCATATCAGCAGATCTCGTTTTAAGAGTCATACACAAATTACGAAAGAAAACAATGATTACATAAATCTTAAATAATAAAAGGCAATGTCTGTGTGTGTGTCTGTGTGTCTGTCTTATACACTATACGTTTCGCGACCGCGCGTCGGAGAGCTACGAAATTTGGCAATCTGAGACCTGGGGGGAGGGAAGGGGGACACGTGAAAACCGATTTTTAAAATTTTAATTTTTTTTTTATTTATTTAATGTTTTATGAGATTTCGACCGTTTTTTGCCCTTTTTGCCCTTTTTTCTCCACGATCCAGACGTCGTAGAAAAAAACAAATCACACCATCGGAAAGAGCAGACAATTGCAAGTAAAAATATATCAATTTCAAATCTGAATTTCGATTTCTAATATTTTTTAAAGATTTTAAAACAAAAGTCACTTTTTGCTCAAGAAAAGTATTTTTGGTTTTTAAATTCTCGCATAGTAAAAAGTACTCATAATTTCGAATAATAATTTACATTTTTAGAAAGGTCAAACATCTGGCATTCTTACAAGTCCAATCTGGTCAGGAAATATTCCGTATTGCCCACAGGATCGGGATTTTAAAAGTTTCCGAATTTCAATTTCTCGGCGTGCCGCTTCTTAACCGGCGTTTCTCCCCCGCAGAAGGAGGGAAGGTGGTGGGTGGGAACGTCAAGGTGGAGGTGACGTCACGGTTCTGAATAGAGCTCCTCTACTCCATATAAATTATTATATTTATATTTTAAATGATGGAACGATATGGAGTTTTTAAATGTATATTTTAACTTTTGGATATTTTAAATGGATATTTTAATTTTATGGATATTTTAAATGATGGAACAATGAAACAATGGAATGAGGATGATGGAATTAAGCATATGGTCATTTTAAATTGCAAATTAGCGCGCGGGAAGTTAGCGGTAGGCCCGGGTTCGATTCCCGCCACTGCCAAAACTGCCGCCGTGTTTATGTGGAATACGATCACGTTAAATATGTGGGTCCGTAAGTTCTTCCGAGAGGTTGGTGGTAGGGGAAGGAGGATACGGCCCCTGTGGATGCCTCCCCCACTGGGTTCCCGTCTAAATTGGGTGAATATATAGAAAGTTATGGAGATTGTCGCGGAGGGCGCGGCATCCCAGTGGTTTGCGCGCGGGAATTTCACTCGGTAGGCCCGGGTTCGATTCCCGCCACTGCCAAAACTGCAGCCGCGTTCACGCGGAGTACGATCACGTTAAACATGTGGGATCGTAAGTCCTTCAGAGAGGTTGGTGGTAGGGGAAAGAGGGTACGGTCTCTGTGGAAGCCTCCCCCACTGAGTTCCTGTCTGAATTGGGTGGCATTTCCTGGCCATCCAAACAGTTACCTTACACCTTTCTGGTATGGATATTTTAAAAGGATATTTTAATTTATAGATATTTTAAATGGATATTTTAAATAATGGAACGAGGATGATGGAATTAAGCGCTTATCATATGGTCATTATAAAATTTAAATTAGCGCGCGAGAATTGCACTCGATAGGCCCGGGTTCGATTTCCGCCACTGACACGGAATACGATCACGTTAAACATATGGGTCCGTATGTTTTTCCGATGGGTTGGTGGTAGGGGAAGGAGGGTACGTTCCCTGTGGATGCCTCCCCCACTGGGTTCCGGTCAAAATTGGGTGGCACATCCTGGCCATCCAACCAGTTACCTTACACATTTCTGGTAGGTCGCGCCAACGAGTTTGCCATGGTTGGAATTTGCCACGATCAGCATTTTCAAGGGTTGCGAACAGGCTGGTCGCCAAAGGCGGCTAGTAAATAATAATTATGCTATTTATTGGTACAAAAGTATCTACACTGTGTAGAAATAATAACTTTACACAAAGATTGCAAAGCTTGTTCAAAATGTTTTCCATCCATGCCAAAGATCCATTAAAGGTAAGAGGCAGATATTATTTGCCTATGATGCAGTTCTGTGTTGCGTCATTTGCACTCTTGCTGTAAACATTTACATTTTAATTTGTGATGAATCCCTCACCAACTTTGTTTAAACATACCTCTAGGACTTTTTATGATAAAATGCTGAAATTTTGTACATAACCTTATTAGTGTATGGGGCACATTTAACTCATTGGAAATATTTTTGTGCAGAGGCCATATAAAAATTTAAATTTTGTATTTCTTCAAATTTAATCTGCTGAAAATTTTTATAGATTTCATAAAATTCTGTACCTTTTTTTATGTAACTTTGTAATTTATTATATATGTCTAAGATCAATATTTAGAAATAAAAGCCGAGGTCAATGTTTTTAGGACACCCTATGTAAGACAAACCATTTAGGAAATATCTAAACACTATTCAATTTTTTATTTCAAGAGAAACACTTAAAGCAATTACATAAATTACATAGTAACAATTAAAATTGGATGTACCACAATAAAACTGTTAACAAGTTCTTTATAATCTGTCGTAGAACTGGAAATTAAAATTTCTCACCTTTTTTTACCAGTGAATAGTGTTGTTAATCATAAATAATAAACACCACATGTATCTTTCTGCCCTTTTTTTTTTCACTGTACCATAAGGCAGACTGCCTCCTGTTCTACACCCTGTCAACAGTACTGCTTTTATACTCTCCTTAAGTTTGTCAATAACATTTGGAATCACCCTGTATATTAATTATATAAAATAAAAAATGTTTTATAAAAATTATATTGTGTTTAATTTTTATGAATTTTAAATTTCATATACATAATTTTAGAAGAACAATTTGAGGAAGAATATATGCTGATAGATCCATTGGTGATATTTTCTGCCTCTGAAGGTTGGAAGTGGACCCAGGATCATCTGCTAAATGATTTTATCCTACCATCTTTAGAAAAATATGCAGAAGTAATTGCCAATGAAAGAGCTTTCACCTTATTTTGTGAGCTTTATTGTAAGTATTTATTTATTTATTTTCATTTATAAAATTCTGCATGATTATTTTATGAATGTTTTCAAAAATAAAACAAGACCAGAGATTTTCTTTTTTTTTCTTCAACAGTGTTCAAAAAAAAAAAAAAAAGCTTGAGCACGTACAGCATACTTATCATCAAAATCTTGAATTAAAAAACTTTCGGGAAAGCAATCCTTTATATAATAGTATGAAGAAAGAGTAAAAATAAACAAGAATGATCAGTCACCCATAAAGCATTGATTATGAAATACTTTCCAACTGAAATGCAATTTTATTTAAACATCTCTAAAGTGCAATACATTCAGCTGTGATATTTTAAAAATTATCACAGTGCAATAATTTATTTTGCATGGAAACTTAAAACTTCATCAAAAAAGGCAATGCTATAAAATCATCTGCTTCTTTATGTAAAATCAATGAAAATTTTATTCATATCGCTTATATTCCAGACTCCAGAGCTAAATAATTTTGCGAGAAAAAAAATCAGCTATTCTTGTACAACTCATCTTACAGCTTGATTTGTTTACATTCTGCACACGTTAAAATTAGGCTTTGTTGTGGAAATAATCAAAGTTTGATGGTCATTTAAACTAAAAAATATTGTAATTGTGTTGGCTCAGAATGTAGATGCACAAAAAATACAAAACAATAAAGTGGTTTTAGGATGGATGCAACACTAAATATAAATTTAAAAGAACTTTAAAAATCACAATTTTTACTCAGGGAAAAAAAAGATGGATGACATATTTTATTTTGAAGTTGGACATGTAATCTCTTCATATAATATGTGTGCAATTATTATTTTAATTTTTATTTAAACAAGAAAGATCAATCATGCATAAAGCATTGATTTTGAAACACTTTCCAACTTCAATGCAATTTTATTTAAACGTCTCTAAAATGCAATACATTCCTCGGTAATATTTTTAAAATTACCACAATGCTACATTAATTTATTATATTTAAAAACTTAAAACTTCATCGAAAAAAAATGAACTTCATTCAAATGATGGCATTGAAATATAAATTGTCTGGTTTAAACATCTCTAAAATGCGATACATTCCTCAGTAATATTTTTAAAATTAGCATAATACTACAATAATTTATTATATTTGAAAACTTAATCGAAAACAACTGAAATTTATTCAACTGACGTCATCAAAATATAACACGCCTGGCTCTCTCTATAAAAGCAGCATTTCATTCATCATAATACTATAATAATTTATTTTATTTAAAAACTTAAGACCATGGAGGTACAAGTAATAACTCTATGCTTAAAACTTCATCGAAAAAATCGTCCTTCTCTCTGTAAAATCAATGAATATTTCATTCATATCAGCTATATTGCAGATTCCATGAGCTAAATAATTTTGCGCTAAAGAAATGCAGCAAATCTTATACAACTCATTTTCCATATTTTGCTGTTTACATTTTCCATAAGTAAAAATTAGGCTTCGTTGTAGAAATAATCAAATTTGGATGATCATTTAAACTCAAATATATTGTAATTGCGTTGTTTCAATATGTAGATGCACAGAAATTAAGCAAAAGTAAAGTGTTTTTAGGACTGATACAACACTAATATGAATTAAAAAGAACTTTAAAAATCACGATTTTGACACAAGATGGATACCATATTATATTTTGAAGTGGATCACGTGATCTCTTCATAAAATGGTCCTGTGATCGCTTCATATAAAAGGTGTAATTATTATTTTAATTTTTATTTAAAAATCTACTGGATATATTTTGCTGAATTTTTTTTTTTATATATATTTTATGAGATAATTTGAATATTTCCTAAAACTTTCGAAGCAATTTGGGAATTTTAAACCCGCTTAAAAAATGTTTGAAAACCATAGGGTCCCATAGGGTTCATTCAATGTATTTCATTTTTTCAATCCGGGTTCAATCCAAAACTAATTGGGTGATATTATTCATTTATATTCCCATAGATCCTACAGACCGTCTGAACAACATACTAAAATTCCATTTTGATAAAGTCATTTTTACGGCAGTTATCGTGCTAACAGACAGACAGACAGACAGAATGAACAAAGTCATAAACATTTTTCAACTTTGTTGTAAAGTGTTAAAAACTTACAAATGAGTGAGAATAAACATTTTTAAGAGTAAAAAATTGGTTTAAGAATATAATTGTAAATAGATTACAGATACATAGCTGTAAATCTTGTCAGGAATCTCTACAAAGTTCAGAATCATGCTCCCAGTCCAGCAATCACCATTGGTGGACTGCATTCATTCTAAACATAGCTCATGAGCTACAATTATCCATTAACTGAACAAAATAACAGCTCAAATTATTCGATACTGAAAAGCTCTACTAAAGAACTCTGAAAGCAAAACCAGACTATCGATGATAGTTGCTACACTTAGCACGTGGTTCCTAAGGTATCTCAGATAAAAGTTCAGGATTTGAGAGTGGATTTATTAATGCTTAAAATGCTTAAAACTTGACTTTTACCAGAGTCTTGGTAGTCAGATTATTAGCAGCAATCATAACACCGAAATTGGCTGGTATATTAACCCGTTCTCGACTTGCGAATGAAGGAAGAATTATTTCCTTCATTCACTGAGACCGCATGTAGCAAGAATCATCTGCTACTCCAGGCCCAGGCACTTTTTGATGCTATGCCTAACGTGGCAAAAAAGAATCGTATTAAATATACTTTACTTTAAAATACATCTACCATTATCACAAAAATACAAGGGTGTTATTGCATTTGAGGGGTTTAACTGTACCATTATTTTTCTAATGTGAGTCTTGATAACTTGTTTATTTTGTTGACTATTGGTTGTATTATATCATCACTGAAATATGGATTAAGAATTGATTTTCTTTAGTGAGGTTTTGAACTGTTTATATTTAATCCAGAGTTCAGAAAACTGAATAGAAGACGTATCTAACAGCATAATTATACACATTGGTGTCTTTCAAATAAATTTTTACACTAAAGTGCAACTATTTAATCTTATTTGCTTATATCACTATGAGATTCGTTAATCCATTGTAAAATCTCATTTTGGGAAAAATATTTCAGTCCTTTCAAAATAATTATTACAATTCTTCTGACTAAATTCTTTCTAGCTCATACTCACTCCCTCTGAATACCAGCGATAAGAATTCCAAGCCCTAATCATCTTCTAATCATACCAATTAAGACCCTCTTCATTAAAATAAAAACTTAATAATTGCCATAAAAAAAGCCATCCATTTATATCTTTCAATCTACATGCCTTTTAAATCAGAACTACCAAAACAGCTTTCAGTGCATTTGTTTATACTATCAACATCCTAATGAGAAGCAAAAACTGAAAATGAAATATATAAGTCAATGTTCCAAGTAACTGGCTTTGCAAAATTTATGAGATTATACTGCCATCTGGTGTTATTTAAAATTTTTGATCAAAGCTTTTCAGCAGCTGCTTGCTTATATGCATCAATGAGCCACAGTGGCTGTTTCACGTTCATAGCACATACACAACAGTGGACAAAGGAAGGAGAAAGCTCTCCATAACGTATACACTATGCTGGTTCTCAATGGGTCAAAGAATTTTTTTTGTTGTTGTTGTAAGCAGCACATGACTTTTCCCTGCAATTAATTTACTTCTTTCACAGTGAAAAAATTATGTATAAGATTCACGGTACAATATTTTTAACATTGAATTGTACATTTGGCAATTTTGGTTATGACAACATGTAAAACTATTTCGAAGTACCTAATAAACTTATATTTTGTGCAACATTAAATTGACAATTATTAATATTGATAGCATCTGCAATATATTAAAATAAGTTTTTCATCAGTTGGGTGTCATTTCCATTAATCTAGTGGCATATAACCAAGTTATTGATAGTTTAATAAATTGTCGCCAAGTGTTACTCACATATAAAGAGACGAGCTTTTGAAAACATACAATATCTTGAAAACGGTTCATGCTAGCCTTTTAAAGTTTGTGTCATTTGTTTTTTAGTGAAAAATTACATAAGAAATGATAATTTGCATAATATTATATGTTCTGATTTTTTAATGATTTTTTCGAAATTTCATTCAAAATTTGGGGAGTTTCCAAACATTTAAGTGCATTTAAAATCCAGTGTTCACTGATTATAATGTACCCAAATTTCATTTGAAATGCCGCATTTGTTCATGAGATATCGCTTCTACAGACTCATGGGCACACAGACATCACATCAAAATCATTCAATTTAAGTTCTGGAATGCTTGAAACATGCTCTTCAGTCATAAACTTGAATTCAAATTTTTGACTCTGTCACAATATTTTTCCTATATATTATACTATGTACACAAAAACAGTCTTTCTAAAGCTACAGATCATGAATATGCACGTGCACCATCAGAATCGAATAAGAATGAAAAGTATCTATATATATAAATTTTGAAACAAGGCTGTTGCAAACTAACTTTCAAAGGGCATAATTCACTGTTAGTTTTACAAACCAACAGTGATCGATTGACTCTTATACTCAAAAGCATGAATCCTTTCAAATTTGTAAGTCATTTTTGCTACTTTTTAACACTTTACAACATAGCTGAGAAGTGTTTGACTTTGTTCATTCTGTCTGTTTGTCTGTCCGTTAGCATCATAACTGCCGTAAAAATGACTTTATCAAAATGAAATTTTAGTACGTTTTTCAGATGGTTTGTGGGACCTATGGGAATATAAATGAATAATATCACCCAATTAGTTTAGGATTGAACCCGGGTTGATAAAATGAAATACATTGAACTCTATGAGACCTAATTTTTCAAACATTTTTTAAGCGAATTTAAAATTCACAAATTGCTTTGAAAGTTTTAGGAAATATTCAAATTATCCATAAAATCTATAAAAAAAAAATTCAGTAAAATCTGTTAGGTAGTTTTTTAATTAAAAATTATTTAATATAGAGAGAAAAACAAATTCAATTAAATTCTGACTCAAGAGAGGTTCCACATTTTAAAATATATATGGTAGATAACAATTTTTCAATTTTTTTTTTTAATTTTATGTAACTCTTCATGATTGATGGTCGTCTGTCTGTCTGTCATTTTATACTTATTTGATGGCATTTTTAATGCACTTTCCTACGTCCTAGAGCGTTGAAATTTGGTACACAACTTAAATTTGTAGAGCATTTTATTCTACAAAAATGTGATGGATCCTCAAATATAGATCCTACATGTTTTTTGAAATGGCCTGCAAATAATCCCCATTCACTTCTATGAATCATTGTTGTAAGATTGTTAAAAATTCTGATATATGCAGCACATGACTTTCCCTGCAGACTCCTATTCACGTTCTCTTTATTTCTTCAATAATAATTTGAGTTTATCTGCACAAAATAACACCCATAAGTGTTTTAAATGACACTGAATTTGCACTTTAAACTTAAATTTGGTTCTCATTTGATAGCTGGACTTATTGTCAAAGGTGGCATAGCGAAAATGCGAAAAAACTAAAATATCTCAAGAACGGCTAGTCCTGGAGTAATGGGGTTAGTCTTATTCTTTTTGTTGTCAAAAATCACTTATAAAATAGGCATTTAATTGATATAATTGAGCACATGTAGTCTTTTATTTTTAGATTTAATGATTTTTGCATGCCATTTTGCAAAACCAGCCCGTTCCTTTTTCCCGAATCGTACCAGAATAACCTACAAGTGATTTATATACCAAATTTTGTTAAATTTGGTCCATTAGTTTTTAGCTAGAGTGGATAAAGGACATTTTTGCCGACCATTTCGCAAAAAAGACAGATTCTTTTATTACGAATCGTACTAAAATCTAATGAACATCAGGATTTCCCACAAAAAACTTAACTACCAATTTTATGAAATTCGGTCCGTTAGTTTTTCAGTTAGAGTATATACAATATCCTCACAGATACACCCTTACACACACAAACGTCTCCCTAAAAATAGTTTTTTCATGTGCTAGAAATCCCAAAATGTGTAGATCCTTCGAAAATTCGAGTTCCGATCTTCAGCACGATTCCAAAACTTTGAATACATACATACACACACATATATTATCTGTGTATCTAAATTCTGTGCCTACACAATTACAATAGTTGTAATTTTAAATGATCCCTAAACTTTTATTATTTCTACAACAAAGCCTAATTTTAACTTATGCAGAATGCAAATATCTCAAGCGATTATAAGGTGAGTTATATAAGAATTGCTGAATTTTTTTTTTCACGCAAAATTATTTAGCTCTGGGGTCTGGAATACAAGTTATATGAATGAAATATTCATTGATTTTGCATAGAGAATCAAACGATTTATATTTCGATAAAGTTTTAAATATTTAAGTTTAATGAATTACTGTAGTACTGTGATAATGTAAAAGATATCACCACTGAATGTATCACATTTTAGAGATTTTTAAATGAAATTGCATTTCAGTTAGAAAGTGTTTCATAATCAATACTTATGCATGATTGATCTTTCTTGTCAATTTAAAAATGGGGGGGGGGGGACTACTTTCACAAATATGCCACACACAGAGATGCCAACCATTACGGATTTTCTGTAATTTTTACAGATTTCTGAACAAAATTGCAGACTATGGAAAAGACCTGTAGAATTATGGAAAACAACTATTCTTTTCCATCTATTTTCAGACTTTTATTATGATTACGCAATTTAGTGAATTCTCGTGTAATCTTGGGTGTCTAGAAGTATCCTTTTCCACCCATCTCCATCTTCTAAATATTAATCATTAGATTGACTAAAGTTGCTTGAAGTTAATATTTTAATTATTTTTCATGAATAGTTCAATTGCATAAGTTAGGTGGTATTCTCATGTAGTTCTAGGGGGTCCACAAGTATCCATTTCTATCCATATATATCCATCTTCTAAATATTAATCTTTAGATTGACTACTTTATTTTCACATTTTGGTTAATTATTAAGGTTAATTTTTTAATTATTTTTAAATGAATAGTAAAAATACACAATTCAATTTGCCCAGAATTTTAACATAAGATTATTTATGGAAGACATAGAATATAAACAATATAGAAGATAGAAGACATTTTAATAAAATTTTAACATAAAGAATTTAATATAATCTGGTGATTAAAGCAATTTTACTTGTTCCCCAAAATAATAGTGACAGAATGTATATTCTGTATTGTTAGAAAATATGGGGCAAAATTTGCGTGCAGACACATTAATTTTTTTATTACTTAAAAAAAAATGTCAAATGTTCCTTATTTTTTGTGTTTTGGGAAGAAATTGTCAAAGTCTGAGCTAGAGCAGGCTAAAAAAACACTAAACTAAATGTAGCTTAAGCTAAGCGTATTGTTATGAAGTTTTTTAATATATTTTTTCAATTTACAATAATTATTTTTGATTTCTTTCTTTAGATTTATTAATTTCCATTAATTAGTTACTTTCTAATAATTAGCACTTCAATTGTGTTGCTACTATTAATATATTAAAATAATAAATGTTATGAAGTTTTTTGATATATTTTTTAATGAGATCATCTGTGTTCTCCCTTCCTATCTTTTGAATGGGTAGGCTGCCCGGCCGACAATCTAAGAAAAACGTATGTAAAAAGTAAAAAAAAAAAGAAAAATGAACGAATGTGAAAAAATATAAAAAATAATTTTTGATTAGCCTACATAAATTTGCGAAGCCACTAACTTTAGTAAAGAACTTTGGAGCCGGATTAAAGAGCCACTGACTGCATAATATTTTGCTTACCATTTGAGCCAATAACCCCTTTAAAAAAAAGAAAATTTAGTTCTATCATTCTGTGATGGTGCCATGCCAATAAATATATGTCGCCGAAGTCAAAACATAGCGACTGGACATCAGTAAACATGGACGCTGTGCATTTTTCCCATAGAGGAATAAAATAGTGAATAATTTGCCAAATAGTCTTGTTCTATGCTATGTGTTTCTGAATATCTCGTAGGATAATTTTGCTTTGTGTTTTTTAAAATGAGTAGAAAGGTAATCCAGGGAAAGAACCTATTTAGTTATTTTAACAAAGTTCATGAAAATAATGTGCGTGAAAGTGATACTACGTCTACAGAGATGCCAACTTTTAAGGATTTTCCGTAGTTTTTACGGATTTTTACTTCATGTTACAGTTTTACAGACTCTCAAAACTACGGAAAATCCCGTGAAATCCATGCATCCCACCATTCAATTCATATTCCCTGCTTTGCTGAGAATCCAAAATTATCAGTTTGCATCTATTTTCTTCTAATGATTTCATATCAGAAAAATAGACCTAATTTATTTTTATAGTGTAAGTAAAAATAAAGAAATAGTTTATTAGCAAATTATATTGCGCTAAAATTATAAGATTGAGCAATTCAGTCCTCCTTTTCGGGCTTTGCTGAGAATACACAATTGCCTTTCTTCATCCATCTCCATCCATCGTATTATTGCACATAAACATGACTAAGCTAGCTTATTTTCATATTTTGGTTTATTATAAAGGTTAATTTTTTAATTATTTTCATATTATTAGTACGATCTTGAAATTCAGTTTTTTTGTTTCACCTGCGTTGCCGAGGGTGTGCAATTATCCTTTTCCATCGATCTCCATCTCTCTATTGTTGCACATTAACTTGACTAAACTAGCTTATTTTCATAGTTTGGTTTATTATAAAAGTTAATTTTTTAATTATTTTCCTATAAATAGTACGATCATGAAATTCAGTTTTAATGTTTATTTTTGCTGCCGTTGCCAATAGCACACAATTATCCTTTTCCATCGATCTCCATCTCCCTATAGTTGCACATTAACTTGACTAAACTAACATATTTTCATATTTTGGTTAATTATAAAAGCTAATTTTTTAATTATTTTCACAAATAATACGATCATGAAATTCAGTATTTTGTTTCACGTGCGTTGCCGAAGGTACGCAATTATCCTTTTCCATCGATCTCCATCTCCCTATTGTTGCACATTAACTTGACTAAACTAGCTTATTTACATATGTTGGTTGATTATAAAGGTCAATTTTTTAATTATTTTCACATAAATAGTAAGATATCTTTTTTTTTTTTTTTTTTTTTTTTTTTTTTTTTGCAAACGTTGCCGTTCTTTTCTAATGCTTTCTGATATTTTACCTCATTTGGTTGCTTTACCTAGGGGTTGACAAAAGCAAGATATCGGCTTAACAGAAATAGAACCAATTTTGGAAGCCATAAAACTGACTATTACAGAACTTAAAGAATCTCTTTGGTTGTCACTTTCAAAGCATCCACCACAATCTGACTAGCTTCTGGCCTGATTTTCATGTTAAATTTTCAGATGCTGAAGCAGCTACATTTAAAACTGAAATCTATGATAAATACATATAGTTGTTGATCACCTGGAAACCAGACATGCCTATTATTACATCTTTCCCTAGACTTTTTAGTACAAACACCTCCAATCATGACGAAAATGAGGCCGCTGAGAGTCTCTTTGATCATTATTCTAAACAAGGGAATCCACCAATATTAAACTATGAAGCTTCTAAATTAGAGTGGGTAGTTGCCTCCAAAATGATCAAAGGGCAATCATATAAAAATATGAGCACAAAGCAAATACTTTTGAAATTGGCTACAACACCTGAGCTCAGAGAATCGTTTCCAAATTTATCAAAGCTGGCTACTGTTGCACTCTGTCAGTACAGCAGAATGTAAAAGAGAATTTTCATCCCAAGGTAGAATTTAGACCTGTTTATGAAACCGAATGAAACAGTCAACTGTAATTAATCTCATGGCTATTTCAATAGAGGGGCCAGGATTTTGATTATAACAAGGCAGCTGATGACTTTGCTTCTCAGAAGAAGAGAAAAATTCATGTGTAGAATTATTAGTATTTATTAATACTAATAAGTAATTATATTGTAATATTATATATAATATGTGTTGTAATTATTATTAAATATAAGTTACATTTACAGTTAAAGAAGTTTGCGTTTCTGAGCATCGAAAAAATTTGTAAAACATAATACATCTGCTTTGACCACCCAGCTGTTGATTCACACCACCCAGCTGGTAAAATTTTCAAGGGAAAACACTTGTTGAAGTTACTATCTTTAGAACAAAACAAAAATATTAATACTTCAATACATTGTTACACCATCTCTTCTCTTCTCGTGGGCGCGGTAGCCCATTGGTTAGCGCGCTGGAGTTGCACTCGGTAGGCCCGGGTTCGATTCCAGCCGCTGCCAAAACTGCTGCCGTGTTCATGCGGAGTACGATCACGTTAAACATGTGGGTCCGAAAGTCCTTCCGAGAGGTTGGTGGTTGGGGAAGGAGGGTACGGTCCCTGTGGATGCCTCCCCCACTGGGTTCCGGTCTAAATTGGGTGGCACTTCCCGACCGTCCAAACAGTTACCTTACACCTTTCTGGTAGGTCGGACGGTCTGGGTTTCAACAATCAACAACCATCTCTTCTCGTAAAAATTATTCAAAATAAAACTGCAGCACTTTATATTTTTTTATAAGAATCATACAGTTCTATACTTCGTGAAAGTGCCCCTATGTGGTAGTACCACAAATTAGAGGCAGGTCACACACAACTTGGAAGCTATTGGTGTGCGGACTGATGAAAAATGATAATGTTCTGTAAAACTCCATGTCGACACAAATCACCAATTCTAAAAATTTGTGAAGATCACAACTGCCATATTGGCAGATATGGGAATAAATCAATGATTCAAGGCATACATATGGCGATGACACCTATAATTTATAACATAACTCAGGACAACACCCCAAGATTGTGACACTGGGTGTTCAGAAAAGAAAGACACAATTTGGTAGCCAAGCACTGTTAGGGCTTGCACTACTTGAATGCATAGAATGTAATTATGTAGCAGTTGAAACTGAAACTTTCAGAAGGCCGATGTTGAATCCAGTGACTTAAAGGCACGAATTCAACTCTGAGCTACAATATAAGAAGGCACATATGTCTAACGGCCAAAAGCCAGAAATGTATCCACTTTAGTCTTGTAGAAGGTCCCGCCAATGCAGGTCTCCAGGCAACAGTAAGGAAAACATAGAAGCACCCACAATTACGAGGCAGACATGGCAAAATGTCTTTATGGAAAAGGATGAATGTCGGACAAGTAGAGTCCCTAAGATGTAAAGTCAGGGCATGTATTCCTCAAGCAGGCATTTTGTATAAAGTAAAAGTAGTGTGGAGGGGGAAGATGTGAGCTTCCCTGGCAGTCGCTGAAGGAGCCTGAATTGTACGACCGGCAGGAGCACTGGTCGCCACTGTGTCGAAAACTTGTATCTTGGTTTCCTAAATGCTCAGCATAGAATGCCCCACCAACAAGATTTTCATTTAACAGGAGTCGCCAATCTTGGCAAGTGAAAACTTAATCATCACATTATATGCCTATACATACCCCGTGCATAACTGCCAAATCTACTGCTTTTTCCGGGAAACTTCCGGTTTTTGTAAAAAAATATTTAGAATTCCCTAAAGTTAGGGATTTTTTAATAAAAATTCTCTATTAATGGGAATTTTGATCGAACTTCCGTTCACCATTTTGTTTCTTCCGTATATGAACCTAGTAGTAGTACTAAGTAGCATCATTTTCTCTTTATTGATAGATACTGCTTCAAATAAGTGCGATTTCACATATATAGATTACATTGTCATGTAATGTTAAAACATCTGTTTCCATCAATGTTTAGTTTCAAATTATGTGATTTAAAAAATGCACAACAATAATTTCTTTGCAGTATGTTTCATTAATTAATATTTTTGTAAAATATTTATTATTTCTTAAGTGCAATTTCATGTGTATATATTAAATTTTGTTTCTTCTGTATATGAACCTAGTGCTAGTACTAAGTAGCATAATTTCCTCTTTATTGATAGATACTGCTTCAAATATGTGTGATTTCGCATATATAGATTACATTGCCATGTAATGTTAAAACATCTGTTTCCATCTATGTTTAGTTTCAAATTATGTGCTTTAAAAAATGCGCAACATTAATTCCTTTGCAGTATGTTTCATTATTAATTAATATTTTTGTAAAATATTTATTATTGCTTAAGTGCAATTTCGTGTGTATATATTAAATTTCCATATAATGTTTAAACATTCTTTTCCAATCATCTTATTCTTGCAGTTTACATAAAATTTGAAGGATTATTTTCTTTAAAATATGCTCTTTTTCTCTTATTTTCTAGGCAGTAGAATCCCTAAAACAGTTTCCTATTCACTTTCATCTAATTAACTAAATTACAACTGGACATATTTTGTTTCAGTGAGTACCCCCCCCCCCCCCCCTCCTAAAATTTCTCTGTTTATGCCACTATGTAAAAACCAGGGTTCGTCCGCCTACTGCAAATCCTTATTCGTTTTAGCTCTAAACTCCAGAAAATTGGAAAATACTCTTTAAAAATTGACATCGTAATCTTTATTTTCTTAATATAATCAATAGGTGGCTTCACCAAAATAACGATAATGCACAAATACTGATGTTGGAAATACAGATATGTCGATCATTACGGATTTCTGAACAAAATTATCGAACTATAGAAAAGAGCCATAAAATTACGGAGCCATCCATCCTGTAATTATTGCACATTAAATTGACAAAATTTGCTATTTCTATATGTTGGTTTATTATTCACTAGCCGCCTTCGGTGACCAGCCTGTTCGCTACCCTTGAAAATTCTGACCGTGGCAAACTCGTTGACGTTACCTACCAACAATTTGGACTGCCAGGTAGTGCCACCCAATTTAGACCGGAACCCAGTGGGGGAGGCATCCACAGGGACAGTACCCACCTTCCCCTACCACCAACCTCTCGGAAGGACTTACGGAAGCACATGTTTAACATGATCGTACTCCGCGGAAGCACGGCGGCAGTTTTGGCAGTGGCGGGAATCAAACCCGGGCCTACAGAGTGCAATTCCCGCCCGCTAACCGCTGGGCTACTTCGCCCTCTGCGCCAATTTCCATAACTTTCTTTTTATTCACTCAATTTAGACTAAAACCCAGTGGGAGAGTCATCCACAGGGACCATACCCTCCTTCCCCTACCACCAACCTCTCAGAAGGATTTACAGACCCACATGTTTAACGTGATCGTACTCCACGTGAACACAGCAGCAGTTTTGGCAGTGGCGGGAATCGAACCGGGCCTACTGAGTGCAATTCACACACGCTAACCAGTGGGCTACCGCACCCTCAACCCCGTGGAGTTAACAAAGTTTGGTTTAGTTTAATGACGTTAAAACTAATAATGAAATTTTAACGTACCGCGACAATCTCCATAACTTTTTTTTAATTTATTTTTTTATTTCTTCAGTGTTTAATTTTTCATTAATACCATTTAAAATATCCTCATTCCATAGTTCCATATATCCAGATTTAAAACATCCATTTAAAAAATCCATATCGTTCTATCATTTAAAATATAAATATAATAATTTCACCCAATGTATACAATACATCACAATTCAATCCACCATAATTCAATCATTTAAATTTTATAATGACCATATGCTAAGCTCTTAATTCCATCTTTTAAAATATCACTCTAACCCGATGCAACGGCTTGACGTTGCCTCTATTTCTGGGCAGGACTGTCGGGGGAAAAATCGGATCTTCACTGAAAATTGTCCGAGAAATATAAAGTCGTTACTTCTTTAAAATCCCGATCCTGCGGGTGTTTTTAATTATTTCTTGACCAGCTTGAGCTTGTAAGAATGCCAGATGTTTGAGCTTTCTAAAAATGTAAATTATTAGTCGAAATTCTCTGAACTTTTGCCGATGGGAGGATTTAAAAACGAAAGTTAGTTTTCTTGAGCCGAAAGTGACTTTTGTTTTAAAATCTGTAAAAAACATTGGAATTTGTCCCTGAGATTTAAAATCGATATATTTTTACTCGCAATTGTCTGCTCTTTCCGGTCATGTGATTTGTTTTTTTCTACGACGTCTGGATGGAGAAAAAAGGGCAAAATGGGCAAAAAATGGTCGAAATCGCATAAAACTTTGAATAACAAAAAAATAATTCAAATTTTAAAAATTGGTTTTCACGGTTTTCATTGGTTGAACCAGGGTTGAAGAAATGAAATACATTGAACCCTATAGGACCTAATTTTTCAAACATTTTTTAAGCAAATTTAAAATTCACAAATTGCTTTGAAAGTTTTGGGAAATATTTAAATTATCCCATAAAATATATAATAAAAATTTCAGTAAAATATATTCAGTAGTTTTTTTAATTAAAATTAAAATAATAATTACACCTTTTATATGAAGAGATCACGTGACCCACATCAAAATAAAATATGGCATCCATCTTGTGTCAAAATTGTGATTTTTAAAGTTCCTTTTAATTCATATTGAGTGTTGTATGCATCCTAAAAGCGCTTTATTTTTGCTTACATTCTGTGCAACTACATACTGAAACAACCCAATTACAATATATTTGAGTTTAAATTATCATCAAACTTTGATTATTTCTACAACGAAGACTAATTTTCACTTATGGAGAATGTAAACACCAAAAGATGTAGAATGAGTTGTATAAGAATTGCTGCATTTCTTTAATGCGAAATTATTTAGCTCATGGAGTCTGCAATATGGCTGATATGAATGAAACATTCATTGTTTTTACACATAGAAGAAGACTATTTTTTCGATGAAGTTTTAAGCATAGAGTTTACTTGTACCTCCATGGTTTTACGTTTTTAAATAAAATAAATAATTATAGTATTGTGGTGAATGAAAGAAATAGAAAAAGTTTATGAATGAAATGCTGCTTATATAGAGAAAGCCAGGTGATTTATATTTCGATGATGTCATTTGAATAAAGTTCATTTGTTTTCGATGAAGTTTTCAAACATAATAAATTATTGTAGTATTATGATAATTTTAAAAATATTACCAAGGAATTTATCGTATTTTAGAGATGTTTAAACCTGGCAATTTATATTTCAATGCCATCATTTGAATAGATTTCTTTTTTTTTTTTCGATGAAGTTTTAAGTTTTCAAATATAATAAATTAATATAGTATTGTGATAATTTTTAAAATATTACCAAAGAATTTATCACATTTTAGAGATGTTTAAATAAAATTGCATTGAAGTTGGAAAGTATTTCATAATCAATGCTTTATGCATGATTGATCTTTCTTGTTTTTTCTTACATAATGCAATGAATTTACTTCTTTCACAGTGAAAAAACAATGTATAAGATTCAGGGCCCTATATGTTCCGGTGTAAATTTTATCAGAGTTTTGCATCTTAAATCCTGAGTAGCGCCGGGTAATCGCTGCTAGTCTAAATAAATGTGCTTCCAATTTGCATTAGGGGTCATCTTCATTATTAGCCACTGCAGTTCAGGAATGCCGCCATCTGGAAAGGATTAATTGTTTTCAAAGTTGTCAAGATATTTCATATGACAGGAAAAGCAGATTAAAAAAATACTCTTTCTGTTTATACATAGTTTTATTGCAAATGATATCTAACTATATGAATTCTTGACTAGATTTTTCAGAACACTGCTGAGTTTTATAGCTTGTCTAAAATTTTAATGCTTGAAAAATTAACATTCTTGTAAAAGTATTGTTCTTATATAAATCTTGCATAAACACTATACATTGATTATTATGCTTTTCGATGATTTGAAAGTAGTTAATTTTTATTATTTATTCTTTCACTTTCAATTTTATTAATTGACTTTTTTTTATGCTTGTTTAAACTGATATTCAGTAAAAGTAGATAGTGATAGGGTCATTCCATGTCAATTCAACCAAGACATGTCACCCTCCTCCCCCCCCACCCCACCCCTCCGGTCGGCCATTAAGCTGCTTTATGTCTTAGGATGAGTCGGTCGGCCTGGGCTTTCGACCCCCCCCCCCCCCCCCCTCAGATTTTTCTGACATTTTATACAAAGTTACATACAACAAACTTATACTACCATGCAGAATTTTAGTTCATGCATTAATTTTTTTAGAATAAATTTTCAAAGAAATGGAGAATTAATTCACCAGGTGCTGCTCTGC
Source organism: Amaurobius ferox (assembly GCA_951213105.1). Taxonomy (NCBI): domain Eukaryota; kingdom Metazoa; phylum Arthropoda; class Arachnida; order Araneae; family Amaurobiidae; genus Amaurobius; species Amaurobius ferox. The sequence goes on along the minus strand of OX578139.1, from coordinate 48,928,992 downwards.
AGATGCATGAAATGAAAACCTTATGTTTGATAAAATCCTTTCTTATTCTGCACCTAATTGTCAAAAACACATACTTTTTTCTGTGGATATTCTAGACTATATGCTTATTGTCAAACAGCATGCATTTTGATAACATTTTAATTAAAATCTTGTTATATTTTGCCTCATATTTGAAAAATGTAAAAAAAAAAAAAAAAAAAAAAATTCAGCAAAAGCAATTTTTTTCAAGATAAGCTCCATATTTAAATTTCCTAATAATTTCAAGTGTTTTTTGGAAAATGTGAGAAAAAGATAATTTTTTTTATAAAATTTTACTTGACTGCATTTTCATAAGTCAAAGGTAAAAAATAATTTATCTATTTAATAAATTTATGTATAATTACTAAATTTATTAATTTATTTATTAAACATTAACAATTTTTATATATTATTGGTTGTTATCAGTTTTATATAAAAAATAAAAGTGCAAAGAATTTTTTTTTAATATTCCTCTTATGACTGTATTGATAACTAAATTGCATAATTTTGAACCATATAAAAGCTTAATTAGAGTAATAATTTTAATTACTATCATTCCTTTTGAAGAAACAAATCCCTTTTTCCTTACTTCCCAAAATGTGAGATTATTCCCCCAAAGTATATAGGAAAAAGTTCAGGACAAAAAAAAAAAAAAAAAAAAAAAAATTAATACCCTCCCAGAAACTGAGATATTCCCTTGCAGCAATAAAAATTGTTAACTTAATTTTCAAGGTCATGACCACAGTCCAATTAGGAAAGGATTTTTCTATAAGGTGTGCCATTAGGGCTTCTTTGTAGAATCCTGGACTGTTAATGAATGTAGTTAAGAATGTGCAGTTTCCTTCTTTCAATATAACCGTCTTGTTAGCTAAAAGTATTAGTGCAAATTATTTTATCTCATTGTTTTTTAAATAATGACCTCATGCAGTTTTCAGTGTACAATAAGTATATATTTTTCAAAATTATGTATTAAAAATCTAAAGGACATTTTTGAATTGTCTTGTATTGATCAGCAGCTTCTTATGTACAGGGTTCATACACCTGGAAATCTTTGAAAACTCCTGGATTTAAGATTTTTCTTATAAGGGCCCTTGAAAACTCCTTATTTTATTCATTTTGGCTCTAAACTTCTGAAAATCGAAAAATACTCCTGGAAAATCGACATTGCGATCTTTTATTTCATAATATAATCAATAGGTGGCTCCACCAAACCCACAATAGTGCACAAATGCTGATGTTGGAAATATAGAAATGCCAATCATTAAGGATTTTTCGTAATTCTTATGGATTTCTGAACAAAATTGCGGAAAATTTAACAAAACTTGTTTAACTTTATGTTTTGGTTTATTATTCTTGTTAATTTTATAATTATTTTGACATATTCAGTGCAATTGCGCAATTCAGGGAATTCTCGTGTAATCCTGTGAGTCCACAAGTATCCTTTTCTATCCATCTCTATCCTCTATATATTAATCATTAGATTGACAAAACTAGCTTATTTTCACATTTTGGTTATTTATTAAGGTTAATTTTTCAATTATTACTTGATTTTTTTTTATTTATTTACATAAATAGTGCGATTGCACAATTCAATTTGCACAGACAAATTTAATATTATCTTGTGATGAAAGCAATATTATTTATTCCCCAAGATAATGTTGCCTCAAAATGTATATTCTGTATTGTTAGAAAATATGGGGCTGATTTGAAGCTAAATTTAAGTGCAGACACATTACATTTTTTTATTACTTAAAAAAATAAAAACTATGTTAAATGTTCTTTATTTTTCATGTTTTAGGAAGAAAATTGAAGTTTGAGCTAGAGCAGGCTAAAAATAAATAAACAAATACATTTAGTTTAAGCTAAGCATGTTCTGCTTCCTACTTATTTTGTAGTTTAAGCCAAGCATGTTCCATTAAGGATTTTGTAATTTCATTTTTATTTAGTAATGAAGACTAATATATTCATATTTTGTTTGTTTAGTTTAAAAATTTGAGCATTTCATATAAAATATATATATAAAAAAATTTAAATGTTTAATCAAATATTTTTCTGATTATCATTGCAAACGTGTAATCCTGTGAGTCCACAAGTATCCTTTTCTATCCATCTCCATCCTCTATATATTAATCATTAGATTGACAAAACTAGCTTATTTTCACATTTTGGTTATTTATTAAGGTTAATTTTTCAATTATTACTTGATTTTTTTTTATTTATTTACATAAATAGTGCGATTGCACAATTCAATTTGCACAGACAAATTTAATGTTATCTTGTGATGAAAGCAATATTATTTATTCCCCAAGATAATGTTGCCTCAAAATGTATATTCTGTATTGTTAGAAAATATGGGGCTGATTTGAAGCTAAATTTAAGTGCAGACACATTACATTTTTTTATTACTTAAAAAAATAAAAACTATGTTAAATTTTCTTTATGTTCTGCTTCCTACTTATTTTGTAGTTTAAGCCAAGCATGTTCCATTAACCCTTTCGGGACGGCGGCATTCCGGAGCTGTCGCGGCCCAAAGGACGACGCGCTTCGCTTCCGAACTGGTCGAAAAGGACGGCGCATTTTTTGCGCTAAGCCTAACTCCCAAAGAAAATTCACTAAAAATCACCTATTCAACACAGAAATCTACTTTTTACAGGAATAAAAGAAATATTTATATTCTATTTGATGTATAATTTTCATACAAATCTGAATACAAAATACTCGTTAGTCGCTCCCATTCTTTTATCCGAAATAAACGAATAATTTCACTGCCTCTAAAACCCAAACAAAAAAAAAATACTCTCTTATATTCCTATGTTTCACCAACGAAATCATAACGCTGAAATAAAAATAAAAACCGAAACTCAATTATAAAATTGTTGATGCTATGAGAATTGCTCTGTTTGTTTATGTTACAAAATGATTTTCACCGCTCCAAATGGAGAAATAATTCATTCGATCCTCTTCTACCAAGGTCATGCCTCTGCAAAATGCATTGAAGTTAGTTCCATGGACAAGTAACGCCATCTAGTTCACAAATTAAAACGTTCTGCGTACTGGCACTTATACGTGCCACTATCCGCTTGCGGTAAAACTTCCTCTGGCCCGAGTGAGTGCCGCTCGTCCTTGAATGCATGTTCGCATCTGGCACCTATGCGTGCCGTTCGTCGCGAAAGGGTTAAGGATTTTGTAATTTCTTTTTTATTTAGTAATGAAGACTAATATATTCATATTTTGTTTGTTTAGTTTAAAAATTTGAGCATTTCATATAAAATATATATAAAAAAATTTAAATATTTGATCAAATATTTTTCTGATTATCATTGCAAACAATTTTTTTATCGCAAATCGAACCACTCTAGTCATTACTGAAAGAAATTTTCCTGTCTAGATTACTGAAGCTATAAGCAGCCATTATTCATATACATCGTGTGAAAATACAAAGCAGCAATATACAGCAGTGCAAAGCAAATATGAGCAGAGGCATTGCTGAAGGAGAAGGATTTGTGGATTAAACCACCCCCCCCCCCCCCTCCCCAAAAACCCATTGAGTTTCAAAGAAATTATAAATGGAGAAATGGAAAACAAAATATTTGGTTACCAACCATACCAGCCAAGTTGATGTTGGATTCATTTAAAAAATTATTAAAAGACATGGTAAGAAAGAAGAAATTTGTTAATGGACCCTGTTCCATCACTGATATTTAATAAATTATGGAGTGTAAATAGGCAAACTTTTCCTTTATTGGTGCATTGTTATTCAAGACAAATTTTTGTATGGCCAGAGTGGTGTAGTTGGTATAAAACTAAGCGACATGGCTGAAAGAGAAACATCTGTAGAATCTTGGTTTCGCTTCTACTTTTAATGTGTAGAAAAACTCCTGGAAAAATGTTCAAACCCTCCTGGAAAACTCCTGGAAATCGGTTCTTGCAAAACAGTATGAACCCTGTATGTAGGGAACATATGATAGTATGCACAATAATGTAACTGTGTGCCTTCATCATAAACAGAAATTTTAAAAAGGGTTTCCTATGCATCCGGAAAAAGTTCTGTGATCTTAATTACCACAAGAATGATATGAAATCAAAACTAAAATGTATCGCATTCATTACAACATACAATAAAGTAATGAATTAATCACAAAAATTCAAAAGAAAATAAACCAGGCAAGTTATCGTAGAAGACCCAGACCATCCGACTCGTCCAGAGGACTAAAGGCAAGTTATCGTGAAAAAATTCAGTTATTAACCGTATTTCCATTATCTTGGTTGCGCAAGAAAGTCAATGGAACTATGGAAGTGACTGACTGCAAAATTTGCCTGTCCTGTAAATTATTGAAAAGGGAATTTTATCTTTATCAAAGCCTAGAAGCAAATTTTACAAATGATTATACAATGCTAATGAATTTTTAAGAATAATGCCAGGGCAGAAGTCATTGTTAATATAAAAAGCAACAATATACATAAAATGTTAGTCATAAATAGAGATTGTGATTTTAAATGATAATTTTTGTGTACATAGTTTTTTTTATTTATAATCATTAATTACTTTCATAATCCTTAGTCAAAAATGTATTATTTATTTTTTTTTTTTTTCTGGTTAACCAATGTTAGCCAAAAAAATTCCACTAATACAATGCTAATTAAGAAATAAGGCAATTTGAATATTATCAATTGAAAATATTGAAATTAAATAACTTTTTTTTCCTGAAATGCAATAAAACATTTCTTCAAACCAAGAATATCATTTACGAATAAATAAAATGTTCTTTCTTATCATTTTAATATTTACCCTCTCTTAAACATATAGTATTTAGTTGTCGATTTTATAGGAAAAATGAATACAATTAAATATTTATCTTTTAATTTACTGCATTGACATAGCTGCCAACTCTCCCGGTTTTCACTCAGCTGCCCTTATTTCCCCCCTTTCTAGGCAGAAATCACAGGAATGCAAACTTTCGGTTGTTTTCCGCAGTGCAGTTTTCTGCTACAGCTGTGTAGGAATGGATCGTGATTGACGTTTGTATTTTTATATTTGTATCTACAGGTTACAAAAGTAAAAAAATCAGAAATAGATCACTAATTTTCCGAAAATATTACGAAATGAGAAACAAAGTCACAAATTTTGAAATCGAAGTTTTCCCGTTCTTTCGTCCAAAAATGCATTTCCCAGCTATCGCGTAATCGGCGCTCGCAAACGTCGATTATTCCCACAGTGTCATGAGAGAGATGATCAATGATTATCTAATTAATGGGGGAAAAACGCATTTGCATCGACTAAAATTTTATTAAATTATTTTGTTTTATATACAAAACTATTGTTAAAACGTATTATTAATGAAAGTATTTTTTGCAGCAATAGTGCTAAAAACGATGTTTGTGCACGATCCTCCTTATATTTTGTTTTATTATGAAACTATTTTTCCACTTTTGCAATCTGTCAGCATCGTCAAATTTTTTTATAATTATTTCGTATTTTATACAGAAAAACTATTGTTCAAACGTAATATTAATGAAATGAAAGGCTATTTTGCAGCAGTATCGCGAAAAACTGCATTTGTGCACGATCCTCCATATATTTCGTTTAATTGTAAAAATAATTTCCACTTTTGCAATCTGTCAGCGTCGTCAATTTTTTTATAATTATTTCGTATTTTATACAGAAAAACTATTGTTCAAACGTAATATTAATGAAACGAAAAGCTATTTTGCAGCAGTATCGCGAAAAACGGCACTTGTGCGCGATCCTCCTTATATTTCGTTTAATTGTGAAAATAATTTCTACTTTTGCAATGTCTGCATCGTCTAAAATTGGGCTTATCAAAATCTCCCGGTTTTTCATATTTGGAGGTTGGCAGCTATTCATTGATAATAAACGGCCATATTTTGATTATATATATGATCAAAATTCGGTTGTTGTTGCAAATCCCCTAAACCAGCAGAACTAGATCAGGTCCATGACATTATACACCCTAAAGAAATCCAGCACCAACAACGGACTGGCAGCAAGACCCCGTGTGGAAAGCCCCAGGCACGCAAGAATATGAACAGGGAATGCCTGCTCAGAAGAACACTTGGTGCAGACCTCAAAGCACTTAGAGCCCTCAGTATATTTCATATATCAATATTTCAATATTTCATAGATCTGAGATGCCCACTAAGGAAGCGAGTAAGAGTAGTTTGATCCTGCCTATTACAACCAAGTGCCAGAGAACCACCCAGTCGGTTCCCCTGATATCAGTGGTGCACTGGTGGAACGAGCCAGGTGTTTTTGTTTTTGTTCTGGAGAAAGTTCCATATAGGTAAGAGGCGCCGAGGCAACACAAGCACCCGCCTTGGCCAAGGTGTCCACGATCTCATTTCCCTCGAGGTCAACGTGAGAAAGAATCTGTTATGTATCTGTTATGATCCCGAATTACAAAAACTGTCGATACACTGTAACTTTGGGAACAATTTAAGTACGATGCTTCGTGATAAATTGGTGATGGGTCTCAAAAACGGAAATATACAGAAAAAGCTGTTAGCAGAGGATAAGTTAACATACGAAAAAGCTAAGAGCATTGCATTCGCAATGGAATCTGCTCAGAGAGATGTGTGTGAAATTCAGAATCAAATGGTATCGATAAAAAAATTACATAGTTCGCAAGATAAAACTATCAAAAAAGATTTTTCTAAATTTAAGAAATCTGAACCTACAAAGAAGTTTGATAAATCTCGGAAATGTTACAGATGTGATAGTACTCAACATTTAGCTCACGAATGTAAGCACAAGAACACTCAGTGTAGGAATTGCTTAAAGAACGGGCATTTGGCAAAAGTCTGCCGCTCAAAACGTAACGAAACAGTTAAACAAATAGAATCTTGTTCTGAAACTGTACCAGTTAATAGCGTTAAATCACCACGACATGCAAGGGATAAGATTTTATTAGAAATTTTTGTTGAAGGGAATAAATGTTTATTTGAACTAGATACTGGAGCTGCTATTAGTTGTATGAATGTGAATGAATTTAAGAAACTTTGTCCGGATGTAGCCATTAAGTCTACCAAATTATTGCTTAGGAATTTCGATAATTCTATGATAACATCAGCTGGCCAAGCAGTGGTGCAAATTCAATACAAAGATCAAATTAATACAGAAACTATTTATTTGGTACATGCAAAAGTAAACGCAGTTTTTGGTCGTGAATGGTTGAGAAATTTCCAATTAGACTGGAGCTCAATTAAAGCAGTTCGGGTTGAAAATTGTAATTCTCGAACCAATAAATTAAATATCTTGCTTCAAAAGTATGAGAAAATTTTTTCTCCGGGTATCGGGAAACTGGAAAAGTTTTGTTGCCGTCTTCAAATGAAACCTAATTACAAACCGGTATTTTTTAAACCTCGACCAGTACCATTTGCTTTAAAAGAAAGAATAGAAACTGAACTTAATAGGTTAGTTGCAGAAGACATCATTGAGCCGGTGACATATAGTGATTGGGCTACACCAATTGTTCCTGTTATCAAACAGAATGGGAACCTACGAATCTGTGGTGATTATAAGGTGACTATCAACCCGGGACTAAAAATTGAGCAGTATCCTTTACCCCGTATCGAGGACATTTTTGCTGAACTGTCAGGAGGGGAGTTCTTTACTAAAATCGACTTATCTGAGGCATACCTCCAAATGTTAGTTGATGAGCAGGATCGACATCTATTGACGATCAATACTCACAAGGGTTTGTTCCGTTACAAGAGAATGAATTATGGTATAGCCTTAGCTCCGGCAGTGTGGCAGAGAGCCATTGAACAAGTTCTATCAGGCATCGCGGGGGTACACGTATTTTTAGACGATATTACCGTAACGGGGAGAAATGATCAAGAGCATTTTGAAAGGTTAGAATTAGTACTACAGAAACTAGAAGAATATGGTCTCAGAGTAAATAAGCGGAAAAGTGAATTTTTTAAGAAATCTGTGAATTATTGTGGTCATACAATTGATAAATTCGGCCTCCACAAAACACAAGAAAAAATCGATGCAATTACGAAGGTACCAGTTCCAAAAACTGTATCTGATTTGAAGAGTTTTTTGGGTTTAGTAAATTACTACGGAAAATTTATTCCCAACTTATCTACTCGTGTCGCTCCCTTAAATAATTTACTGCGGAAAGGTACTAAATTTTTGTGGACTGCAGAATGTGAAAAAGCTTTCAAGGCATTGAAACAAGAAATTGCTTCAGACCGAATTTTATGCCATTATGATCCTAAGTTACCTCTTGTATTACAAACTGATGCATCACCAGTTGGAATAGGAGCAATTTTAAGTCACATTATGCCAGATGGTTCAGAAAAACCAGCAATGTTTGCATCAAGGTCATTGACTAAAACGGAACGTAATTATTCGCAGATAGACAAGGAAGCATTGAGTATCGTATGGGGAGTAAAGAGATTTTATCAATATTTATTTGGTCGACATTTTGATCTCGTAACCGATCATAAACCCCTAGTATCAATTTTCGCACCTAATCGTAGTTTACCATGTCTATCAGCAACACGAATGGTTCATTATGCACTTTTTCTCCAAGCATTCAGTTATACAATCAAGTATCGAAACACTAAGAATCATGGCAATGCCGATGCACTTTCACGGTTACCACTAGCAGTTGACAAGGACTGTGAGTACTTGACTGAAGCAGACGTGACAAATATTTCGCAAGTTGAATTAATGCCTGTTACAGCAACTGACATAGCTAGAGCTACTAAAACTGATAGGAAATTGTTCGAACTGTATGAAAGTTTAAAATCTGGAACTGAATTACCTGTGCCTTGGAAAGGTAGAGAATCTGAATTTTCATTGCAAAATGGTTGCATAATGTATGGTCATAGAGTATGCATTCCTGAAAAGTACCAGAATCAAGTTTTGGAAGAACTTCATGTTGGACATCCTGGAATTGTCAAAATGAAGGCCATAGCTAGAAGCTACTGCTATTGGCAAGGTATTGATGCCAGTATAGCCAATTTTGTTCAGAACTGTTCAGCTTGTATCGCAACGAGGAACGAACCAGCAAGGATAAATCGACATCCGTGGGAATGGCCAAATGGACCTTGGCAAAGGATACACGTTGACTACGCTGGTCCTTTTATGGGGAAAATGTTTTTTGTAGTCTCTGATGCATATTCGAAGTGGATAGAAGTCATTCCGATGAAAAATATTACAGCTAGTTTTACAATTCATCATCTTCGTATTCTTTTTGCTCATTATGGAATTCCCTTAACCTTGGTTAGTGATAACGGCGCAAGTTTTACTAGTTACGAATTTCGACATTTTTTGAAACTGAATAATATTAAACATATAACTTCAGCACCGTACCATCCTGCTACGAACGGACAGGCAGAAAGAATAGTGCAGTTATTCAAAGCTTCGTTGAAATCGAGTAGAGGTGATTCTGGAGATTTTGTAATTCACTGTAGGTGGATCCGATGAGATGAAGAAAGTCGTTTCAACTTTTTAAGAATAATCATTCCTATATTATTCCTGACACTATGCCAATTAGCCAAATGTTGGACAGAACTCCTGCTATCAGACATGATCCAGATTTCATTTGTCCGAGTGAGTAACACAAGCGAACCAAGGCCTTCATCTATGGCTATTAGTTCACTACGAACAGAAGTCAGGATTCCTCCTTTGAATCTTTACTTCCTAGTTTTGTGATTTGATGTAAATTCCACTACCAAAATTGGGTAGTTTAGTTATCAATACTGAAAATTTGGAAAACGTCCGGATTTTGGATTTTCAAGATTGTACTGTACATTATTTACTCAGTCAATTGTTTTTACTTGTTGACTTTATAAAAATACAGCTATTGTACATCTTACAAAAAAAAAAAAACCTCACAAATCCACAGAAAAAATTATGTGTTTCTGACAATTAGGTGCAGAGTAAAAAAGGATTTTATCAAACACAATGTTTTCATTTCATGCATCTGCAGAGCAGCACCTAGTAAATTCTCCATTTCTTTGAAAATTTATTGCTAAAAAACTAATGCATGAAATCAACTAAAATTTTGTATGGTATTATAACTATATTATACAGGGTGTCTTAAAAAACTTCCCCGATATATGAACCACTAGCGGTTTATCCGCTCAACCAATCAAAAGGAAATTTCAGATATTGTTATTCAATAGTAGGCGCTCGAGATTGTGATGATTTCAAACAGTAGAGTTCTTACGGTTACAGTGAAAAAATTTCGAAACTTTCAAATGGCAACACCCACTTTTTTCCTGCGCAAATTCATCAGCGCATTGAAAAACCATAAATGGCGTTGGAACAATACACATATGACGAAAATTAGCGGCATAAAACATTTGCAAAGACGAGCATTGTAAAGGACCACTGACAACACAGAGAGGAGGTACATTGACACACTTTGCATAATTCACAGGGATAGACAGTAGAAGCAGCAATCACAGAACACCATGTGCAAAGCATTACTTGTGGAAAACCTTTAATAAGCAGTGTGAGAAGATTGTTTCTTCAATCAGGTGTTCGAATGTGCCAACAAGATGACACTTACAGGGAAACAATGAGGTGAATTGATAAAGCTGTTTATCTGAACTAGGATAATGCTGCCAAAGCAGTGCGAGTTTATCGGTGAAATCATAAGCTAAAGTGAGGCCCATGTTCCGTACGAATTGTACGTGATTTGGTAAAAAGAATAGAAGAAACTGTATGCACATGTGATAGACCGCTATCTGGAAGACCATCTGTACCTGTTGAAGTTGTTGTTGTTGAGACCCAGACCGTCCGACCTACCAGAAAGGTGTAAGGTAACTGTATGGACGGCCGGGAAGTGCCACCCAATTTAGACCGGAACCCAGTGGGGGAGGCATCCACAGGGACTGTACCCTCCTTCCCCTACCACCAACCTCTCGGAAGGACTTACGGACCCACATGTTTAACGTGATCGTACTCCGCATGAACACGGCGCCATTTGTGGTAGCGTGCAAATCTAGCGCGCAAACCACGGGGATACCGCACCCGAGATGGCCAACAGCACGCGGTGTTCCGAGGTGGTCACCCACTGTTGAAGTTGTTGTGGAAGTGCATAATACGATTACTGCAAGTCCATTGCGTACTGCAAGAAGTGTTGCCCGCAATTTGAATGTACCGAAAACCACAGTCCTCAAATTTCTGCGCTCTGTTCTGCGAATGCTTCCTTATCCATTCTAGCGCGTCCAGATGTTGCAACCTGCAAACGACCAATAGCGTGTCGACTTTGTCGATATTTTCCTCATCAGATATGATGAAGATAGCAAGTGGCCGCTGCGGATATTATGTATGGATGAGGCATATTTCTCCTTAACTGGGAACGTAAACTTCAAGAACTGCCTTCACTGGGCTGATGAAAATCCCCACGATGTGGCACCAGTACCTTTACACGAAGCTAAAGTGACTGTGTGGTGCAGCACATTCGTTCTCTGTCCGTACTTCTTCAAAGAGGTCACTTCCAATCCAATGGTATGCAAACGTGCTCCATCACAGGTCCTCTTTATAAAACAATGTTGCCGAATTACGTAATTCCAGAATTGCAGCAGTAAAATGTCGTTAATGACATTGTATGGATGCAAGATGGTGCTCCTCCACACGTCGCTACATGTGTTCGATAAGTGCTGCAGCAGAACTTTGGTGATAGAGCCATCTCCCGTAACTTTGCAGTTTCGTGGCCACCGCGATCAGCCGACCTCACTCCGATGGATTTCTGGATCTGGGGTTATCTGAAATCTAAGGTGTACACATCAAATGCACGAGATTTGTCAGAAATGAAAGATGCCATAAAACGTGAAGTTATACTGTGATGTTACGTTCGTCATTGTTGTCAATAATCTCCCGCATGCAGTGCTTTATCGTCTGGAAAGGTGGGCATGTTGAAAACTTGTAATTCCAATAAAAGTTTTTTCCTTCTCCTCTCTTGTGTTGTCATGGGTCCTTTACAATGCCCTTCTTTGCAAATGTTTTATGCCTCGAATTTTCATCATGTGTATCGTTCCAACGCCATTTATGGTTTTTCAATGCACTGATCAATTTGTGTAGGAAGAAAGTGGGTGTTGCTATTCGAAAATTTCGAAATATTTTCACCGTAACCATGAGAGCTCTATTGTTTGAAATCATCACATTCTCGAGCACATACCTTCAAATAACAATATCGGAAATTTCCTTTTGATTGGTTGAACGGATAGGCTGCTAGGGGTTCATATATTGGGGAAGTTTTTTTATGATCACCCTGTATGTAGCTTTAAAAAATTTTTGAGAAATATCTAAGTGGGTGGATGACATTTTCACATTTTTTTGATTAAATTGACTTGGAATGACCTGATACATATCAAGGAAGTTTTTAAAATATTATTTGGAAATTAGGGAAGTTTTTTATCTGTGAGATTCTGTAGCCACCCTGAATTACACAAAGAAAAAATCGAATATGATGCAGATGTGATTGAATTTACAGTATTATTTTTTTCCGATCTCCAGAAGGTAAACACTGCACCCTATCATAGTAATTTGAATCTTGAACTGATTTAGTGTCGAGTTGATAATAACAGTGATTAATCTGAGCTATAAACACACTTCCACTCGGCTATTAACATTTTAGGAATTCCTAGATTATTTTTTCTTTGTTTATATCACAGAAAACAGATAAACAACTGAAAACTGAGTATGATCCATAAAAAAGAAATCTGGAATTTCTTTGTGTGATAAATAGTTGTACACCAATACTTAAAAAATGGCAACATTCTTGCAAAGCTTTAAAATCGATAGGAAATATGCTTAGGATTAAAGTCATTAAATGCACTATTTTAGTTGCAGTCATCCTCCTTCATATTTTCCATATGATAAAACAGACTGTAATGTAGGTCAAAGTAGAGCAACAATACATAACATCACAATATTGGCGTTTCAACCCTGAAAAGTATGGTTCCAAATGCATGTCCATACAGACTACATCAGGAACCCATGAATTGCAATATAGTGTGTGAATGTATGCATGGCTGTAATTAGAAGTGAAAAATGATCTTTTCCTCGATTTCCATAATTTGATTATTGAAATGCAGAAAAATGCTTGATTGCGGTAGATTTAATTCAAGGAGCACGCAACTTGCCCTCTATTTTATAAAGGGAGATTTGAAATTTTTATGTATATTTCATACATGCACCACTATCAGGAGCACCAGTTTTGTTAGGGTCTGTCTCATTTGGCAACAAATTTGACAACTTTTGGAAAATGTTGCCAAAAATGCAAAATCTAAAAATATCTACATTATCTATTTCTTTAATATTCCCTGTCACTTTGTAGGAATTATTAATTTACTATTCTTGATTCAAAATATGGAGAGTTTCAATATTGTTCGTACGACTGATACATTTTGTTTAGGGGGTTGTAAATTGATTGTATTTTATTAGGGGATGATATAGTATGTGTGTTTCGATGGAAGTTATATAAGAAATAATAATAAATTTTAATTGATAGGTGCATGGCTCCCGTGTGTCCATTGATTGCAGGCAGGTGGATTTGAGGTGATCTTTTTCTACTTTATGCATCCCGTCATATGATAGGCTTACCCTTCTAATATTAAATATTGAAATGGATGTCCTGAAAGGTTTTGTTATATATCTCTGGCATTATGGTCAGAATCACACAATGGTTTATAAATTGAAAATTTTAAAAATGAAATCATACCCTAATTATTTCCGAAAGATACCAGATAGAAAATGTGCTCATCTGCAAGTTTAGGAAGTCCCCCCCCCCCCCCCCCCCCTCCTTTATGTTCTTTTTATACAGAAAATTTTCATAGATTTCACTTTGTTGTTTTTAATTATTTTCCATGTAGCAATTATTGTTTTGATAAATGTACATATATTGAAAGTACTAATAGTATTTTTTGTTTCAGCTGAAATTGGACTATTATCACCAGATTGTAAGGAGCCCATTGAATGTTTATGGAATTTCTTTATCCATGATAAAGGTAATTATTTGTACTTCTAGTTATAATGTTTATAACCAAAACTGTGTAATTGGAGAATTGTTGATAATTGTATTTAAATATCAGACATTTGAAATCAAAATTATGTATTTTTTATATTATACACAAAAGTTTTGGTCTATGGAGGAGTCACAAATGTTATTCTTGTTATATTCAATATTGTAGACATTATCAATGTAATTCACATGCTGAATTAGCTCCTACATATTTATTCATGCATTATGCAGCCGCCCTGTTATAAAGCAGAGACCACTTGACTGTTAGCCTCTATAGCAGGGTTACTTGCAATGTACACCACAGATTGATCTTTAACCTCTGCAGACACATTTTCAACTGGGGATTTTAGAAAAAATATACATTCCTAAACTATATTTGCAAAACCAATGTCTTATCAATTATCCTATCCCTAGATAATCTGCCGAACAAACACTATATTATAATACCCTTTGCCATGGATTCCTTTGTATCCCTCCCCCCAGTAAGTATTCATTTGCCCCAACATAACCTCCCCTTTGTGAAAACAAATTCTCTCTCCAATCATACGGAAGATGTGATAGAGGATGACCTTATCTAAAATAGCTTGATTAAGGACAACTCTCCCATTCATATTTATTATCAATTTTAAAGCTATATTGCGAGAATTTTGCTATTAATAAAAGTCTTGATATGTGATATATAAGATTTTCTTTTACATAAATCATCCCCTGTTTTCAGTTATTTGTCATCAACCGACTAAACACATAAAATATCTATGGATTTTAAAATGTTTATAGCTTAGTGGTGTTGTTCTCAAAAGTTTGTTCACTTTTAACAATTATCAATTTAAGTTTAAATCCATTTCGTTTTCAATTAATCCGTGTTTGGATGTATGTTTCACATTTTGAAAATTCAAGTATTACAGCAAGACGTCAGCTAATTTTTTATTTTAATATTAAATTCTATATTAATATCTTTTACATCCTGAAAGGTCAAAATATTTCTTTTTAAAATCAAGTAAAAGGCTAAAGAATTTAATTGTTTAAAGAAATTAATTTAAATAAGCATAATGATAAAAAAATTTAAAATGAAAATAGTTGCTATGTTTTAATAATATGATTGGAAAAAGTGATTAGAAAAAATATACATTCCTAAACTATATTTGCAAAACCAATGTCTTATCAATTATCCTATCCCTAGATAATCTGCCGAACAAACACTATATTATAATACCCTTTGCCATGGATTCCTTTGTATCCCTCCCCCCAGTAAGTATTCATTTGCCCCAACATAACCTCCCCTTTGTGAAAACAAATTCTCTCTCCAATCATACGGAAGATGTGATAGAGGATGACCTTATCTAAAATAGCTTGATTAAGGACAACTCTCCCATTCATATTTATTATCAATTTTAAAGCTATATTGCGAGAATTTTGCTATTAATAAAAGTCTTGATATGTGATATATAAGATTTTCTTTTACATAAATCATCCCCTGTTTTCAGTTATTTGTCATCAACCGACTAAACACATAAAATATCTATGGATTTTAAAATGTTTATAGCTTAGTGGTGTTGTTCTCAAAAGTTTGTTCACTTTTAACAATTATCAATTTAAGTTTAAATCCATTTCGTTTTCAATTAATCCGTGTTTGGATGTATGTTTCACATTTTGAAAATTCAAGTATTACAGCAAGACGTCAGCTAATTTTTTATTTTAATATTAAATTCTATATTAATATCTTTTACATCCTGAAAGGTCAAAATATTTCTTTTTAAAATCAAGTAAAAGGCTAAAGAATTTAATTGTTTAAAGAAATTAATTTAAATAAGCATAATGATAAAAAAATTTAAAATGAAAATAGTTGCTATGTTTTAATAATATGATTGGAAAAAGTGATTGAAATATCATGATCGAAATGATTAAAAAATTACAGAGTAAGTGATAAGATAGACAGGAATATACAAATTCAAGGATTATTAATGTTTATATTGACAGTGGATGACATCATGTTCATTATAAATATTGTTACAATGCATATTTGAAACATGGATTTAGATATCAATGCATATATTTACTGTTGGACACCATAAAATAAACAAATATGCTAATTTTCCATAAAATAAATGGAATATGTTAATTTTCCATATCACTGGAAATTGTCATACTCGGGAAATGCCACACCAGATATGGGTATAAATACCCAGTGCTGGTAAAGGCACATGAGCTTAGCCTGTATAACTGTTTTAGCTAACTTGTATGGCTTTTGTGGAAGCTCTAGTAAGAGCATGTTAAGCACTTTAGCTAGTTAATTATTCATCAGTTTTTGTTAGTACTATTCCAGGTACATAGTGGTTCTCCATTCAAAGTGAGGAGAGGAGCTGAAAAAAAAGCAGCTCGCACCTCAGAATTTTGAAATTTTGCTGATACAATTTATTTGTACCATGAAAATATATTAGTTTATACCACTTCCGGTACAGCTTTATTTCCGTTTCAAAGTGGGAGGTTGGAAAAATAGCAACCCCACCTTGAAGTTTCAAAATTTCGTCAATGCTATACTTTTGTACTCGGTTGTGCCTTAAAAATTTTCATTTTTACTGCTTCTGGTACAGCATTATCCTTATTTCAGAAGAGGGAGAGAAACAGCAGCCCTTCACCTAGGAACTTCAAAATTTTGCCAACCTCATTTGTTTATATTGCATTTGTGCCGATTTGTACCATAAAATTTTTCATTTATACAAATGGGCCTGTATGTCAGCTGGAAATTGTGTTCAAAGATGATATGCAGATATTTACCGTAAAGGGCAATGGACATAAATGCGCATTTTCATATGAAATGTTTTTATATGAAGTCTAGATGGTGCTAAATGTCCATTCTGACATTTCCAATGTATTTTACCAATACTTGACCTTGGTATAGAGGGGTCCTGATGAATCATCGCTTTATCTAGAGCTGTAAAACATTGTTTTGTATTGTATAAACAAACAGATATTTCTTGCAGACTCTGCTATATTATAAATGAGTATAGATTCTTGTTTTGATTTTAGCTTAATGATTGTGTGGAAGAATTATTGGAATGTGAGAGAGTATTTTTTTTTTTCAAGTTTAGGTTTTAAAGGGGTGTGGTGGTAGTTAATTTATTAGGTTATTTAGCTTAAAAAGTATGGCTGGGTCACGATGTTTACTTTCTGTGGAAGAATACACTCAAATGGTAATCGAATCAGACAATAATGAAAATAGTTAAAATATGTGTAGCTTTAGAATTTCTGATGAGTGCACAGACAATTTTTATAAATGCAAAGATTGCAATGCTGGTCTGTGCTTGTATGTGTTTTGAAATATATCATATGTAAAAGGCGTATTAATTAGTAAAAATAGGAATGCTATTTTCTTGTAAAACATTGTGCATAATCTCTATTAGCTATACAAAGTTTTGAGTGAAATTATTTGGATATTTTTCCTGCATAACAAAATATCGCCACAGTAATATTTTGCTAAATTAGTCACCAAATTCGCCAAGTGTTACAGACAGACAGAGAGAAGAGCATTTCTTATATAAAAAGAATTTTTAGGTATCAAATTACGAAACTATTACATAAAGTATCTTCTCTCGTGAATGAAGCAAACTAGATCCACAAGAATGATAACAAATTTATTGCATAATATTACATATGAAAAGTGAACATATTTTACAATAGTTAATACTTTTTAATTTTATACGATTTTTTTTTAAGTTCATTATCTCGAGATTAATTCATGCTAGCATTCTAAAATTTATGTCAATCATTATCTAATGAAAAATTGCATAAGAAATGATTATTTATGTAACATTTTTTAAGGTTTTAATATTTTATGATTTTTTTAAAACTGTATTTAAAAATTTAGGGGTCTTCTGAACATTTGATTGTGTTTAAAATCAATAGACCAAATGACGAACAAAATTACCAAATTTTGTTCGTAACACTCCATTCATGAGATATCGTCTCCATAGACTCATGGACAAACATACAAGCATCACCTCAAAAACATTTGATTTGAGTTCAGGTATGCTTGAAATATGCTTTTCCATTGAAAACTTGAATTTGAATTTTCGATCTCATCACAATACTTTCCATATATATTATACTACATATATAGGGAAGGTAAAAGTAAAACGTCATATCATGAATGTGTATTCAATCTGTTCATAATTGCTGTTATATATCTAGCATGGAATCAAATTTACTTAAGCCTGTCATATAATGGTATGTATAAAGGTAAATAAAAAATTTCCACCCATCCAGAGTACTAGTGCTCACAGCATCTGCAAACCATGCATCCTCAATTAATATTATTAACTGAATCACTAATTTAAAAAGGAAATGTGCCTAAATCACTTTTCATTAGGCCCATTCCCTTTTTCCAATTAGTGATTTAATTACTATGTCCCTTACAAAATGCAATTAGTGTATGATGCCTAACAAAACAAAATTTCTATATGGACCCTCTAAAAAACATAATTACTATGTTACCCCCCTCCCCTCTTAGGAAACATTACATATGTCCAATTTATATTGGACTCCAAACTAAGTAAAATTGAATACTTGCCATCAATTAACAGATGTCACTTTTAAACCACAAAATAAACATAAATGAAAAAAGTCAAATACAACACATACATTTAACTATTTTCAACGTGGGTGAAAAATTCTTGTCATAACCTACAAAAATAAACTTAAAAGCATTAAACATGAACTTGTCTACCCAATTAGTATATCATAGTGGGGTATAACTATATATGTGCGGATTACTGTATTTATATTTAAATATGAAGGAAATCAAATAAATTGAATAAAAGTTTAAAAATCAGTGTTGCTTATATATATTTAGCATGGCTTGCATGTTACAGCTAATACTAAATTGTATATCTCCTAGCTTATGACTATGTGAAGACCACTGCAGCCCGTTCCTTGATTAAGCTTTTCTTGCTGAAAAACCAAATAATTCCAGGCTGTTTATCCGAGTGGATAGAAGAGAACCAAACCAACCTTACAAAATCGTCTATCGAACTTTTACTACGAAGGCGCTTAATGTCTGACTCTCCTGAACTTACAGAGGAAGATATCGTCATGGTTTGAATTTTGAGTCTTTTGTACATATTTCAGGATTTTTTCTATAGCTTCTGGAGTCATACACATTTCTGTCTTTGCTATTGTTGCCATTTGTAAAGATCATAACTGTACAAAAACATTTTTATATATTGTTATATACTTTTAAAAATAATACTTCTGAACTCACAATTATATTATCTTCTTATTGTCAGGAAAATATCTTACAAATATAGTGCTATCATTTTCATTTCTAATAAAAAAAAAATTCGCCAAAACAAGTAGCATTAATATATCTAGATTTAATCTTCTCAATTTTTCTATTTTTATCTGCTAACAAACCTTTGTTACCTTAGATTAATTATTTATTTCATTGATGTAATATTCTATACCATTTTATTTTGATTATAGGCACAAAAAAGCAATAATTTGCACATGTATAATCTGAATTTGCCTTAATCTGCACTCTCATTTATATATGAGGGATATTTGTAATTCCAATGGCAATAAATTTGCTGCTTTTTATGTAAATATCTTAAAACTTGTTGAGAGTGTTTACCTTTTGTTTCATTTTGTTTATCTTCCATATCAGAAATGTGATGCATTCTCCTGTTATATTCATTTTCATTTTTATTTAGTTTATTATATCACATATTTTATATAAGAATATGTGCATGGGCTCTTTATGTTGCAGTCCCTATGAGATTATCATTATTGCATCTATGTAAAATCGGGTGCTGATCTTTTAATTTTTAATCTATATATGTAGATTGTACATATTTTCCATTTGATCTATTTTATTCCTTTCGAAAACTAAATATTGTAGATTTTGAAATGTATATAATTGTACAAAACCTAAATAAATGTAAAATTGCTTAAATTTGTTTCACTGGAGTGAATGATTTTTTTTTTTTTTTTCAGTTAATTAATATCACCACTCAAGACTACTGTTGTAAATATATGTATTAATATTTATTTATAAGATGAATGGTATATTTTTATCAGTTTGTCTCTGAAACTATTAAGGACAGACAGATAATTCTGTAAAAGTTTTTGGCCCTTAAATAAGATTAAGAAAAAACTGATAATTTTGATTTTGTTGGTATGTCAGATGTTTTCCTAACAAAATCTATTGAAAAATAAGCATGTCCTTTAATTTTTAAATTTATTGCATTCACCATAGATCATAATCATCTCATTGAATTCACCATCAAAAGCACCATAATTTAAATGCTAGTTTTGTTGCAGAGTTACTTAGATGCTTAAATACAAACTGAATTGTAGTAAAAGTTTTAGTAACTATTGACAACTGAAATTGATTTATGGATGCCCCCTTATTTCCTAATGAAATTCTTAATCAATAACTGTCAAATTTGATCATATTGCAACCTAATTTTTGTAAGTGCTTTACTAAATACGGTATGCATAACATTTTTGTAATTTGACTTTTTCGTTAATGGAGACGGTTTAAAAATTTAATGTTTTTAATTTTTGACAAAAATACAAAAATATTACATATCATTTAAGCATTTAAACACTTTATATTTCAACATTGCAACTAAAATGATTTGGGCTCCCGAACTCCCCTATACTTATTATACTATTTTAGTTATATTTATATTCCTCTTTCTCAGAGACTTATTAGATATTTGAAACTTTTTTTCAGTATATTATATAGAATTTTAAGTATATTCCCATACTCACACACACACATACCAGCTTTTTTTTTTCTTTAATATTTTGTCTCACCCCCTTAATAGTATATTTTTCTCATATTATCATAGTATACAAAGTTACAACTCATTTGGAAGAGGTTGAGCGGTCCCCCCAAACCCCAAAGACTCGCAAATTTGTAAGAATTTAAAATCTAAACAATCCGAAATAAACAAGATAATAGATCATTAATGGCCAATTATAACTTTTATTTTCCTTAGTAATGAATTTGTCTGTCTATTAAGCAATTTATAACCATGGACAATTGTTAAATTCTTGCTTATTCCAAAACCTTAACTGCAACTATCATCCATCATCATTCATGACTCATGTAAAGTTACAGTAAAACAGTTTTGTTTTGTTTAACTGCTTCATCTACAGTAATTCACTAATGGCATCTCTTGCTACAACTGAGCCATACATGGGCACAGAACTCGAAAATGAATCACCATTGAAATACCCTCGAGAAAATGAAAAGTCTGAAGAAGATTTTGCTGATGATGAATTTGTTACATAAATTACAACACCCAAAGAAATTAGTACATCACATAGATCTATCATTTCACTAAATGTTGCTGCTGGTTTAGATAAAAATAATATTATAAGTATTAAGAAGTTAACGATGGTAATGGCCTCTATGGTCAACTGATATAACTGTAAAATATATAATCCTTTTAAAAAAAAAATATGGTTCATCAAGAACGCAGTGCCTTTGCCGAAAAGCTGTGTAGCAAATAAAAATGCATTTTAAAGCATGGTTCAAGTCTGTTGTTCATTGTGTAATATAGATTGGGAGAGGTGCGTGGTCTGTGTGTGTCAGACAATGCTGCACGCAGGCAAATGGGATTGAATCTTTTACATAAATTTATGCACCTCATCAAATACAGATATATTTGATTATTACATAATGATATAAGAAATGTTAAATATTTACTGTGCTAAATTTATGAAATTTGAATATTGGTAAAAATTTTGAGTTAAGCATTTTACTGCTTTTCAAAAATATACCATGGTAATTTGGCACATAGTATGAAACAAAAATATGCCACTACACAAAGTTCCCAAGAACCTTGAATGCCCTTAAGAAGTACTTGATTTTAGTTTTCATTTTTAGAGGCCCCGAGAAGTACTGAAAAAGATCAAAAATCCTTGAATTTTTCTTATAAATTCTGTTGTCTGGATACCCACAAAAACCACCAAATGCACAAACAAATTTCATGCCTTCATCTTGCATTTTCAAAAACCATGCAGTGTGATTGGATTCTTTTATTTCACCTGTTAAGAACTTTGTGTTGTATCTAAATTTTTTTTTCACATTTTGTACAAAATGTTTTTATGAAGATTAATGTGTAGCACAAGATATTAAAGACTGATATATAGGGTGTCCAAGAAAGTCTGAATCGGGAAATTTCTTGAGAAAGAAAAGATTTTTATTTTTTTAATGCAGCTAAATAGGAAACCCCCTATGGCGCTACATGGCAAGACAACTTTGGGAAACTGAACTCCCCTTTTTATGGGGAATATCTCACTCCATTTTAGAAATAAAGAAAAAGTCAATTACAAAGTTAGAGAGCATTGCCAAATGCTTTTAAATGTGTGTGATTTTTAAACTGCAAATTTGTCTGGAGACAGTTGTAAAACATCATCGTAATCAAAGCCAAAAAAATTAAGTAAATTTGAGGTTTAAAGAACATTCCATCTGCAGTATTATATCCTTATGCTATGTGTTTGTCACTTCATCCTATTTTTATTTCGATTTTATGAGCCATGTTTACTAATAGAGAATATTGCGAAATGATCCTTATGTTTATAAAATGTAAGCGGAATGCCAGTACAGCCGGATGATTATATGAATAGCATTTCCCAATCTAAGGCTTCCCAATTGTTCGAGTACGTTAATATTGTTTTATATGTGAGGGGATCCATTTCCTAGTTTTCAGAGTTGTTTTGGTTTTTATATAAATTTGGCAATGCTTTACAACTTTATAAATCACTTTTTTTTTCACTATCACTAAAAGGTAGCGAGATAGACCTCTCCCCCCCCCTTAAAGTTGCCTTTTTATGTAATGCCATAGGGCTTTCCTATACAGTTGCATTAAAAAAATAAAGATTACTCTCTTCATTCTCGAAATTTTCCTTCATACGGACATATCTAGACAGCCTATATGTGTGTAGAAGACCCAGACCGTCCGACTCATCCAAAGGACTTGAGCAACTATTTGGACGGCCGGAGCCTATATGTGTGTTGAAGACCCAGACCGTCCGACTCGTCCAGAGGACTAAGAGTAGCTATTTGGACGGCCGGCCCTATATGTGTGTGTAGATGTATATATATAATATACAGGGTGAGTCAGAACTGTTGGGCCAAACTTTAAGGGGTGATAAATCACATCTAAACAAGCGATTTTTGTCATACAAAACAAGGTCGTAAGAGGTGAACCACTAGACGTCGCTGACATTGAACACAGTGACGACTGCTTCAGAACTAGAAATTTTCCTTCATACGGACATTTCTAGACAGCCTGTGTGTGTGTGTATATATATATATATATATATATTTCATGCTTTGCACATTAATAACCTCAAAATTACCAGTAAAATGTATAAATATCCTGCATATTTAGTAAATGGTATAGTTAATAAGTTTCGATTAGCCTAAAATTCTCTTATCTTATTTTAGCCGTACTTATTCATTCTCTTGAAATTATATTTTCATCTTTTTATCTTGAAGCTTTAACTGTTGAATATCTCTTTTTATTGCTTTTACGCAGTAAAGTTTTTATTACTCTCTTTGGCAACAGCAAATCACATCTTTTCATTTCTCCATATGGCAACATTGGTCTAGCCATATTTTGCTTGTCATGGTTGCTCTATGAAATGTATTTCAAGGTATTTATGTTTCCTTTATTGTTCCAATCTATATGCTTGTCGTCCATATAACACAAGTTTATAGATAAAATCTATCTTGTGTTTCAGAAACAAGCATTTTTGTGTTCATTTCGAAGGGATATATGGACCCGAAGAGAATTTTTTCGAAATGAACTTATCGTAAGCCTAAATCTCTTCCATGTGCAAGCTTTTTTGCTTGATTTTTTTGTTTTCTTATTTGCATTCCTCATTTTTGAAATTTGTTGATTGTCTTTGTCTTTATGACCTGCATTACGCTTTATTATTTCCTCTTTATGTCTTAATTTCTTTTATTTCTTTGTATTTTGTAGAAAATTTTGGAATAGTGTATTATGAGTTACTACATACATTCTAACTTTGGATTTACTAATTTATATTTATATATATATATATATATAATATATATATATATATATATATATATATATATATATATAATATACAGGGTGAGTCAGAACTCTTGGGCCAAACTTTAAGGAGTGATAAATCACATCTAAACATGCAATTTTTGTCTTACAAAGCAAGGTTATAACGCAAGAGGTGAACCACTAGACGTCGCTGACATTGAACACAGTAACGACTGTGTCAGAACTAGCCAGGGTTTAAGCTGAGTTTAAAATTTCTTTAGCAAAAAAGCTGAAACCTCTTGTTTCATTTTCGCATTTTGGATAGTCTATTAGCATTTTGCGAAAAATGCTATCGTAGCCGAAACATTGGAATTAACAAACGAACCTCAACTTGCAAGCGCCACTGTTATTCTCTTGTAAAGTAATTGAAAATAATTATTTTGTTTGCAGACAATTTTTATGTACTTATGGCAACAGCTTTTAATTATTTATTCTAGTTGATAGAATTTTGGTTAAAACATGGTAGAAAAAATAAGATTGGAAGAAATAAATGCATAAAGTGGTGGTTTTTTGCACTCATTGTCATTTCTACCATGGATTGTAGAAGGAATGGCTGGTTTTACAAACCAGGAAAAGGCAGACATGCATTTTATGTATGGTGCTGCAGACAGGAATGCTCGCAAAGCCCAAAGACTATACTTGGGGCGTTTCCCGACAAGATACATGCCAGACCGGAAAATCTTTCAGCGATTGCATTGGTGTCTGTGTGAAACGGGCTCCTTTGTCAGTGGCATGCATAATACAGGACGTTCCAGGAGTGAGGACGCCACAAGTTGAAGAGAACATTCTGCAGAGGGTTGAAGATCGTCCAGAAAGCAGCACACGGGCACTTTCCCATGCCTTAAATGTATCCCAAAGAACGGTTTGCCGAGTATTACGGAATGACAGATTACACCCCTACCAGGCACAGAAAGTGCAAGCCTTGACACCTACAGATTATCAGCCATTTGTCGATTTTGCACGCTGGTTTCTGCAACAGATGGCAGCGCAGCCTGATTTTAGTGAACATGTTTTATTCACGGATGAATGCACCTTTACTTGTGAGGGCATTTTTAATATGCACAATTTTCATGTGTGGGCATCTAGAAATCCACGCATCCACATTCCTTCCAACAGCGTTTCTCCGTAAATGTTGGGGCTGGAATCGTCCATAATCATTTGATTGGCCCATATCTTCTACCATACCAACTGGACGGCAGAACATACCTCCTATTTTTACAGTAGGTATTGGCACAGTTACTGCAACATGTTCCTGTCAACATTAAAGCATGTATGTGGTTCCAACACGACCGAGACACGACACAGACCCAACACGACCAATTGATTACTAAATAAAAATCAAAAGAATGCATATCAGCAAAATAAAAAAAAATCAATCTGTATGAATTTAAACTAATTAAAAAAAAAGAATGAATAACAACAGATAGAAATTAATGAATTTAAAATTATCAAGTGTATATAAAACATTACCTCCTAATAGTACTTTTCATTGAATAACCTTGTTACTTTGATCAAAAAGGTTATTCTACACCTATTTCATCTTATCTATATGCTGCAATTAGTGCAATAAATAAATGTAATTTTAATGTCCAGTTTTTCAATATTGTATAACCCACTTGTGATATATGCTTAGTATATTATACCTAAATTTTTATTATTTTTTAAGCATATCTTTACAAATATATATGCTATGTTTTTACTGGTGGATATATACAGGATATCCCAAAAAGATTGAAACACGTCTTAATTCTTTACCTGTTGGAGATAAGTGGGCAATGTAAATTGCAAAAATGTTGAAAGTAGGTAGGAAATAAGACTACATTGATGAAATAGACCTCCCATTCATTTTCAAAAAGTTACACTTTTTAAATTTTTATACGATCCCCCTTGGACAAATTTGGTTAATCAGAAAATGTTTATTTTTAATGTAACAAGATCATTAAAAAAACTGTATACCTGTATCTTTAAAATCAACTGAATTATGATAAAGGAAAAAATCTGATTTATGCCACTTTACCATATGAAAGGCTGTTTCATCAGTGAAAATAGGGATCATAAACAAATTGATGATGGAAATTGTTTAGATCAAAAATACGTTAATATATGTCAACATTTTTTATCACAAATACATCAAAATAAAGCATTACACAGATGGAGATCATTGAAGCAGTGTTACTCGCTACACCGTTGGGTATCCTATAATCCAGTTTTATATTTTTGTGATATGTCACAAATTTACATTTCTAATTTGATATATGATCCCCATTCACAATGTTCAATTTTCAATTAAATATAACTTGTTCAATTTTAAAGATACAGATATGCAAGTTGGTTTTTTTTAATGATCTTGTTGCATTGAAAATAAAATTTTCTGATTGACTAAATTTGTCTAAGGGTGCCGTATAAAAATTTAACAAGTGTAACTTTTTGAAAATTAATGTGAGGACTATTTCATTAACGTAGTCTTGTTTCCTACCTTACTTTCAACATTTCTGCAATTTACATTGCCCACTTATCTCCAACAGGTAAAAAATTAAAGCTCGTTTCAATCTGTTTGGGACACCCTGTATATATATATACCCCCTCTCAATGTTTTATGTACTACAGCAAATCCTTGAAAAATTTTGAATAGGTCTTAAAAAGTCCTTGATTTTCAAGAGTGAGAACCCTGCTACATTAACTTTTATAAATGTTTGATTCTTATCCAATTTTTACTTTACAAAAGGCACTTTTTTACTTTCGCTATGTACATAGTAGTGTATAGGGAAAGTAATGGGACAGGGTCGAAAATTGGAATTAAAGGTAATGTACCAAAAGAAAAATCCTCTCCATCTGTCTCTGTAACGCTTAGTGATACATTTGATGAACTTGACAGACTAATGTGACGACTATTGTCACCTTGGTGACTTCTTTTAATGATGCCAAATTAATAAAAATATTGTCGTAATTTTAAAAAGATACCAAATTGATCAGTTACTAAAATATTTTAATATATGGATTATACTGCTTATTGCCAATGCAATCAATATTGGCAATTGACAAGTTAGATTTGCTCGAAATATAAGTTAATTGAGTACCTAGAAATAGTTTTACATGTTATCTGGAAAAGCGTCAAATGTATATGGTGTCAAAAATTCAAGTTTGACGGAAGAGCACATTACAAGCATGCCTTAACTCGAATCGAACATGTCAAAGGCGATGTCTGTGGATGCAATATCTCACAAATGAATGGAGCATATCGAATGTAATTTAGTGTGATTATTATAATCTACGAATACTGGAACTCCATTGATTTTAAATGTGATTGAATGTTCAAAAAACCCAAATAAAAAATTCAGGATATTCTAAAACGTTAAATAAATTCTCATTTTATATGTAAATTTTTATTCTAAAATGGCACAAACTATAAAACACTAACCTGAACCGCTCGAAATATTACAAATTTTTCAGATTTTATAAAAAATTACATAAAAATGAGTATCAACAAATGTATAACAACAGCTGGCAATTTTTTTTTTATGAAATATCACAAAGTAGGCAACTTTTTTAACACTTTACAACAAAGTTGAAAAGTGTTTGACTTTGTTCATTCTGTCTCTGTCTGTCTGTCTGTCCATTAGCACGATAACTGCCGTAAAAGTGACTTAATCAAAATGAAATTTTAGTATGTTGTTCAGACGGTCTGTAGGACCTATGGGAATATAAATGAATAATATCACCCAATTAGTTTTGGATTGAACCCGGGTCGAAAAAATGAAATACATTGAGCCCTATGGGACCTAATTTTTCAAACATTTTTTAAGCGGATTTAAAATTCACAAATTGCTTCGAAAATTTTAGGTAATATTCAAATTGTTCCATAAAATATATAAAAAAAATTCAGCGAAATATATTCAGTAGTTTTTTAAATAAAAATTAAAATAATAATTACACCTCTTATATGAAACGATCACGTGACCATGATATGAAACGATCACATGACCCACTTCAAAATGATATATGGCATCCATCTTGTTTCAAAATCGTGATTTTTTTAAGTTCTTTTGAATTCATATTGAGTGTTGTATCCGTCCTAAAACTACTTTATTTTTGCTTAAATTCTGTGCATATACATACTGAAACAGCGCAATGACAATATATTTGAGTTTAAATGCTCATCTAAATTTGATTATTTCTACAACTAAGCCTATTTTTCACCTATGTAAAATGTGAACAGCAAAATATATAGAATGAGTTGTATTAGAATTCCTGTATTTTTTTAACACAAAATAATTTAGTCCATGGAGTCTGCATGGCTGATATGAATGAAATATTAATTGATTTCATAAAGAGAAGGACGATTTTTTTCGATAAAGTTTCAAGCATAGAGTTTAATTTTTTGTAGCTCCATGGTCTTAAACAAAATGTTTAAATAAAATAAATTATTATAGTATTGTGATGAATGGGAGAAGGTTATGAATGAAATCCTGTTTTTATAGAGAGATCCAGGCGTGTTATTTTTTCTATGACATCATTTGAATTAATTTCAGTTGTTTTCGATGAAGTTTTCAAATATAATAAATTATCGTAGTATTATGATAATTCTAAAACTATTACCGAGGAATGTATAACATTTTAGAGATGTTTAAACCAGGCAATTTATATTTCAATGCCGTCATTTGAATGAAGTTCATTTTTTTCGATGAAGGTTTAAGTTTTCAAATATAATAAATTAATGCAGTATTGTGATAAGTTTCAAAATATTACCGAGGAATGTATTGCATTTTAGACTTGTTTAAATAAAATTGCATTGAAGTTGGAAAGTGTTTCATAATCAATGCTTTAAGCATGATTGATCTTTCTTGTTATAATATGGTGCCAATCACTCAAATGACACAAAAGTTATAAAAATGATGCCAAATTGATGAATTAGTAACATATTTTAATATAATAGAGTATATTGCTTAAGATGTTAGCAATATTTCCAATTTTCAAGTTATATTCGTGCAAAATATAAGGTAATTTGGTTCTTAAAAAAAAATTTAAAACCGTAGCATCCAGAAAGGCACCAAATGTTACGAGTACTTTTCAATATTAAAACATTGTGCCATGAAAGTCATTGCATAAAGAAAGTCAAGTGCTAGCCACATGAGATTTTGATTTGGCGTTAGAACACTTTGCTACCCTACTGTGCCACTGCTTTTTATTTTCGATGCTGCTGATGAGAAATGGAATTTTACTGTTATAATAAAAGCACCATTTATATGTTTCTTCCATTGGTTCTACAGTTATATATGAATGCCTCACTTACCAAATCGATTAACTCCATAAAACAAAAAGTCGAGAAAAATGATAAAATAGTATACAGTGTTTTTTAAAAAATTCCTTTTAAATTATAAATTCAAATAAACTATGTTTGTTTGACTAATGACCTCCTGTTTCGGCAAAACTAATTCAGGACCAGTGATGCAGGAAAGAACGAAGAAAGACACAAGATGAAATAAACGATGTAGACTGTATTACTGCACATATATCTTTCATCTAACGACATATAGAACGTATAAGATAGAATATCCTTGGAGTAATCGTTATTATTACTACAATTTTTGCTTGACTAAGGGAGTTAATCGATTTGGCAAGCGAAAGAAAATTATTAATTCAAATTCAGTCTTCAAATTATTTTTTTATTACAGAAAAACTTCATTATATACATTTTTTATTAAAGATTTTCAAAAATGAATAATAACTCTTCTGTTACTGTTATATATTATATTACGAGTATTATTACTTTGTTTAAATTGATCATCTGCAATATAAATGATGTCTTCTTCGTTAGCTGTATTTGAGCTGCTGTCATGTCAATTTGTCCTTAATTTTTATAATAATCATGTTTAATATGAGGAATGAATTTCAGCAAGTCCATCATATCTTTCCTCTTGCCACAGTTCTACCTGTTGGATACAATAAAGGCTGGTCTACATTTTTCAGACATAGTGGTCTACCTGCTACAGATTTTCTTATATTAATGGCATTAAATTCTGAATCTTCGTTAAAGTCACACTTGAATTTTATGACGTGGGGTTTCGACTTTTCTAATTTTATCCAGTGCATTTTGAGCCAATTTACTAGTATCCCTATAACTGTTGCCTTTTTGTTAATGACAGAATTTTCTAAAGTTCTTGTAGAGAAAAAGTCCTGATGCGTCATTTGAACCATATGAAACGGTGCTGTCTTTTTACAGGTTTTTATTATATTGTACCAATCATCTGGTGAAAAAATGTTCTGAATTTTTTTCGCTTGAGATTTGATAATAGTTATTTGCCTAATGATTCACAATTTGCTATGTCCACTTACCAGAAATTTCATTTCAATTGACTCAGATCATATTTCTGTACTTTGAAGCAATTTCAATAAACTTAAGACAGTTTTGATATTTCTATTTTGTCCGGTACGTGAATTTGAATAGGTTATTATTTTTTTACAATTTTTAGCACAAATCTTTATGTACTTTATTAGACATGATGAAATTTCCTGAGACCTGCGAGATCCTTCAGTTTCTGGCCAAACGAACATGTGACTTATATTTTTATTAAAATCATGGCATCCAAAATTATAAACACATAAATTTCGCTTATAGTAAGCTACCGATGTAATCAATTCTGGAAAGGGTAAATCTTTTTCGAAGTCGAAGGTAAATACAAAAATTTCTTCGGATGCTGCCATTCGATCTGCAGCCATATGACTACGAGCCTGTTCAGCCTTTTGTAAGTGAGCGTCCTTTTCAAATTTTGCTATCCTCATTCCCTCACTGTCCGAAGACTCAATTTTTATTTGCAGAGAATCACAAGTATTGCTGTATCTTTGGACGGTTGCTTGAAATGCAAATTAAATTTAGTGGAGAATACCTTGTAATAATATTTTTCTTTTACTGGCTCTATATTTTCGTCTTCACATTGCACGATGTAGAATTCGTACATTTTCTTAATATTTAGGTGCGGATTTAAATATTTTTGGCTTGAATTATAAGTTCTTGTGTAGTGACTAGTGTAGGCGGGAAATGAGTTTATACGTTTTAAAACATATGTGTCATCGATTTTATTCCCTAGAACATGGTGAACACGACAATCATTCAACAACGAAACTTGTTCTCTATGACAACAGTCCTATAGTCGTCTGTCACTTATCTGATAAGTATCCTTAAAATATTTTTTGCAAACCGAAATATCTTTTCGGCTTTTTGAAAATAATATGTGAAAGAACGTGATCTTGGAATTTTACTGTTATTCTTTGGACGCTTTCTTTTTATTTCTTTACCTTTAATACACCCTCTTAAAAAAATATTTTGCTGAAGTTGGGTCTCTAACTGATAAAATGCTTCCATGGCAGCTTTTCTTTCATCCGAAATGATTTTTTCATCGTACTTCTGACGACATCGACATGGTAGATCTACAAATGTTTTTTCAGGTATTAAATTTCCACTTCTATTTCTGTATCTTAAACCTTTTATTCTTTTGGACATTTTGGTCCCATTTAGCAGGATTACGGCTTCTTTTTTGTCCAATCGAATTATTTGTTGCAATTTTTTCATTGCTATAATCAGATGACGAATCCGAATAAATTCATAATCGTTTTCTAGAGCCGAGTTTTTTTCTAATACGTCGTATTGAAGAACCATCAGATTCATTATTTTCCTTATCCAAATAATTCTTATTAA